>CM076570.1:1442627650-1442956118 GCA_034641835.2 Pinus albicaulis | reverse complement strand
TCAAACTCATGTAATGACTGAGTAGGAGCGTGGGTTCCATAGAATATTTCTGGGGTGGACTGCTGGTTTAGTATCTACTCAATCTCTTCCTCTGTCAAAAGAGGGGTTTCCCTTTCATCATGGACAGAAGCACATCAGTCCTCTTTCTCTTGTATTAGCTGATTTGGAGGCTGGATTTTTTCTTGAGCCTCATCTTCCACACCAGGTTCTGCCTCTTCTATATAGTCTTCTGTTTCCTCAAGGCAACTTTCCTTATCGACCTTAGCTGATAGGTCCTGATATTCTCTGGCCAGCATAACACAAGGCATAGGTAAGCAACCGACAGTTCCTAATCACTAACCTCCTCATCTTCTATGGATTCTTGAGTTTGTTCTTGCTCTGAAGGATGCATAGGCTGCTCGAAATAGTCATCATCTGTATTCATATTAGCCATGTGCATCTCCAGCATTTCACCAAATGTTTCTGTTAATTCAATTAATTGATCACACAAAGCATCATACTTTGCATCTCTGTCCATGTTTGGATACATGCTTTTGCAAATAAGGCTACCGCTTCTCCTCAACAAGTTCAGTGTCCTTCACCAGTGGAGTCATTTGGTCTTTGGATCATAGGGTGTCAGAAGTTTAGCACAGATTACCAACAATAGGCAGTACAGTTGAACCACAGCAATAGAAGATATATTGGCATCATCACAACGGAATAGATTTTGACTACAGATGTCTATTGCAGAAGCAGACATATTCCATCTACAATCTTCCTCAGCAGAAATATATTGGCACACTACATCGGATATAGACCAAAGTATAGTTGAAGCAAGCCTGATATGTCACTCGGAGCATTAACAATCTTTAAGTCTTGATCCAATGATGCATCTCTTATTATACAAGTCTAATTATAGCTGTCATTACTTTGGAATGATATCGACAATGTGTATATACAAGTTAAAATATTCTCAAAAGTGTTCTCTCAACAAATATTGTACACCAGTATAGAGCAGCATGGTACAAAGTCAGAAGAAGAATGCCTAAAAACATCTCAGAGAGAGAAAATGAAAAGATAGAATCTACACTAAGAAATGTGCAACCCTTTGCCATTGATGTCAAAGGGGGAGGAAAAACAGGTAATAGAAGAAAGGGTCTTCTAAAAGAAGCTAGACAGAGGAAGACTTGGAGGAAGAATTGGATTATTGGTGGATGTGTTGCCATCAGTGCCAAAGGGGGAGACTGTTGGAAATGTTGTCATTGATGGCAAAGGAGATGGCAAAGGAAGAACACCTGAGGCAGCAACAAGGCAAAGGAGATGGCAAGAAAGGAAGAACACACAAAGAAGCTGACAACAAGGCAAGAGATGGCAAGGAAGAACACGAGGGCAACAAAGGAGAATTAAGGAGTAGCATCGGTCGAGAATGGGATGAAACAAAGAGAGCATAAGACAAATGGGGCGGGAATGAGGCAGTGAGAAGTAACGAGCGTGAGAGCGGCACTCGGCCCGAAGAGGGCAGCGAATCCACGAACGAACCAAAGGAGGCAGCGAAACAAAGACAAAAAAAGGAAGCGAGTGAATACAATGGAGGCAAAAATGAAGGCGGAGAAGCGAATATATATGAAGGCATAGTCGTTATCAACTGCCAATGAGGAAAACGAGCGGGGAAATGACGACGAGGGGCTTGATAGAGACAGAGGCAGAGGTAGAGCTGTTATAATTCCGAGAATCGCCCAACCCGGAGGACAGATATAAAATTCCGAGAATCGCCCAAGCCATGCATGTGTTAAATAAGATTTAAAAGAAAAGTTTTAAAAGTCCATGCATGTGTTAAATTGATTCACCCCCCCCTCTCAGTTTAACTAAGGGTTCAACACTCTCCAATAAAACAAAGAATGATATATCTTTGAAAGCTCAAATTGAGATGTTAGGCTAGTTATGAAGCACAGAGGGGGTTTTAAAATGATTTGGTTGGTTGGTTGCTGTGTTGGTCATGAGATCATAGACTGAGAAAGTAATGGGAAAAAGGAGCAAAGTAGCAGGATGTTTGAACAAAGGGGATAGGTCAAGAAAGTGCCATCCATTGGGCTATGGAGTCATGAAAGGTGATTACATGCAACAACTAGCCAAGGCTTTCAGAGGGCAAATCATCTACTCTAAGGGATCTTTTTAGATAGATGATGGAATGGAACATTAAGGGAAGAAGGTGGAAGAAGGAAAGCAACCTAATTTCTGTCTATAGATCAGGCCAGAGGTCATTTAACTCCAGAACTGCTTGGACATACTCAAAGGCAACTTTCAAAGAGGGACACAGGGGTAGCTTATAGATCGGACCAGAGGTCATTTAACTCCAGGTCAACTTTAGCATGCTCCAAGGGAAAACATAGATAAGTTAAACAAAGGGATCTTAGAAAGGCTAGCTGGTCGCAAAAGGATCCTAGTGGACATGGCTAACTCTAATCCCCAGTGTTCCCAAATCTTCCAGCTTGAACCCAACAAGAACATCTAAGAGCAGAATCATTTAATTCATACATCAGCTAGCAGGCAATGACATCCACTACACTGGTTAAATTAACTGAAATCAACCCTTAGATAACACATTAGTAGAAAAAATTTAAGGCAAGGAGAGTAGAGACATATGGTACCTATCAAGGGTATATCCTATGCCATATTTCTGATGCAAGCCTAGAAGAACAATGAACAACATGGAAATGTAACAAACAGAGTTGGGAAAACATCACCAATAGTAATAGACCAGGATCCTGTGAAATGTGCTTGAATAATTGATGCAAAACCAGTCATGTACACTGAGCTCAATGGCTAATACAATCCAAACTTTCTCCTCCCAGCCTATTACATAACAATACTCTGCTACTCCCTCCCAAGACTATTCTAACAGTCAGAATGAATCCCTCTAACTGCAACAGCAGCAACTCAACAACCTTTACATTATGTTCTTGGGAATTCTTATAGAAGAAGAGAAAAGCATAAGTAGATGAACAATTAAATGGATCTCATTAAGACAGAATGGTGGAAGGATTCATGCCCATACTGCTTAATGGCTTTCTGCAGCGCTCCAAGTACTCTGTAATCTGTCTGGGGAGTCTTTGTCAGGTCAATATTGACCTCTGATATGTTCTATGGAGTCCTTTCTAGTGTTTGGTATCTGCGCTAGCCTTCTGGAATAAATGACATGGATAAAAGTCTGCAGGTCTCTCCATACCTCCATTACTGCAGCTCTGACAGTCTTAAGAAGCTTCTGTCATTGTCTTTCATCTGTTTGAGGGCTCAAGGAAGCGTGGAGAGTACTGAAGGAATGGTGTACACCTGGAGAGAACGTTCTGCTGATATTAAACACAACTAAGACTCTTTGCATGCTTAAGTCTTCAAACTGGGCTTTGAGTCCTTTCCTTGCGGGGTTAAACATAAATTATATCAATAATAAGCATTAATCCCCTTGAATCCTTTCGCTGGTCTGCTGGAAATGCTGAAATGGCCTGTCTATGCTATCTGCATGATAGAATACATCTGTTAGAAACCGGGCAGTGGTGGCGGAGGAAATGCTGGTAGAGGCCGGAGGAGTGGTGGCGAAGCAGTGGAGAAATGGTGGAAACAATGAAAGTGGCGGAGAAATGATCACATAGTGTAAACCCAAAGGTTAAACGTTTGGGTGAAAAACAAAGAAAATGACGGAAAACAATGGAGCGGAGCCTTTGGATGTGGGACCCGGTGGTCCGAATCCATGGGTTAACCTAAGCGCAACTTTGTGGAGCGACCACCGTCGGATAAGCCACTCGAGATTTAACGGCATTCAACAATTTCGCTCGACATCCGCGATCGAAAGATAACGTGCGATGAGCGGGTGGTTTTTGAACAGTGTCAGAGCCACGTGTCGGATGCTGTATGGAATAGCTCCGCAATCGGAAAATACCGCCCATCGCCCAAAGGCGGTGCGATAGAAACCGGGCGGTTTGGGCTTAGTGCGCGGGTGCGGGGTCCATAGGCGGATGAGGTATGAGCCGTTGGATTTTCAGGTAAATGGACAGCGATGGCTCGGCTCTGGGGAAGGGGGAAGGAAACTTTTGTAAAACCGAAACATTAATGAATTCCTGAATTACAAAGGGGAAAAGGCCTAATTATATGAATGGGCGGAGAGATCTAAGTGGTGGGGCCAGGATATATCGCAATCGCAAACGGAGACGGGAGTGGGTGGAAATCACATCGCGGAAAAAGAAAATGCGATTATGCAATTGGAACGGTGGCGCAATCTATCGCATCGCAAATATTTGCGATGGACGATTGGAACGCTAAAACAAACATGCGATGGGAGTGATGTGCGATGTTGCGATTTATGCCTTAAGGGGCAGCGCTCGGCTGCATGGGAAAAAAGGCTAAGGGGCTAGCGGAAAAGGGGCCAAGCCATTTTATATGTGGGAAAGTGGGTTTACAACACTTTAATGGATTTTAAAGCCTATAAAGGGTAACGATAAGGGAGAAAAGGGGATTTTGGGAAAACAAAGGGTAGGGAAGAGTTTAAAGGGGATTTTGGGGGGAATTGAAAGGTGAGAAGGGAGATAGAAGGGGAGACAAAGGGGAACAAAATAGAAGCTAAGTAGGGGTGAAATACGAGGGAAAAAAGGAGGCCTTTAGGCATTTCTTCACCAACAGAGAGGCTTTAAAATGGGAATCAACAGAGGGGATTTCACCAAAGGAAAAAAGCACAAGGAGGCTTCAAGGATGATGTGTTTTCAGGGGAAATTCATTCCTTGAAGGCTCAACAAAATTTTAGCCCCCTACTTTGCTTGTCAAAAATTTACAGGGGGGCTAACAGGTATTAACCGCATAATCATAAGGTTAGACTCACAACTTGTGGTATTACAACTTACTAGTATTTATACTGTTAGAAATCCAACACTTCTTAGATTGTTCCTAAGAGTTCGATTTTTGGAAAGACATTTTGATTTTATTCAATATCAACACATTTCCAGAAATTTGAACACATTGACTGATTCATTAGCTAATCAAGTTTTAGACGGAAATTTGCAACATATGTAAAGAAAACATCCACATCATTGAATAGGATTGCATAATAAACATAGGAAAAACTCTGAAATCATATAGATAGATAGTTATAGGTTTTTACAAAATTTGTGCCCAAGACACATTGGTCATCTGACCTCAAAATGTATGCAAAATGTCACAAAGTAAACTAGTGGTGCTCGTGGTAACATGCTATAGATCTAGCTATCCTACGAAGTAACCACATCCAACGATTAGGAACTCCAATAGTCTGTCGCTGCAGTTGCATAGGAAGCTCTTTGATTCGACAATCTAGAATCCTGAAGGTCAAACCCTCTATGTGCTGTTGAAGTTCAGTCAGAGTCTCAGCCATATCAAGGTCCTGAAGGACTGGTCTCTCGACAATGCTCTCTGCTAGCACATCTGCTTCGCACTCCGGTTCCACTACTGGTTGAACATGACCAACATATTTGCATTACATCAAACATTTAATTTAGTATTGGGAAAAAATCAAAATACAAAAAAATTGTATAAACCTTAGGAAAATAAAAAAACACGGTCAAAACATTCTTACCCATTGCACCCCACTGAGCGCCTTCTAGTAATGCTAAATCTGGATCTCCTCGGAAATCAATGCCCGCGTATGCATACTCATCAATGGCGACAATCTATCGCCGGAACCAGGCAAAGAATGCAATAGAGAACACAACATTTGATTGGCCTGCACGCCGACCCATGAGTTCAACTCGTCTCTGCATCTGAGGATCTCTAGGACTAGCTATATCTAGTGTCACATGTTGTGGCTGCATTAGTGGAATTTGTTCTAAAGTGAAGGATATAATGATAGAAACATAACTAAAATTCTTCTTCCTTCCTCCCTTTTCTTTGTTCAGTTGTTCCTTTATCTGAGATAGAAAAACTTCAGACTAGTTGAAGACTGTTGGCTCCATACACTCTAGCACATACTGCATATATGATCTATTTTCTACATGTAGTGTAATGGTGCCAGCAAGTTTAGCGATCGTGAAAAGGATAGTTCTCAAAGGAAAATCTATGACATCCCGAATGTTTATTTTTCCATCTTTGCTAGGTTCTACCCCAGGATAGAAATACTACAGAATATAATCCCTCACTGTCTCTCCTCCAATGATAGACCCTGAGAGTGAAAAGGGTAAACCTCTCCTCAACAAACCTGTGAGAAAATACACATCCTCAACTGCTATGGAAACCACTTGGTTCTTAATATGAAATGCCTCTATCGCCGAATCCCATGCTCGAACTAAAAACTCCAAGAGTTCTATTTGTTGCCTTATTCCCGACAAATTGAAGTACTTATGCAGTCCACAATCTCGCAGGGCTCTTACTGTACCTGGATCATTTAAGGCAATCATATATTGTTCTTCATGTCCTCTTTCCCTCCATGTAATCGTCATTATAATTCGATGGAAACCTGAAATGCAACCATAAGATCCATTAGATTCCATTTATTGCAAAAAACTAGGCAAATTTTGGGCATTATGACAAAATAAAAAACTTATACTGCGCCCAATGCACTCCCTAACAAGAGATAGTGTGTTGCACATGCAAGTACCCTTCACTATACCTGCTATGCAATGTAGGTTTCAACATTCAGGGGTGCGTTGCCCTAATTTTGGGCAGAATTTACCCTAGGGGCCTTAAAACCCTAATAATTTGTAGAAATTGGAAATGAAATGAATACTAAAGGAAAGAGGAGGTTCATGGCACTAACCTAGATCAAACGGTGATGAATCTGTCCACAGAAACGATCACAATCAACAGCTAAAGTTCAGGGGAAAAATCAGGTTCGGAGCTCCTAAATGCAAATGGTAACTATGGAATGGTAAAAATGAATAGTGAAACTACTTTTAATAGTCATTTAATTATTTGCAAGTTAAATTTATTGCTATGACTATAGCTTTATTATGATTTTTTATCATGAAATTGGCATTTTTAATCCATTTGATGTTGTTTTGAACATGAAATACAATTGATGAACAGATTAGTTGTGCAGATTTATTCAAAGAATGACTTGACCACAAAGCATACTTTTTCTCCTTATTTTTCGAGCTTTGTTAAAAATGAAAAAGGATTTGAAGCGCACTTTTATCAGGCTTTTTCGAGCTTCGATAACAGCGAAAAAGGAACCCCTGGAGTCTTCTTTCAGCGCTTTTCACATTCCGATAATGTGAAAATATTTCCGAGCACTTGTCTTTTCGAGCTCGTAAAAGTAAATGAATTGATATCTACTCAGTATAAGTTTAACCCTTTTCTGGACTGAGATAGATTATTTACGAAAAAGGAATACCTTGGTTAAACATGACCAAAGAGGTTCTCTCAAATATTATTTTACACTTTTTTGGGTCTGAGTGAAAAATTTACGAAAAAGTACTTATGGAGTTTTCTTTCGTCCTCTTTTTCAAACTCTCTAAATAGAAAGAGGACTGGGCTATCACTATCGTTAAGCTCGGTAAAACGTAAAATAGCGACGAGCTTGTAGATCATGGCAAGAATCGAGTTTCATTCATAGCTAGACTTATTAAATTATTAAATAATGATACTTTATTCGCTCGAAGGGTTGAATTATAGATCAAGAAAATGTTATCCTCCTCAAGCTTGTTAAAAAATAAAGAGGTACTAGTCAACAAATGATCGAGGAAAATTTGGGAAAAGTGAGAAAAATTTCTTTATGGTAGCAAGTCGCTCTTGAACATGACACTTCCTTCACGCCATGTCCGTGACTGTTTGGGTTGGATAATCATCTTGATGGTTCATTCACACCTCTAGTTCATAATACCTTCACTTCGGTTTTGGGTCAATGCTTCCAACTCATCACAGTGTCGCTAATATGTTCAAGAGAAGTCATCTAGTGAATAAACTCATCCTTCTGCAATACTCATAAACCTTCATTCTCATGACCGTCATCCCTGAAAATTGCTATATCAAGTCATACCCTTGTCTCCAAAATCAATAACTCCCGTTTCACAATAAGGTGGCTTCCTGTCGACCACAAATCAATATCCAGGAAGTACACTTAGAAACCTCAGATTCCAGTACCATGAGGTTTGTTACAAAATCGACAAGATCCTCGCTTCCGAACCTTTGACCGAAAGATTTTGTTTAGTGTTTGACATCAAATCATCTATTCACGCCTTACGAAATGTACTGCAATACCTTGGGATCCATTTTCATTAATGGTGGTTCTCTCATGTTTGTTAACAGCTCACATCATTAGCTAGTAATCAAGTGATGTCTTTCCATGTTCGACGACAAATCATTTATTCGCATGGTTTGAATTGTACCTGAATGATCGAGTGAACAAGATAAGAAGACCCCGGATCTAGTTTCAGGCATTTGGGTTGTGATTTCAGGATTGTTGTGCACATCATTTGTACGGTGACCTTACATACAGATTGTCATCTGAACGTGGGCCTATATCTGTAGGCATGTCTGCATTGGGAAACATTCCAATGTCGACGACTTTATGAATTATGTACATGTTATTAGATTGTTTATGTGCTAAACGTGGGAACGCATACCCTCAGCAACTACGATCAAAGAGGATATATCATGATGTAATGTATTGTAATATTGATGCAGGTGACCACTCCGCTTCATTTCCAGCCCATCACAGTGTAAAGAATCTCAATTAAATGTTTTTATTATTTTGACCTCATGCTTTAGGGGGCAATTGTTATAGGTAAATTTGGGCATCATTCCCAATGACCTGGTTAACTGGGCATCATCTCCAGGACCAATGACTAAGGGAATATCATTATCATGTGGTCCTTCTTCCTCTTGTCCTCCCATAGTTCATCTTCATCATGTGGTCCTTCTTCCTCTTGTCCTCCCATATTTCATTACGACGAAGACATCATGGAAGCCATGACCACCCCTCATTAACCTTGGGATGATATGGACCATAATGCGTTCTTCCTTCCATAATAAACCCATGAGAAATATGTTGTGGAGTCCTAAAAAATCCTTTTCTCTTCTCCAAGGCACTTGGAACATAAAATATTTGGAGAATAATTTTCAAGGAGAAGGGTTGTGGGTTCAAGTAATAAGAGATAAGTATATAGCTCCTACTTACGTACATCGTGGCGATGAAGGATAGGTCAACTTCCACTTTTGGTTGTAAACTCTCTCCTTTCAGAATAATACAAAGAATATACCATTTTCCTATATGTGTTATGTTATGTTTACATTTATATATTCCAATGTTATGTTGGTCCATTAAATAAAGTGATTAGATAATGTTACATAGATGCATTAGCTCTTTAGCTTGTGTTGATTATTTGTGCAGGTTCTAATTATAGTGATCAGAGCTACGGTTGGAGCTTACAAGCCAATAGGAGAGAAGAGATTGCAACAGATTACAAGTAGGCATCTTTCCAATCTCCAATTTCTCTAAGGAGAAATTTGTAGTCTTTGCTTTTTGTCGTTCTAGACCAGGCCACAAGGTCTAGGGAAGATACTTCTGTCTGTAGTGTATATTTCGTATAACACACCAACTACTAGAAAATCTCAAGAAGTGGGAGTTTTCACATTAGTCTCTGGTGTATCTGGGGTATACAATAGGTGGAGGAGAGATGAACATAGATCCTGCGAAGATGGAGGCTATCATGAAATGGCCCATGCCTTCAAATTTTTTTTTTTAAGTTATGAGTTTTATTGGGACAAAATAATACCTAAGAAAATTCATAGCCTCATTTCCATTGGTAGCAACAACAATCCATGCCATAACAAAAAGTGGCAAGAGTTTCCAGTGGGGAAAGGATCAACAGAGGAATTTTAAGGAGCTAAAGAAGAAGATTAATCAAGCACCAGTTCTAGCATCATTGAACTTGAAACAATGCTTCGAAGTTGAGACAAATGCGAGTGGGTATGTTATAAGAGCAGTCTTGATGCAGGTAGGAAGGCTTATATGCTACCATTTTGATGTATTTCATGGAGTAGTTCTCAAATACCTTATCTATGACAAGGAGCTATATGCCCTCGTACAAGTTGTGAAGAATCAGAAGCACTATCTGATGGCAAAGGAGACAATATTCCACAAAGATCACCAACCACTACAATACCTGTAGGTCCATAGTAAACTACAATAGAACAAACATTACAAGTAGATGGGGTTTATACAACAATTTAATTTAGTGATCAAGAATAATAAGGGTAGAATAGACAGGTTGACTCACATGCTTTGAAGACCATGCACATCAAAGATAATAACTTTGGGAACTCTGATGCACATGGATCCATTCACCCATGATGCATACAAAGAGACATATTTAAAGTATGAGGAATTCAAGGAGGTTTTTCAACAATTGTAGATTTAGATTCATATGCATTATGGTGACAACACCATTGACTACCATCTCCAGGACGAGTTACTCTAATATTTGGATAAGTTGTGTGTTCCTAAAGGTGACTGATTGCATTAAATTAGAGAGTATCACACCTCTAAGGTTGCAGTGAACTTTGTGTAGGAAAGACAATGGCCAATTTGAAAAGGTATGTGTATTGGCCCAAGATGGAAGAGAAAGTAGCTAGGTTCATAATAGGATGCATGTTTTGTTGTACCATAAATATTACTAACAAGAAAAAAGGGCTATATAATCCCTTAACTATACCCACTCATCCTTGGGAAAGAATTTCCATGGACTTTGTGGGAGGCTTATCAACAACATGTAGCTTGTCTTGAAATTTGTAGCTTGGGAGGTACTCCAAACCCTAGGCTAGAGAGTTTTGGAAGAATTGGCACACAAAAGCGGCTTGTGGGCTAAGAACCTAATCCTGTGGGATTTTCACCCAAGTTGGTACATGCGGAACCATGAGGCATTTCGATGATTTGACACACAGAGGTGTTAAAGGACTTTGAGAAAAACCACAGGCAACAAAAATCATCGAAATATGAATTGTCTACGACGAGATTTTTATTTTTCGATATGGATGTTGGGTTTGCACATGATTTGTTCAAGTCAACTTATTTAATTTTATGAGTTGTGAAGCCCACAATGGTAAAAATGATTAATCCCTTGAGAATTTTATAAATTAGATTGGGGAGAAGGTTCATTCTCACCAACTCAGCAATTCATCATAAGTGGAGAGCATCTGAAGTAGTCAGAGCCTAAAGGAGTCTTGTCAAGTGAAGTAGGAGGAAATTTTGGGTATGTTTTGACTCTATTTGAAATTTCTGCTCAAAATCCCAATATCTCTATTTGGAAAGAGCATCTATAGGAGCTATATAGACACATCGAAATACACTGTCTAGGCCTTTTTTACGCAATCGTAGTAAAACAAACTAAACAAAAATAGTCTTACCACTACTAGTAGGTGTTGCAACTGAAATATTATCATATGAGTTGAAAAGAACTACAAATACCTGAGTTTGAATAGGATTTAAGTGTCTAAATTGTTGATATAGTGCTTTGTATGAAGGATTTCTTCATGTAGACGCATGAAGTTCATATGAAGAAGGAAGTTCCCTATCTTAGTTCATATGAATCCAAAATTTCCCTAAGTTTGTATGACAGGCTAGTTGGAAAAACATAAAGGGAAAATAGTTCTTTTAGAGGTTAGGGAAAGTAAAAGAGAGAAGTTGGAGGAGGAGGAAGGCATGACCAACAAACTTCAATATAACTACAACTTTAGTTGGTTCTTTGGGACATGACCAAGAATCATACATGAAAAAGGACATCATTGAGCAACATATGAAAGTCGCTAGGACTGGACAGTATGACCACAAACCCCTATTTTTACTATTAACACAAAAACTATCCATATATGTTTAAAAATAAAATTTATTGATGTTTGGTAATGGAATCAAATTCCTTTGAACCTCAAATCGAGAAGATAGAGGTTGCAATGTTTATAAATTTTCAACACACTTCATAACCTTCAACATTTAAATATGTAGGAAAAAAAAGAACTTGTGCCCATTCCTCTTACATTCCTTGCGCTAGACCTCGTGGGAAAGACTAAAACCTAAAAAATAAAAATTTGTTTACAAGAAACAGATAATGCTTGAGGAAGCACACACATGAATTTAGCCCCCTTTTTACCATACAATATTTAGTCTAAAAAAATGCATTCCCTCAATATCCTTATCACCAAACCTATATGGAACTATTGTTTAAGGATAATATGTAATGGAGATACATGGGATGAAAAGTCGCTTAGGGAATATTTCTAGAAATATTATACATTTCCCACCCAAGTGTGCCAACAAACTTAAACATGAAATGGAAACCCATTCAATAAGAGGGAAAAAAAAAAATAGATTTGGCATATTTTTATCTCCAAATATGAAGCCAAAAGTTCACTAAGTTGGTTCTTTTGGACATTACCAAGCAACATACGTGGAAGAGGACATCATTGAGCAACATATGCAACTAGCCAGGACCGGGCAATATGATCACAAACCCCTCTCTTTACTAGTAACACAAAAACTATCCATATTTGTTTAAAAAGAAAATGTATTGATGTTTGGTAATGGAATAAAACCCATTAAACCTCACATAGAGAAGATAGAGTTTGTATTGTTTATAAACTTTCAACACACTTCATAACCTTCAACATTTAAACATGTAGGAAAAACAAGAACGTGTGCCCATTCCTCCTACATTCCAATATTATGTATAATTGTTTCAATGGTGTGACCTTGATATTATTTTTTTATTCATTTATTTTCACTTTAGCATAAATGATTCATGACTACATTAAGTTAATATTAAGTTTGGAGCATTTTCCGAGATTGGAAAACAATCTCATCAATACAGATTTTTGTAAGACTCTTTGTATTGGATATGGTATGAATCTTATTAAGATTGGAAAATATTCACGCTGGGAATAATAATTATAAGACCAACAATTGAGTTGCCATTCAAAGGAACACTTGGGCATTTTTTTTATTTTGCAAAATCAATAGTGGTTTTATGTTGCTTTTTTATAACCACAATTCAGACTTAGCTATGAGTCATGGAGATAGTTTGAAAAACACACTTATTTATTTGAATAAGGGACCAAGGACATGAGTTATTTGATACATTTTATTTTCATTCAAGAGAATTCACTAACACATACATGTGGAAATAAGACCATGAGTGAGAAGCTTGGCTTCTTTAGTGAAGGTCGAAGATAAGACATTTGTTTGTTTTTTTCTAAGAAAGCATTTCTACATCATATTAACAAAGCATAATTTACACTATGTACAATCTTGATGTCCATCTCTACCTCAGAGCAAGGAAACTAGAGTGTGAGGTCAAAAATTGTTTGCCTTTGGTAGGGGAAACCAAAGTCTAAGTTTTTTAAACAATTTAACATTGGAAACATATCACTGAAAACAACCAAAAGTGAAGAGTGAGGGATCACGACACCATCTATGTAGACTATGAATGAAAAATAGTGATGAAAAAAATTGGAACTAGGAACTCCTTAGCCGCAGACTAGGCGCACTTAGGCTGAGCGAAGAGAGCAGGGTCATTTTGATTCCTCAGAGTCCAAATAAAAATGATGATTATCAACTTGTTGTTCACCATGGACACTAGTGGTTATCACATTCTTCAATGCAACCTCATCATCGTTAAGTTGGTTCCTCCATGCACCTGTGTGCTGCCTTGAACCTCCATGCTGTTGGAGTCCCCTGGGACCTCTTCCAAGATGTAACAACCATAAGGGTTAGAGCGAGTGGGGGAAGGGGGGGAATTGGTCGTTGAGGGGGATGGAAAAGGAGCGGGAGGGGGAGGGGCCATGGGAGCTCTGTGGGTAGATGCATAGGATGAGATGGCAGGAGGTGAGTGCAAGAGGGACATAGTAGGGAACATGAGGTTGGGTCGATAGTTAATTTTAATGTCTTTGGCTAAACACTTAAGGAAGGAGGAGGATTGGCTGAGTTGCACAGATACATCAAGGATATAATTAGTAGATTTAGATTTATCCTTCTCCCTTTCTTTAAGTTGGGGAGTGATGAGATTACAAAGAGTGCCGAGGGATGAGCACCCTTTGTGAGTTTCCTCCTCTTCCATGGGTACTACACTTTTGCGAATATGATCAGGAATGTTATGGTTAAACAAGGTAGCAATGGAGCTATCATCTAGGGTGGTGGTGGGACGTTTGCAACCTCTTCCCTCACTTGGACGATGCCCTCTGCCTCTATCGCTGCTCATGATTGAACTTTAAGGGCTAGGAATCACAAAGCTGTGATCAGAAGGGGAAGAGAAATTCACAGTGATAAAATAGCAGGAGAGAAGCAGCCAAGAGGCCATGTCATTAAGGGTTATAAAGCCAAAAAGGACAGACTAGAGGGCGCATTCCAAGGGCAAGGAATGAATGCTAAAGTGAGAGATCCTCATCGACGCCTTTTGGTGAGTGTCCTCTGCCACGTGTTGGGCGTCGTCATCATTGGGAGAGTGCGAATAATATCTTTGCAATGAAAATTTTGACCTGGAAATAGTAGGAAAACCCTAGCAGACCCACTTCTAGTTGAATTTCAATTGGAAAAATCTAAATCGAGATCCCAGATCCTGTAACAGTGGCGGGGATGTGGTGTCGAGCTTTAAAAGCCAAGTGAAATTGTGTCATGATGAATACGAAGGACCCAGAACAAAAAAATAAACGATATTTAATTTTACTTTAATATAATATTAATCTTGGTTATATATCATATTAATATATATAATAATATTAAAATATAGTACTAATATTAATATATAATCTTGGTTATATATCATATTAATATATAATAATATTACATAATAATGATAATAATAATTGTTATTAATGCGTATTTAGATCAAATTGATTTCTTAGGTATTAAAAATGTAAGGGATTTCTTTGATATATTTAAAATTTTATTTATTTATTCGAAATCACCATGATTTTAGTAAGTTTTAAGGTTAAGAAAATTGTCCATATCTGAGATACTTGGAAAATGAGATTTAAACTCAATATACACCAAGGAAATTTCAAAAGAAAGTGCTTTTATTATCACAAAGATAATAAAATTTTCCATCTCATAAATTTTAAGAATTGACTAATATAATTTTAAAAATGAACCAAAGCTCATAAATAACAATAACTTGTTAATTCTATCTATTGAAATAATTGCTTTTAGAAATGTTAACTACAAAATTGTATGAGTACACACTATAAAATATTCTCCAAACACTACCATAATATGAATGGATGTTAATTGATTATTACAATTTATTAGTGACATAAACTGTACGTGAAGTAATTGGATTGTAAGTGTAAAGAATCGGGTGCTCACTTGGGTTCTAGGGTTTATGGGAGACTATTGGTAGAAGGTTATTTGGTTTTATATATTCGCTTGGTTATGTTAGGTACTAGTGTGTATCTAGTTGCAGATATGTCATTGACCCTATGGGGTGAAGGCCACACCCTAGGGGTGACACGGTTTGAGAGACTTATGAGTAACTTGTTCTATAAGTAGATGAAACATGAGAAATCTGTAGCCAATTAGTGTTTCTAAAAAATGAAAATGTAATTTATTTTAATGCTTATATGATTTTTGTTGAAATTAATCATGTATTTCATGTTCTACATGCCAATAGAATTTTAATGGCGTCATTGATGCTATTATGATGAAACCCCATGGTATCTTGTGATTAAACATAATAAAAAATTAAGAATATAAATGTGATGACACTCAACCATATGTCAAGTGTTCAGGTTTAATTTAAATGCACATTAATATTTCTCTTAGCTAATTAATAAATTGAATCATACAGTGAATTGAGATAATACATTGTTTGAATATAAGAGATCTATGTTGGAGGGTTCAACTAAAACTAAAATAGGATCCATTAGTTAAGCATTGTAATAATTTGTTTGTAAATGTATACAAAATAATCTTCCAATAAAAGCCGTGTTTTCATTTCTAAGTAATTTCAACTATAAAAATCATGGAAACTATTGCATTCAAGGCATATTGGTGCTTGTATTTGAATAGGAGAATTATTTTTCAATCCATGAGTATGGAACACGATGATGTTGGTCTAACTTGTCCACAGTGAAGGCTATTAATGAGTGGGTTGAGGAGAAATAAGTTAGTGGTCACACAAGTCTAGGTTCAAACATGGGTTTATATGGTTAAGCATTTTCATAGTTGGTTTCTAAATGCATACAAAAGAGTTTTCCATGAAATACCTTGTTCTCATTTCCAAGTAACATCAACTATGACAACCAATTAACCAACAATAGGTATCAAGGTCTAACATGGTAAATGTTAGCACTCCATTTCTTCGAAGGCTGAAAAGGAGACTGACAAAGGTAACCATAGACCACTTTGACCTAGTAGCTAGCCCTACCAGGCTGAGAGGTCTCTCTCTATGAGATCGCAGTCAAGGATTGACTATGATACAAAGGATATTAGGATAGATATGATAAGCTCAGGTAGTTTTTGAGTGTTTTAGGGTTTGATGTTGGATCAAGAATGAAACCAAGTTGCTAGGTCTAGGTATCAAAAGGGTTTACAACTGCAAAGATATAAAGGAGTAAGGTAGTAGTGGACCTATGATGGATTTATGTTTTTTTAGGTACGGTGGAAGGTTTGAAAAAGTAGAGGGATTTAATGAGCACGTTCAATCATGAATTCATTAAAATGGAAGCATGAAACACAAAATGACATTTCCATATAAACAGAGCTAAATTAATAGAATTCTGCCTATGAAATGTAAGGAAAGCCACTGAAGATACAATATATGGAAAGAGGAGCTATATATCATTCATTAAAGACTATAACAGAGAAAAAACATGATCATAAAATCACTACACATGAATTCCTAAATAATAGCTGCAACTGCATCCTTTGATTTCAGAATATGAAAGTTAAAGTACGAGCTACAAGAGTTACAATCCTCTAATATAAAACCAGTCAAATGACTCTGAAAATGATAGATATATAACAAAAAAATCTCTTCCCTCTCTTAGGGGTCGAATCCATGATTTGTGGAGTAGTTCCTCAAATGTCTTAACCACAACCTAATGACTAGGGAGGTTAACAAACTCTCCTCATAATATCAAAACTGATTCATTTGACTAAAAATAACTTTTACAAGAATGTATCTACTCCATTTTGAATTTAAAATACCTAATTACACCTTATTACATCATTACATCATCATCATTTACAAATTTCATGAGTGAAAGTCAAACTGGATGAAGCTGATGGAGAAAAATGGCATTTTGGAGAAAACAAAGTGTGGTTTGGAGAATGGCGCTTTGGAGGTCTTTCAGGTGTCCAAATGTTGTTTTGAATTTGCTATGGATAGACCTTGATGTATGCTACATGAGAGGATGTTAAAGAACTCAAAAAGTTGGCTTACAACCCTCTAAAACTTCATTCTCCAAATATTACTAAGAAAACGCAGCGTGGCCTCCAAAAAGAGGGCAGAAAGGTCATTTTTTGCTAGTTTTTGGGCATTTTGACCCTCCAAAAGTTGTTGACATGGATCCACCGCTGACTAGGATTGAAGTGTGTGTCAATATTAATCCACCAATGGTGGTATTTCATCCATTTTACCTCCCCAACTAAAGCGTAGCGTGGCCCACGCTGCGTTTTTGCAAGTGTGACTATTTCACAAAAAATGCCAAAAAGTTCAGAAATTTTCTGCAAAATAGGGCTAAAAGTAAGGTCAATATATCTATAACAATATGAGTTTTTGAAAAAATGAGAGGGGTTTTTGTTCTTTGTCATTTTGTGAACAAAAAACTCCTCTAGTTTTCAAAAATACATTCCCATTTGGTCATAGTGAAAGTTTAAAGTTGATCGCTAAAAAACTAGAAAAAATGCAACATGCTTGGAGAAAGCACAACGTGATTAGGAAAAGTGAATTTTGGAGGCCTTCCTAAGGTCAAAATAAAGATATTAAGGTACCATTGGAAGTATTAGGATTTATTCTACACAATGGAGTAATCAAACACCTTCTCCAAACCCCTAAAAAACTGTCTTGAAGTCAAGCTGTTCAAAAGTGCAGAAAACATCTTGTAGAAATTGTATTTTTGGCATTTATCACAAGTCATAATACCTGTGTATAAACTGAAGGAGTTTTTTTTTCCTTGGTATATGATGGAAAAAAACCTATTTTACTTTTGGAAAATTCATCTATATTTGGTCAGAAACACATTTTTAAGCAAAATTATCCATGTGTGCAATGTAAACCATAGGAAAACCATATCTCTGAAAGGTGAAGCTATTATTTCTTGGAATTTGGTGGGATCATACCTACTGATATGACCTCCCTTATGCCTCCTCTGCTTAGTGGTTTCATAATGCATTTCCAACCCTAACTCAACGGGAAGGAAAAAATAGGGGATTTGGGTAGTTTTTGGGAATGAAGGGAGATGAAGGGGTTAAGGGCTTCCTGAATTCTTTGGAAACTTTAGGGGGGTAGGGAGAGATGTTATGGAATGTGTTAAAGTGTAATTTTAGGGAATGAGTGAGAGGAAGGGGTCCAAAGAGGTAAAAAACCATCCTAACCTAGAAATTCCTAGTCCATGATTGGGTTTATGGGAAAATAGTGAAAATGAGGGATAGGAGTGATGGGAAGTGATTAGGAAGGTGTGTAATAGGTGAGAGAAGGTGATTGAGCTTCAATATCAGGGTTTTACTCAGGAAATTATCAATGAGAACATGAAACCAAGAAAATTTACTAGAAACCCTAGAAAAATGGAATTTCTCTTTCCAAGCATGAAATGAAGACACAAGAGGTGATTTGGATTCCCACTTACTTGTCATTGATACAATGGAATCTAATTTTGATGAAGGATCCATATTCAATGAATTTTCTACCTCCTAAACAAGAAAACACAACACTCTGGCAAAGTGCAGAGAGTGCGCAACACCTACATAACATAAGGAGAAATGACACTCTTGGGCATACAAATTGTTGTTTTGAGGGTGCAAGTGGTTTTTCAATGTGGAGAGAAGTAGCTTGAAGATGAAAAGAGAAAATGAAAGCTATTTTTGGTATTTTTGTAGGTTGTAATTCCTTTTCTTCATTGTGGTGTGGTGGTGGCCCACCATGTGCTTTTCACTTTTTCTTTGAAAACTATGCATCTTTGGAACAAATAGAACTTATTACATCATGATTGAATAAAATTACTATTGGCTCGAGGGGTTCTGACCCAAGTTCGGAGGTTAAGGTTTGCCAACAAACCCCCATTCTACTGGCCCTTTCGAAAGTGACTTGCTTGTGCAGACCAAAGTTTCACTCGAAGTAGCATGGGAGGGTGCTAGAACCAGGTCTCTGCACCTTGGGAGAGGGCAGGTAAGTCAGGTAGAGCTACGTTTGACTTTACAAATATCAGATCGCATATTACATAACCCAGATCTATCAGTCCCTTCGCATCCACATGCGCAATACCATGTATAATCACAACAAATAAAAGATATAGGACAACAAAGTAATTATCGCAGCTATTCTTGCATAAAGTCTAATAAACAGATTCAGATCAATTGTCAACGCAGCATAAGTACTTAGCACAATTACTGGCGGAGCTCAATATGGAATTATGCATACCATAATAGATGTAGACCGCAGTATAAACAAGTAACACAAGTACTTTCACATCTTAAATTAATGACATATAGCATACATAATCACATATTCAATAGACTTAGATATTTCAACAACCTTCCGCATTCATTAATCCTTTAGATCCTTTTACAATACCCAAAAGCCATCCTGCACACACAATAGGACTGAGATCTCGGTTCACACAGCCAAAAGGAGTCCTTTCCCCAAAAACCCAAACATATTTACTAATTCGCAATTTGCACCAATCTTAGTTCAAGTTTGTCTTACAACTCAAAAAGGTTCAACTACTTATACTACTTTAGCCTACGCATCCAATGGTCCGCAAACCATGGTTTGCGGACTCTTGGTCTACCCTTGACCCACTTATAATGAAATAGGGGCTTTGACCCACCCCAAAACCCCTGCGTTAGACTAAATATAATAAAAAATATACAAAAATGGACCAGATTCACAGCTCTTGTAGGATACCCTGTTCCAACAGTCCCCCAACACAATCTTGTGACTCATCCCAAGTCACTGTGGTGGTGGGGTCTCCACCTGCGTGCACAGTGCATTGACAGCTATGACCAACAGGGGAAACACTTCTTGACTTTGAGCAGCAGCGCTCTGCGCAATATCCATAAGCTTCTGTGAGGTCGGTCTCTCTGTCGCAGCCGTGACACTTTCCAGTGTCTGGTTGAGTCGCTTCACAGCACCATCAACATCCTGTGAAAGCTGGAGGGCTGTAGTAGGCCAAGGCTTCAAGAATTCTCCGATAACATGCTTCTTATGGCGGAGTCCCTCAATCTCATCTTGGAGGGTGTTGCTAGTCCGCAATCGTGCCAAATGCTGTGCAGGGACCAAGGTAGGTAATGTAGCCTCGATTTGGTCAAAAGCTTCCTCCTTTTCTTGCAAGCCTTGATTGATTTTCCGAAGGACCGGATCGCGCTGGATCTTGGTCCAAAGCTGCATGGCGTCCTCGAGTAATAGGGCACCCTGAGCAATCTATCCTATAATGGTGTTGGTAGCCTTGGTCACTAGCACATCGCGTTGGGCTCGTACTTTCGGGGGTGTTTCGGGTTGCAGTTTGGCTTGTAAGTCATATATTTGCTGCTCCAACTGTGTCTTAATGACCTACATTTCCATCCTGGAAGCCTTCAATGCTGCGACCAATCCTTCCACTTTAGCCCGGGAGTGGCTGCGACCAAGATTTCTTGTGTAAACTCTGTGCAGAGCTGGTGGATCAGAGTTTCAAGCTCTGCTTGCTGCGTGACAACAAAGAGTACTTCTACGTTCTGCTGTGCGATGGTATGTTCAGCCATTCCAGGTTTGTGGTGTAATTGTTGGTCCCGGTGGTAAATCTCTTGAAACACTGCGGTGTGGAAACCCTGTAAAGATGCGTGGGGTAGCTTGGCAAGATTCAACTACACCCCTGCACTTGCTTGGAGCTGGATCTCTTGGTCCGGTGAACTAATCACAAGGGCGACACTAGGTAAGGGATAGAGATGACTTTCTTCTGTGGCTAGCGCTGTACTGCTAGATGCCAAGGGAATTCGTCCTTGAACCATGCTGGTCTGTATTGTGTCTATCTTTAGCTGCAAGGTTCGAAGCTCTTCCTGGATGGCGTTGATTGTAGCCTTCTAGTGCTCCTCTAAAGCGACCCATTTTTCTTCTTTGGCTAGTGTGACAGCATCCGCGATTTGTTAGAGATCTCCATCCATTAATGTAACCATCTCATCTCGTTCCTTCCGCTGGGTGCGCTGCTTCTTTCAGGGTCCCTTGGCAGGCTCGCCTGTTTACTTTGTACCTCCGACATTCACTTCCTTTGTGCATAGCTGCGAATCAACTTGGGTCTCAGCCTCGGTGTTCTTCATGGTGGTCTGCGTAGGCTGTGTGTCCTTTTTCATGGGTGTGCCTGAGTCTTTCCCTGTGCTTCCAGTCTCCTGCATCGTGCTAGTACCAGCGATGCCCCTGGCGCTGGTTTTGAAGCCTATCTTCTAGGCAAGAGGCCATAGCGCAATCACATTGTAAATTTTCTCGTCTGCTACCATATAAGGAAGTGACGTCCAGGTTTTATCCTTGTGGCTGCAGATCTGAATGTTGTTTGTGGTAACCTGGAATCCTGCGATACATTTGTACTTGTCATATACTGTGGGGGACAACTAAGGTCGAGATTTGATGGCTATGGCCACGCTACTCTGGAAGAGGACCCAGAAGACTTGGTTATCTTCTATGCGCTGCACGTCCTTGGAATCCCACAAATGGGCATACCGGGCCCCTTCGCACATATTTGGGGGGAGCTCGGGGAGGATCGACTCCACAGGGGTTTCCTAGGCAACAAGGGTTATAAGAAATAGTAGCCAGGCATAGCAGAAGACTTTCCCCTGCTCCTGCGATTTGCAGACATTGGCTAAGAACTTGTCACATAAGTATTGGGCCCAATTGAGGCAGACCCCCTTCGCACATTGACCGGCTAGCCGAATGACATAGGCAGGGAAAGTCGTGCCTCACACTTCTGCATTAGTTTGAAAGCTAGTAATATGGTACCCATCTGCGTAGTCGGGTCGGTGATGGATTTTATGACGAAGCCCCGTGTATTCCTTTCCACATGGTAGGTCTTACGCACATATTTAGCGGTGTCCCCTTCATATTTCTTGCCCACATGCTCTAGAGGGTGTGGCCCGTTCATGGGAAGGCCCGTGATTCTATGAACCAATGCAACATCTATGGGGACCCTATCTCGAATCCGCAGGCAACCATTATGAATTAGGGCGAGTAGCTGTCGGGCCAGTCAATCCGTGATGTTGTAATGGCCAAAGTGGGGCATATGCAGTAGGTTCAAGAGCTCGGATCCGGCCAATCTGCTTACCTAGCGTTGAGGAATGACTGTGACCCCATCGTCCACGTAAATTATGTCGAAGTACAACGTGGGGGTCAGCTCTGGGAAAGCTTCGTAATTCACCAAGTCGTGATCGTCGAATTTAACTTCATGGAGCTTCCTGTAGGGGTCGCTTAGGACAGGGACTTCTTTCGGGGTTAGCGTCATCTGCAGATAGGTAACAAATCCATCAAGGTTCTTTGGTGTGCGCATCGAGGGCCTACGCGGGTGGATGAAGGGAGGTAACCAGTTGATCAGATTGGAAGGAAGGGCTTCCTCCTATGCAGCCTGAGCCTAAGACGTTGCTCGCGGGGACTTGGCATGCCTTGGGGAGGTCCTAGGCTTCCCTGAAGCCCATTTCGAAGCTTTGTGGGGCTTCCCTCAGCTTAGTGGATGCTCTTTTCGCTTCCTAGTGACCGGCGTAGAGGGAACTCTTCATCCTCAGACCCGATCTCTATTACTTCCTCAACTTCTGGGGTAGTAGGTGTCGAGGGCTCAACTGGGTTAGTGGCTGTCATCCTAGTGCAAAAAATGAATCCTAACTCTGGGTGGCTACTATGAGTAGGGGGAGGTTGATCCGACATGAGAGGAATAGTGCAGACCGAAAGAATCTTACAGCTCGGGCTCACGTTAGTTAAAGAGGATAGGTGCAAGTTATGCAAGTGAGACGGAACCCTTGTGTGAGCTATCTAGCCCTTTTTATAGTGCCTGCGGGCATCCCAACGGTAGGGTAAAATTGACTTGGAGCTTACTATCAGGTAAACGGTAAAAAATCCTCAGAATTTGCCCCATTAAATGCCAGCGGCCCGCTCCTTTTAACGGTAACTTTTTCTTTTTACCAGAGGAACTATGCCAATGGCTACTTTTCACACCTCCTGTACGCTTGTCATTTCTTCTCCACTTGGTTCAAACACCTGTTCCTCCTGTGCATCTTCCCCCAACACAGGCTTAAGCCCTAAGTACTTCAAACCCAAAGGTATGGTCGCTCGGCATGTGTCATCGCAACAGAACTAGGCTGCCTTCATGAGCAAATCTTTCAGCGGTGCTATGATCACTGCATATTTTCAAACAAAATTTCTGTAATAACCTACATGGCCAAGAAGTGAGCGCAACTACCCCTTTGTCGTAGGAGCTGGCGGATATATAATATTTGCATCCCCAATTTTTGCCACTGTGGGGTGCGTCTCAATGCTATCCGTTCGCAACCTTAGTGGTTTGGTAACTGTGCACACCTTGTTCAATTCTGAGCCAGGACCCTCTCGTGGATCATTCTTACCTTCTTGAGGAGCTAGGTGCAATATTTGATCATGCTTGGTGTCCGCGGCTCCCAACTAGGTATTTCAGGTGCGACACGTAGGTGCAATTCACCCCATGCTACAATGTCAATGTTCTGCAGAGCTGCGTCAAGTGCCTCTGTCCCGCCTATTAATCCAAATGTTCCTAGAAATTCATCCCTCAAAGTCTCCCAGTGGCGGGTGCACCAATGGAGCACCGCATCTAAGTACCATGCAATGGGAAGTGGTCCCAGGGCATGAATAAGCAGATGAACTCACTCTTAGGTAGTTCTATCGCACCATTGTTTTATCCAAGCGACCAGATATTCATGTGGATCTTCGAGTCCAAGGAAAATTTTGATTCACACTTTGGCTGGGGCCTCAAATCGTAGAATCATCATATTCTGACACTCCTCCCAATCCTGGAACACCTCCTCATGCATTACCCACCATTGCGCAGGTGATCAACGCATGGCCAGCATACAGGCCCATAGCCGTCATTCTTGGGGAACCTAGGCTTCGAATGCCCTCAAAAAGTCCCTAACATTACCAGAACCATCGAAATAAGGTAGATCTCTTACCTCTGAGGAGATGCATAGGAATTTCTTCGTGATCCGAAGACATCGCAGTGCAGAGACATCATGTAACCAGTTTTTCCAATTCTCTATCTCCCCATCAGAGTCAGAGAAACATTCACTGTCCTTTTCCTAGCAAAGTACCCCCTCCGCCGTGGGTTGATCCAATCGTCATCTCGCACAGTCAAATTATACATATGATCCACATCCTCTTCATCACGCACTGGTTCTGTGTATCGTTCGCCTTCCGCCGGGTCTAATGGTACTATTACCCTTGTACCGTTATTCTCGAATACCATGCTTCTCTTTTTTAGGTTAATGATGCCTCCCATATCGATGGCCAGATCCAAGCCTAGGAGTGTGGGGTAGGGGTCCGCATCTTTGACAATCTGAATTACTTCTAAGTTAACCCGGACCTTAACCCCTGTGATATCCACCACAATCTTTGATAGTCTTCCCGATGGAATGATCTTCTGTTGATTGGCCATATGCAGCTGGATAGTAGACCATTCCAACTTAGGCTCCCCCATTCGTTACCAAGTCTGTTTAGGTAATACATTCGCATCTGACCCTAGGTCAAAAATAACCTGATCCATCTCATAATCAATGATCTGTGCAGTCAACCGCATCTCCCTCCCAGTGCGTTTATTATACCTATAGAGTTTGTGTACGTCCTTGACTTCTAGAGGGAGGATAGGTCATGTTGCTCATCTATCTATTAATGCCTGAATATTTTCCACAGCCTTTGGGTTGCACAGCAGCTTCATAAATGCCTGTAAAAAGGGTTTAACCTCCTCATCTGCCTTGAGGTCCTCAAGCTGCTACGAAGTAGATGCCTCTGCCTCAGCAAAGTATTTTCAAGCTGCAACAAATGTTTCTTTCTCCTTTTCTATATCCAAACCTTCCTATTTGCTAACTGCTGGTCGGATCAGAGGCTCGATTGCAGTTTTATCTCCAGGCCCTCCAGTGGCCATCCCACTACGTGTTACGAAATTCACTCTTGGATCTTTGTCTCGTAGCTCGGCCTTAACCCTCTCCACATTCTGCGTAGGTGTTGGCTGCTTTTCCTGCATCTTTGCTATCAAGTCTGGACAATATTCAATTGCATGGTCCAGCTTCCTGCAATATCGACAGGACTGTCTCATAGGGTTTCGATAATCCCTGGCAAAGTTCCCTACCTCTCCACAGTTATAACATATGAGTTGCCCTCATCCCCGACCTGCACTCCCATCTCTTCCACCTCCCCCGCCCCTTGCTGGGGAGCCGCCTATGCTCGAGAGGGATCTTGGTGAGGATGGATCCGACTGCACCCTATAGAGATTCCCTTGATCGATCATCAAATCATACATCTGACAATTCTATTCATCATATCCTCCTGACCTATAGAACCTGCACCATTGATGTTTTATTTATGGGACGTATGCAACAAGGCGGGGATAGTGGTTTGTGTTGTGCAGCCCTGCAACGCGGCAATCATCGCACCATAGTGCCAGACCACTTGGTCTTGCAAGTTCCCTAGGGCGCAATGGACTAGGTCCCCTGCCCTGCATGTAGTCTGTTAACAGAGGGCAGTTATCCTTGGTGTGACCATTCGTCTTGCATCGTATGCACCACCTTTCAGGGCTAGACTCTGTGCCTCGCTCCTTTTGCAGGTTCTGGATCTCCATGTGCATCGCTTCCATTTGTCCTTGGATCTGCTGGACGCCTAGCTGGGTATCATCTCTGGGCATAGCTTCTAACTTCATATCGACTTCCAGGGATTTTTCGGGTGATTCAAAAGTTTGGTGACCCATAGGTACGTGCAGGTGAGGTAGCAACATATCAATGAACCATTCTGTGTGTTTTATATCATCGTACTGAAATCATCCTTCATTGATCACCTTATTCAGCCATTGATCGACCTCCCACATAGACTCATAAGGCCCTTACTTGAAATCCTTTAGATTGACCACTATTTAAGAATAGGACTTAGGCTTCTTGAACTGTTGTTTGAGGGCATTCTTGATCTCTTCAATGGTTGAGTTTGCATGCTGTTCGATGCATCTGATGTACCAATCCAAAGCTCTTCCATCGAAGGCAAGGGACAGTTGTGCCCTCTTCACCACATCACTATCTACGTTCTGCACAGTCCATACCGATTCTGTGACAAACCAGAACTGATCCATGTCTTCATCTCCCACACCTTTAAAGGTAAGCAACTTCATGTGCGCAGCCATGTCATCTTCTGGTGGTGGATGTGTAGGTGAGTTCTTACCCCTACGTTAGTTCAAAAGTGGTGTGGCTGGGGAATTTGCGCAACTTCTTCTCTTACTGGGCTGTAGACAGATCTACCTCCTTCTGGGTTGGTTCGATAGTATTTACCGCTTCACGTCATACTCCTGTCTAGATCAGAGGTCATTCATTCGATGTGTCTACACAAAATACTCTTTTCGTATAGTAATATCTTAATCAACAATGGTAAAGTCTTCAGAAAATTACCCCTAAATCCTTTGAAAAATATTCACTCTGCTTCGGAGTAGGAGACGAATTGATCGATGGAAAATTCCCCCACGAATCATCCTAGCATGCTATCCACCCAGTGGTCTACAGTGCAAGTGATGGTGTTATCAGCCTTCTCTAACTGCTGGATCAATTCTGGGGTCCACTGTGTAACCCGCTCGTCCTTCCAACACTTCTAAAATTCGACCAACCTTGAAAGCCACTCATGGAGTTTGATCGCAATGGTTACAAAGAAGATCTCATAGATCTCTGTGAAAATATACCTATGTTTCCACTCTTCGGTGGTCAACCTCTTACTATGGTTTTCTTTCACGGCAAATTCCTGAACTTGCCATTCAAACCATTCATCAATTTCTTTTCTTTCAGGTTTCTAGTACGGCCTTGGCATTACCTGATCCCTCTCTCAAAATGCTCCTGGTCCTGGCAACAGAACCAGTTGTTGGCTCAAGGGGTCCTGACCCAGGTTCAGAGGTTAAGGTTTGCCGACAAACCCCTATACTACTGGCCCTTTCGGCAGTGACCTGCTTGCGCAGGCCAAAGTCTCACCCGAAGTAGTATGGGAGGGTGCTAGAACCAGGTTTCCGCATCCTAGGAGAGGGCAGGTAAGTCAGGCAGAGCCGTGTTCGACTTTACAAATATCAGATCACATATTACATAACCCAGATCTATCAGTCCCTTTGCATCCACGTGCGCAATACCATGTATAATCGCAACGAATAGCATATGTAGGACAACAAAGAAACTATCGCAAGCTATTCTTGCATAAAGTATAATAAACAGATTCAGATCAATTGTCAGCGCAGCATAAGTACTTAGCACAGTTACTGGCAGAGCTCAATATGGAATTATGCATACCATAATAGATCTAGATCGCAATATAAACAAGTAACACAAGTACTTTCACAACTTAAATCAATGACATAGAGCATACATAATAATAGATTCAATAGACTCAGATATTTCAACAGCCTTCCACATTCATTAATCCTTCAGATCCTTTTACTATACCCAAAACCCAACCTGCGCACACATCAACAAGGTCCGCACACAACAGGACTGAGATCTCCACACGCACATCTAGCAGGAGTCCTTTCCCCAAAAACCCAAACAGATCTACTAATTCGCAATTCACACCAATCTTCATTCAAGTCTGTCTTACAACTCAAAAAGGTTCAACTACTTATACTACTTTAGCCTACGCATCCAATGGTCCACAAACCATGGTCTGCGGACTCTTGGCCTACCCTTGACCCACTTAAAATGCAATAGGGGCTTTGACCCACCCAAAAACCCCTGCGTTAGACTAAATATAATAAAAAATATACAAAAATGGACCAGATTCGTAGCTCTTGTAGGAGACCCTGTTCCAAGAATTACATATGAAACAATTTTTATTGGAAATATCCCTACTTCTACGCCTTCATTTACTGGATTTATGCATGAAATGACTGATTTTTTTATGACTGAAACCATAATGACCTAATGGAGACACTAAAATGGATGAAGACCATGATGACATGATTGAAATGAATATGAAGACCTTGTAATGATGACCCATTCGTTTGAGAGATGGTAATGACCAACAAGTGAAATTCTTTGGAAGGAGCAGAAATAGTCATAGACACAACTAGCCTAGTGACCAAATTTTTATTTGAAGACCTACTGAAACCGTGAAAATTTGACTCGACACCCTAATAAACATTTTGAAAGAGCCCATTTGATCGTTGGTGATAGGAAAAACTGACTGACACTAATAGTAAGCACCCAATAACATGGATATTTTAGATTGATAATTTCATCCGCTTGACATTTATGTTAAAATTTTACCATTTTTTTGTCGAATTATTTGTGTGAGTCTTATATGAGTCTTAAAACCCTCCCATACATTCAATGGATGTATATACTATAACCATGTAAAATTTCAATGTATGCAAGCACAAATTGAAAAAATTTCAACGTTGGTCCCTTTCACAGGTCACTCTGTGTGGGGTTAATTAATTAAAGCATAATTTCAACTAATTGGTAAATGTTAGGTGGTGGATTGGTACCTAGGAGTACACCCGTAGCAAGTAACAATGAGCTTGACATCAATGATAATTGGTTCCTAGCTAGCCATCATTTTACATTCATGGCGACTCATATCCTTAAATATTGGAAGAAGGAGCATAAGAGACATATAATAAATTATGTGTGATTCATTGAGGCATCATTCCTTTTCATATAAATTTTGTTGACAATGATGACTATGGTGATGATGATGACAACGACGATGATGATATTGATGATTGTTACGACAATGATGATGATGTTAAAGATGATATGGATGATATGGATGAAAAAGATGACGATGATGACAATGATGATGATGATGATGAAGATGACAAAGATGATGGTGGTGATGATAATTTTGATGATGAAAATGATGAAAAAGATGACGATGAAGGGTAATTTTTTTTCTCAAATGGAAGAGTAAGGAGTTTTCTCAACCTCTCCACTATGAAGTACATTATAAGCTCGTAATTGGTAAATAGTAATAAATAATTTCATCTCCTTTCCATTTATATATGTTATAATTTTGTTTCTTTATTGTAGAATGATTTCGATGAGTCGTATTTGAGTCTTGAAACCCTCCCATATCATCAATTCATGAATCTACCATAACCATCTCAAATTTCGATGCATACGAGCACAAACTGAAAGAATTTCAACGTTGGCCCAATTCTTAAGTCACATCACGACTAGCTCAAGAGACTTCTGAAACCCTCATGAAAAACCATTATATCATTAATGACAACAAAATATTATCATTTATTGGTACCATGCTTCATAATCAATCAATTATAAACTAGATTTTAACACCTAAACATTAATTTAGTCGATTTGCTAAAAATCATTATGAGACCCCCTTGTGGTATCTTTGTTAATTGGCAGTATTGGGCCAAAATTAATTATTTTGTGTGGGTGCCCCTTTCCAAGTTAGGTCGACCCACCAAATCGTCGCACGGGTGCCCAAGCATGCCCAGCACGCAACGCCTCATGGGCGCCCAGGGGCCGTGCCTTCGTGTGGGTGCACCCAGGGTGTGGGTGTTCACCCTATTGTGCCAATCATTCAATACAAATCATTATATCATCAATCAAAACAAAATATTATCATTTCTTAGTACCATGTTTCATAATCAATCAATTATAAACCGACTTGTAACACCTAAACATTAATTTAGTCAATTTTATAAAAATCATTATGAGACCCCTTTACGGGAACTTTGTTCATGGGAAGTCATGGGTCGACCTTAATTATTTTGTATGGGTGCCTTTTTCCAAGTCAGGCCGTGTTTAGTCAATTTGATGTCTCAAATTGCTCTCATGAATTATCGAACAAGGTTAGTAATTTGATGAAGTGTGGTGCACTATATATGCTTAGGTAACCTTGTTATCTTACTTCGTTGTGTATGTTTATGTTGTTTTGGGGATTTTGTATCTTATTTCTAAAATTGGTCTAAGAAATGAAATCTCTAAGTGCTAGTGAATAATCAAATCTAGATGAATTTTACGATGAAAACTGATTCTTAAAGAAGGAAGAAAAGGAAATGTTGTTTTTATTCTAAAGAAAGACATTGAATTACAAGCTATTTTTAATGTAATATGAAATCTAAAAGAAGGAAGAAAAGGAAATGTTCATTAACTAATCTTAATTGCATAAAAATAAACCAAAATTTGAATGATGTTAGTAGGCCGACAAAACATCTATGAAAAAATACCTAACTAGTTTAAAACAAAGCACTATTCGAAATCTAATTGCATTCAAATGACAAGATGAAATCATTTCCTATATTATCCACTAAAAGCTTATAGTCGTATGAAAATAGAGCATTTGTTTAGAAACACAATTCTAATTTAATTGTGTCCTAACTTAAACTAATTTTAGTCCATGGATTGAAACCATAAATCCTATTACTAAGAATTGAAATGACAATGCTGATTGAAATTGAAAGCAAGTACAAAGCATGTTAAAGGAAACTACGACTGTTGTATGACCGAATGCCCAAATTTGATCCAATTGGAAAATGACATAGCCACTTTCTTGAGACGACTTAGCGAGCACAAGATTACACAACTAATTGGAAACTTAAACTAAGAAAGCATTCATGAAATTAATCTATAAAACAATAATCAAATTAAAATATGAATAGATAGGAATCTAACTATGAAAATGATGCGAAATTAACCATAAATTCACAAGAACAGAAACAACGAATCAACAGGAAATTAAATGGAAGAATTCAAACTACAAACAACTAAAAACCTCCTTTTCGTGCAAGGGCCCTCTGCAACAGAATGAGGTGAAAATCTAATGGACTACGCACACATTAATGGATCTGGAACTGGTCTTCTTATTATCAAAAACAGAGTTTCAAAAGCATACACCAAATTATCAAATTAGGACTGTTTTCCAGTTTCAAAAGACCATTATTTAAACAAGTTTCAGATTTAACTGTTTGACGCATTTCTGCTTACAGGTAACAACTAGAAATGAATTTAGAAGTCTAGATAGAAGCAAATTATTTAATGGCCATCTCTCAATTTTCTACGTCAGAGCAAATCAAGAGTATTTTGTTCACAGATCACGTTCTTTGACCGACCTTTACCGCGAGCATAGGCACGTTTTCTCTTCGAATTCGAACTGGTGGATGGGATACGATCCATGTGTGGATCATTCTAGAGATACCCATATGACCCAATTCCTTATTTTCTTCTCAAAAACTGTCAAACCATAACAATAGCTACAGAAACAACGATTAGCTGCAGAATTGCACACATTCTCTAGCTAATTACATAAATGCATTTAAATAACAAGAAACATCATAATATAAAGTAGAGATAATTTAAATGCTTTCTATGATATGGAATATGTTAATTATCATTGATTGGAGTCATGAGTTTGTGAAAAGGAAGGAAGAAATGATGAAAAATGGTGTCAAAATAAGAACAATTTTGAGGTTAAACATACCCCCGCTAAGAGACCATTGCATGTCCTCATGCAATTTCCCAAAAATGTGAGCCTTCACCTCCTGTTGCATTTATTCTAATACCTTTACTAATACATCCAGCTTCCTCTTATTTCCTTTCCTTGAAGTGATTGCCATTCTAGGTTTTCTCATAAGAAGTTTGTACTCTAGGCTGATGACTTTCTTGTTCAGAGATTTGTTCTTTTCTTTAGCTTCTTATTATTTTTATACCACAACCCCAAATGTAAGATAGTGTTATCACTGATGACCTTATCCCAGTGATTTTGTTCTTTTAGGGTTTCATTTTCCTGTTTAATGTGCCCGTTCAGTATCTTTGGCTCATAAATTTCTTGCTTGAGGGTGTTTACCAGAGGTTCTTGTGGATTGATAGGATGCTCTTCCACACTTGGATTTGCTTCTGCATGTGTTTTCTCTAATGACTCAATATAGTCATATATCTTCTGTTGTGTTAGGTCAATTTCCAAGGATTTCCTGCTTGGACTATGTACAAGACTATGTATAGGAGAATGTATAGGACTGTGTGCAGGAGAGACAGTGATGGCGATGACACTTGAGTTTCTACATCTAAATTAACAAATTTTGGCTCATGTGATGGTGTCTTATTCAAGGGTTTACGAAGTCTAGAGCTTATCCTTGGTTGTGGAGGGTTTAAGTCTTCTAAACTTGTAAATTTTCTCTTTTTCTCTACATTGCCTCTCTTTTTTACTCCACTTTGTTTCTTATTTTTCATTAAATCTGCAATGGTGAGTTCTTCCTCTTCTTGCCGAGGTTGAGGTGAGGATTTCTTCTCAATGCATGTATCAACCTTTCTCCTTCTACTCTTTCTAGTTTTTTCATCCTTAGGCTGATCTGGTTCATCTTGAAAGTGATTTCTGATTAGGAAACTTTCTGAGGAGTCTCCTACACTTTTTAGATGGAATTCAAGAAGTACCTTTATTAGTCCATGATGGTGCATGGTATTGTCTATGAATTGGAATATTTTTTGGACATTTGCTGACATTTTCTTTAGACTGTTCAGCTGTAAGTATGGGAGGTTTATTTCTCCATCTTCCAAAAAGTTCATTAACAATCAGGCATGATAAACAAACATACAACCAAATCTGCCTTCGCAAGTAACAAAATTTTGTAAAATTAAAAGCATATTTCTCCATTTGTTTTCGAGTGCTGAACTGGGAATTCATTTCTTTTAAACAATAGTGTCCATACCTGGATTCTTCAGAAAAACTTTCCATTCTTCGCTGTGAATTTCCTTGTTCCTAAACCATATCTTACGTGTTCTCGGGAGTTTTGTAGCTTCGGCCACAAAGGCTTCTGTCAATGAGAATTTTATATCTCCAATTTTTACCTCTGTCCCATCGAAAGATATTGCAAAGGATTTGGTGACCTCCTTATGAAATCCGTCAAACTTCTCTATAAACCGGAGCCATTGCATCTTCTACAAAATTTCCTTTACTTGAGGATCAACCTCCATGAATTTTGCTCCCACATGTTCAGTTCTCACTATCAGACCCATGTCTATGTTGTGAGGAGTTTCACCTTCAAAACTGTTCTTGTCTTGATCGAATGAATTGAGGTTACGACTTTGGGTTAAGGATGTCGAGGGTTTTTAGATAAGTACAGGTGAAATAGATATTTGGCGAGGTTTTAAGGAATGTGGATGAGTGGGTTACGGAAGTAAGACATGATCATTAATCATTAATGGGAAAATCAATTATGAATTATTATGAGATATGATACAGATGCTGTGATCGGATTGTGAAATTGTGATGTGAATCCGAATAAAATCTAATGATGACATATTGAGGCATCATATGAACATCTAAATTATATATGATAATGTTTTTGGTCTTATTATTTAAACAAATTTTTGTAACATACCTTTGGAACTAACCTTTGTTGCTCTTTTCTTTGTGTTGATTCTTCAGGTATCATTTGAACATGATTTTCAATGGAGTCCTCAATTTCTTCTGTTCAATATGTTTGCTTCAATAGGCTGTAAGAAAATGTAACAGAGATGTAGAATGTGATGACAGCTGTAGAATCTCCCGAGAGCTACAAAATTGTAGCAATTCTGTAGCTACTTCTTTTATTGCTTCAGAGAAAGAAAGGGAACAAAGAATTTGGGATTTTATAATGGAAGAAAATATAAGATGTCAGAACTTTTGGTTTTCATCTTGTATTTTCTGTATAAGGATGCCAATCATTGATTGGTTTTCATACTTATACAATTTTTTTTTTGAATATATATAAAAGAAGACTAAGTTGGGGAAGAAGAAGGATTCTTCATCAACTTCATATCAGTATTGTCTTGAAAAAAAATGATAAATTTCGCCTTTGTAATTGGCTTATGATAGAATTTTAATTGATGTCCATTCAAAAGAAGAGGTACCTTTTCTACATCAATTGTCCTTATCTTGACTGCTCCATTTTCAAATACTTTTTCGATCTCATAAGGCCCAAGTCCTCTTTTCAGCAAAGTGTCCACCGCAAGGTTCATCGTGGCATGCCTTTAGAATTTTAGACATTTCATCTTCTCGAACACACCTTTCAATGATGAGATTTGAACCTGTTTTATACAATTCATCATTAAACCATGAGTATAATGCACTTGTTTGAATATTTCTTATTTTCTCTCTAGGAAACAAGTATGCTGGTAATTTTCCTGTAGCTAAGTAGTTAGCAATATCTGCAAACCATGGAGATTTAGTAGTTATTGCAAAGATATATTCATTAGGAAAATTATCGTCTACTGGAGTATCATTATTATTGTTTTGAATTCTAGATAAGAAATCAACAACTGTGTTTTGTTTTCCAGGGTGGTTTAGAATGGTGATGTTAAATTCTTGTAGGAGTAATAACCATATTGTGATTCTATTATTAGTGATAGATTTATTCATTAAGTACCTAATTGCAGAATGGCCTGCGTGAATAAAGGTTTCATAGCCGGTGATGTAATGTCTAAATTTATTAATAGCATGGACAACAACTAGAAATTATTTTTCAGTTACAATGTAATTTAACTTAGCAGGAGTCAAACTTTTACTTGTGTAATAGATGGCGTAGGGGATCAAATAATTTTGTCCTAGTGCAGCTCCCAGAGTTGTATCTGAAGCATCTGTCGAAATGTGAAAAGTTATTTTCCAATTTGGACCTCTTAAGATGGGTGATTTAGAAAGTTTTTCTTTTAAGGTTTCAAATGCCAATTTTAAATCGAGATTACAACTAAATTCACAACCTTTGGCAAGCAATTTGAAGAGTGGAGATGCTATTTTGGTGAAGTTTTCTATAAATCTTCTATAGTACCCTGTAAGTCCTAGAAAACTTCTAACATCCTTCTGACAACTTGGAATTGATAATTTGGAGATGACTTCAACTTTAGATGAGTCTACTTTAATTCCATTCCCTGAAATGTGATGTACGAAAACAATTCCTTCAGTAAACATCATAAAGAATTTTTCATGACTTAATGAAAGATTTGCTTCTTTGCATATTTTAAGAACCTTTTCCAAGTTTTCAAGAGCCTCTTTAAATGAATTTCTATAAACTATAAAATCATCCATATATACTTCCACACAATCATGTATTAGATCAGAGAAAATTCCTATTACTGCCCTCTGAAATGTTGTAGGTGCATTGCACAATCCAAAAGGAAGTACTCCATAAGCATAGGTTCCCCATGGACAGGTGAATGTACTCCATAAGCATAGGTTGCTACTTGAATTTGATTGTAACCACTAAACCATCCAAAAATGAGATATACTTGTTTCCTGCTAATGTATCCAATACTTGATCTATGAAAGGCAATGGGAAATGATATTTTAGAGTAGGCTTATTCAACTCTCGCTAATAAATGCATACCCTCCATTTACCATTCTTTTTAGGTGCAATTACCAAGGGAGAAACCCACTGACCGTTTGAAATTGGATATATGAAGTTTACATTCAGCAATTTTTGCAATTCTTCTTTCGAAATTTCCCTAAGATTTGGATTCATCCTTCTTTGAGGTTGTCTGATAGGCCTAGAGTTTTCCTCAATGTAGATATGATGTGTACAAGTATCAAGACTAATTCCTTTCATGTCAGTGTACTCCCATGCATATGCAGAAGAATGTTTTTGTAATGTTTTTATTAACTATTCTTGTTGAAATATTTCCAAGTTTTTGTTTATGTTTAAATATTTTCCTGGAAAGATTTCAATTGTAGAGTTACCGAATTCTTCCGTAGAATATAAAGACATCTGTCTAGATGACAAGTAGTCAATATTGCATTGTTCTTGAAAACTATAATAATCTTCGCATTGTGAGGTTGTTTCAAAGTTTTCTATTGAATTTAAGATTTTACTTTCTTCACTAATATGAGAAATAGTAAAGAGAGGTTGAATCTCATTCTCATCATCTATCCATTCTTCATGTCCTATTTCTGTAATTGTTTTTGCTGGAGGATATAGAGTGAATTTCTTTGTTGAATTTCCATCATAAATAAACATATCATCGGATCTAAAACTAATGAAAGCATCAGCTGTAGCTAACCAAGGCCTTCCTAAAATTAATGAATGTCCCCCTATGTTGTTATTGGGAGTTAGGATCATGAAGTCAACTGGATACTCCCAAGAGTCTAAGGACACATATATGTCTTCTAATACACAATCTGTCTTAATTACTGATCTGTCTACTAATTGCAATAATGTTGGTTTATACTGATGATTTGGAAGCCGAAATTGTTCCATAGTCTGTTTTCTCATGATGTTGATGGTTGCTCCTACGTCAGTTAATGTATTTGGAATCTCAATTCCATTGATGTGTGTCTTTACAAATGGACTTCCTGGGTCCAAATATTTTTGTATGGCTATTTTTCCCATCATAATGTCAGCAATTTTTCCTACTGACTGAATCCTTTTTATTTATTTTGTTTTCCTTCCTGATTTTTTCGAGCTCAACTCTCTTATTGTTTTGGCTAGAATATGAATCTCTTTAATGGCCCATAACAAAGGAAGTTTGATACATACATTTTTCAATTCATCTAGAAAATCATAATTGGGCAACAAAATTTGTTTTTCTATCCCTATATCGATTTGTAATCTTTCAGGAAAAGGAGGGTTAGAAACGGATACTGAAGGTTGCTCTATTATAGGAGTTGAGTTTATTGGATCTTTTTGTTTTTCATTTTCATAATTTTGGTTCTGCTGAAGAGATGTCCCTTCTTTAGAACTTTTATTTTGTTGTAGTGAAATGTCTTCATCAAAATCATATTTTTCTTGAATAACAACATAAGGCTTTTCCCTTTCTAACATTCTAGCAGATCTAAGTTGGACATTGTTAAGATCTAGTGGGTTAATCATGTAGGCTGGAAAGTTTTGTCCTTCTATGTTATAATCATTTTGAGTATTTTTTTTATTTGGGTTTGGTAATGGATGGGCAGGTAGCTAATTTGTTCTTTGTGGATATGGTAATGACAGTTGTGGATTCTGATTTTGGATTTGGGGTGGTTGGTTTTGTGTGGAACATGTTGGGGAGGATAGTTTGGATAGGGTTGTGGATACTGGTGATACTGAGAGTATCTGCCATAAGGATTTTGCATCCCTTGTGTCCAAGGTTGAGGCTGGGACCAAGGTTGTTGCCATGATGAATTCCAATTGTTTCGTGGGGGATGATTATACATTTGGTTATTAAAACCCTGAGTTTGTGGCCCCTGCCATGATATTATAGAGACAAAACAAAGAGGATCTACTGGGGATGGAGTTATTTCTTATTCTTGAAATACAACCTCAAGATCTGGTATAGAGGGACATTTTTTGTTTCATGATTTTCTGCACAAATAACATAGGTCTCTATGACTTTTACATCAAGAGGACACTCTCTCAAAGCATGTTTATTTCTACATTCAGGACAGAAAATAGCTAAGGGATCAGTTTAAAATTTCTGTTTGTTTTGTAATTTCAGGGTGTCTATTTATTCACTTAGACTCCCTAAGATATATGTCTTAAATTCATCAAGCATATTTCCAATTTCTTCCCCACTCACTGTTCCAGTTGTAGATTTATTTATTCTAGAGAGAATAGGATCTCTTGTATTTTTCCCAACTTTTTATTTTCCTCTTGAGAGATGAATGCATAATTCATCAATTTCAAGTAATGGTAATTGAGAGATATCTCCTTTTCCCATCATTTTAAGGATATCTATCCATTCGTCTCTAATGGCTTTCAATAAGAGAGAATTTAAAGTATCTTGATCTAGATGTTCCATCTTAGCTCTCTTGATATTATAATTGAATCTCTCAATTAGATATTCTAATTTTTCATCCTCTCTCTGCATCATTTTAAATACTTCATCCTTCCTATTAATAGGTGTGCAATAATCCAGATATATTTGAATAAATGCACTTTTCATCTCATCCCATGTCCTAATAGATTGTGTTATTAAACCCATGAACCATTTTAGAGATTCACCCTTGAGTGTTGCAGGGAATAAATTCAATTTTTGAGAGTCTTGTAAGTAGTCATAAGATCTACATAAGAATTCGATTCAAATAAAAATGTTTTAGGATCCTCAGTCCTTAATCCATGGAAATTGGGAAGGACATAAGGTGAAATATTTTTCATTGTAAAATTTTTATCCTCATCAACTATAGGAATTCCAACAGAGTTAGGATCTCCTCTGCCTCTGCCTCTACCTCTTCCTCCATCTCTCCCTCCACCTCATCCTCTACCTCTTCCTCCTCCTCTTAAGGAATCTCCATTCAGAATTTCTCCAAGGCTTTCTTCTTCTGGCGTTTTAGATTCCTCAGAGCTAATGTAAGGCTCTAACTATAGGGTTATTTGTTCTTCCTCTGGTTCTTCTATCAATGGGATATTGAAGAAATTTTCTTCTTTTTCTTCCTCACTAGGGATTTCTAACTCTTGAGCTAGAATATGTTCTCCTGTAGAGGTGAAAAAGGTTACTCATTTTGTTGGAGATCTAGGATCTTCTTCTTCTAAGAATTCCATAGTAGATGAAGTTGGAGAATCTCCTGGTTGGATTTCTGATCTTAAGGCTTCAAGAAGTCTATGTCTTGAGGTGAAAAATAGACTATGAGTTTGAGATGGTGGTGTGGCACTATGTGGTCTTGGTGGGGTGAATGGTGTAGGAATCAAACTTCTACCTCTAGCTATGAATGTACCCCTAGAGTCTCTTTCTCTACGCATGCCATTTTTTTTTTAAATGTAAGAAATAAGGCTTCCTAATTTCACTTCCCCGGAAACGGCGCCAAAATTTTTAGTCAATTTGACGTCTCAAATTTCTATCATGAATTATTGATCGAGTTTAGTAATTTGATGAAGTGTGGTGCACTATATATGCTTAGGTAACCTTGTTCTCTTACTTCATTGTGCATGTTTATGTTATTTTTGGGATTTTGTATCTTATGTCTAAAATTGGTCTAAGAAATGAAATCTCTAAGTGCTAGTGAATAATCAAATCTAGATGAATTTTAATGATGAAAACTAATTCTTAAAGAAGGAAGAAAAGGAAATGTTGTTTTTATTCTAAAGAAAGAAATTGAATTAAACTATTTTTAATGTAATATGAAATCTAAAAGAAGGAATAAAAGGAAATGTTCATTAACTAATCTAAATTGCATAAAATAAATCAAACTTTGAATGATGTTAGTAGGACGGAAAAAAATCTATGAAAAAAATCTAACTAGTTTAAAACAGAGCACTATTCTAAAATCTAATTCTATTCAAATGACAAGATGAAATAATTTCCTATATTATCCATTAAAAACTTTTAGTTGTATGAAAACAAAGCATTTGTTTAAAAACACAATTATAATTTAATTGTGTCCTAACTTAATATAATTCTAGTCCATGGATTGAAAGCATAAATCCTATTACTAAGAATTGAAATGACAATGCTGATTGAAATTGAAAGCAAGTACAAAGTATGTTAAAGAAACTATGACTGCTGTATGATCGAATACCCAAATATGATCCAATTGGAAAATGACACAGCCACTTTCTTGAGACAACTTAGTGAGCACAAGATTACACAGCTAATTGGAAACTTAATCTAAGAAAGCATTCATGAAATTAATCTATAAAACAGTAAGAAAATTAAACTATGAATTGACAAGAATCTAACTATGAAAACGATGCAAAATTAACCGTGAATTTACAAGAACATAAATAACGAATCAATAGGAAATTAAATGACAGAATTCAAACTACGAAAAAACCAAAAACCTCCTTTCCATGTAGGGGCCCTCTTCAACAGAATGAGTTGAAAATATAATCAACTATGTGCGCATCAAAGGATCTGGAACTGGTATTCTTATTATCAAAAGCATACTGAATTATCAAAATTAGGACTGTTTCCCAGTTTCAAAAGACAGATACTTAAACAAGTTTCATATTTAACTGTTTGAGGCGTTTATGCTTATAGATAACAATTAGAACTGAAATTAGAAGTCTAGATAGAAGCAAATTCTTTAATGGTCGTCTCCCTGTTTGCTACGTCAGAGCAAATCGAGATTATTTCGTTCGCAGATCACTTTCTTTGACTGATCTTAACTACAAGCATAGGCACGTTTTCTCTTTGAAATCAAATAGGTGGATGGGATACGATCCATGTGTGGATCATTCAAGAGATACCCATATGACCCAATTCCTTATTTTCTTCTCAAAACGAGTCAAACCATAACAATAGCTGCAGAAACAACGATTAGCTGCAGAATTGCACACATTCTATAGCTAGTTACAAAAAATTATTTAAATAAAAAGAAACATCATAATATAAAGTAGAGATCATTTAAATGATTTCTTTGATATGGAATATGTTAATTATCATTGATTGGAGTCATGAGTTTGTGAAAAGGAAGGAAGAAATGACGAAAAAGGGTGACAAAATAAGAGCAATTTTGAGGTTCAACAGGCCGACCGACCAACTTGTTGCACAGGCACCCTTTTCGGGTGGATGCCCTAATGTGCCCAACACGTGATGCCCCATGGGTGCTCGAGCACCTCACCTTCATGCAGGTGCGCCTAGCGTGCGGGCGTTTGCCTTGCTGTGCAAATCAATGAACACAAATCATTACGTCATCAATGACAACAAAATATTATCATTTGTTAGTACCATGTTTCATAGCCAATTAATTATAAATTGAATTTTAACACCTAAACATGAATTTAGTAAATTTTCTAAAAATCATTATGAGACCCCCTTGTGGGAACTTTGTTCATGGGAAATCATGGGTTAAACTTACTTCTTTTGTGTGGGCGCCCCTTTCCAAGTCAGGTCGACCCACCAACTCATTGCACTAGCATTCCGGCCAGGAGTGCGCCCTAGCGTGCCCAGCACGCGATGCCCCATAGGCGCCTCACCTTCGTGCGAGTGCACCCAAGGTGTGGGTGTTCACTCTAATGCACAAATCAATCAACACAAATCATTAGATCGTTAATGATAACACATTATTATTATTATTTAGCGCCATGTTGCATAATCAATAAATTATAAACAAACTTTTAAGACTTAAACATTAATTTAATAAATTTCCTAAAAATAATTATGAGACCCTGTTATAGGCCATTTTGTTGCATCTTGTCAATAGGCCTACAAATAGGATCTATCATCATCTGTGAACATGTTTTCATCATCCCTAACAAATCCCTGAGCATGACCATTCCAAAATGTCTGAGTTTCTGGGTTTAACTGCTCAAAATAAATTTTTTAAACCCCATTGCACCTTGCCCCTTTAGAGACCTGCCTTCAGTGCTGGTTGCTTCCTTCTACACCAACGCTGGTCAGCAACAACTTGCTCTTTGCTTGGGATGCGCTGATTCTAGAAATTTGGTAAAATAAAAAATATTTATGAAGCTTTCTCTTCCTGAAGATTCCATGGGATTTTTTAACCATTTACCTTGAATAAGAAGCTCAAATCCTATCTTATCCTACCTTGTACACTTCACTTATTATCGCTTGAGCTCATCCTCTGTAACATCCTCCTCCCATATTTACCTAAGTAACTGGAAAACCAGGGTAAACATGTGACGAGAGGATAATATGATCAGATTCAAACTCCTAGGTGACCTTAAGGAACTGGAATCAACGGAAACACATCATACATACCTTCCAATTCAGCAATAAGACTCCCATGAACCATCCCAACCACTCAGGTAACTAGCCCCTAGGTCCCACTGATATTTTAAACCACTGAACCCCTGGACGCTCCCACAATATAAGCATGGGTGCATATGGGAGGCTCTGGACACTCCCATGGCATAGCCATGCATGCATCCAGGGACTCAATTTGCCAAACTTGTGCTCACTTCCATGGGATTTAAGGCACTTTATCAAGCCCAAAGCCAAGGCCACTGCCCATAACTCAATGACAAGATCAGACATGAAATATAACATTGAAACAATGATTTATTTTCAAAAACCATGAAAATGATTAGACTCAACGCCCACATGTAATCCAAAGGTGTAAACAACAAATCTGAGCACAAGGGTCTCACAATTCTCTGAGAATCGCTAAGAAGCATTGTTACCACATCACATTAACTATATTATAGTCTATTTAGGCATAGATACATTGTTCATTTAATTACGAAACCAAACATGATGAGAGAAATACTTCATCACCATCATAAAACTCAGACATAACCAGCATATAAGAAACAAAAATGACAAGCATATAACAACCATATAAGCTGCATAATAACAATCATATTTACCCATCAATACAAGGGAAAAATAGCTCTTATTTCCATAAGAAAAATTCAACCAAGCCTGGGACTTGCACGTTCCACTCGACCATAGACATGGCTGAGCCAAATCTCTCTTCATCCAATCACCCCGTGCCATATTCCAAGCATAAATGTGGGATCTCATAAACCAAATCCATTAAAACAAGAGTAGGGCTTCGAGATGCCAAACCACCTCAAATCTCAACCAATGGTTCCACCTCACGGTCGGACATCACAACCATCCCCAGATTAGTCTCCACCCAATTTGTCCAGGGCTCTAGAGCATATGTTCCAAGTAAGGCTCTAGGACTAGTAACTCAACCCCAGTTGTTTCCGGGCTCCAGAGCGTTCGTCCAACCAAGGCTCCAAGACTAGTAAATCAACCCACCTAGGGCTCCAAGCATTTTTCCAACGAAGGCTCCGGGACTAGTAACTCAACCCAGCAATTGTCCACTGGGATATAGAGCATTTTTCCAACCAAGGCTCCAGGAAGTAATAACTTAACCCACAACTAAAGGAATCATGAGAACCAACCAGAAAACAAACAATGAAAATGAACCCACAACACCATGTCTATCCAAGAAATGGAAAGGCTAGATAATCCATTATCAATCTTAAAAATGCTCCATGCCAATGACATATGATGACTGAGAAACCACATGCATAAACCATGAATACCAAAACTAGTGAGTAAAACATACATGCTACTCGGTACCAGTAATCAAAACCTATTGTAGCAATTGATCTTGATGTCCTCTTGCACTTTCCTGCTCTTCCTTTACCTTCTTGCTCCAAATTTCCAAGTATGCCACACCCTCCAAGAGTGTTGTTATATGGATAAATCCCTCTTGCGGATAAGAGAGGTCTCCCTAGAATACTAGAGGATAACTAGAAAAAAACACACATAAGAATATCTCTTTCTCTAATCTAATTCCGCTTAGATTATTAAACTAAAGGAAGAGGATGATGCTCTAACCTTTTAAACGAAATGCCTGATGAAGATCCAAAATTCTCTCCTCATGTAGCTCTTCAATGCTTTGAAGAAACCTACAAACACCAACATGAAAAGGATCAAAGGCATATGCAGTGTAATAATCTAGAACCATCTTATCCTAATGATCAAGGAGATTAGGAATTGAAATTGTTTAAATGAATACATGAGCATAAATCATTCACAATTCCAATAAAACAATCATAATGAGAAAAATCATACAAATGTATTATCCAGGGCTAAAAGACAATCCTTACAACCAGCCTTGATGTCATGAAGGTTCCTCCTAAATTCCTATAATCCTCCTCCTTGGATAATAAGCTTTCCAAACCAAAATTATCAGCATAATACTATCATAATTTAACTCCCCTAACCCTGAAGTCTCAACTCAATTTATAGGACAAATGGAGGAGGTTTCAGATCCTCAAAAGATGGATGAGATCCATAAATAGTGGGATAACGACTCCATGATCCAACGAAGTTAGCTCCATGCTTAAAGGGGTTTGGCTCAAACTGATATGACTCAAAGGCTTCTAGTTGGGATATATGCGCCCAACTATGCTTCTAGAATTTACTTTTTATTTTTACTTTATGCACCCAACTATCCTAATTTCACTAATCTAGAAACTTTTCCTTCACAAACAAGCAAAATATTTCACTTAAACAAGCAATATTAATCACTAATATGGTATATTCAAAAGAAAAAGACAGAAAACCAATGATTTCAAGCAACAATATATCTTTTTCAATGAATCAATCAAACAAACTAGACCAAACCCTACCCAAAATTGTGAAAGGGTTGAATTCTCAAAAAATCCACTAAGAAAATCAAAACAAGTTCACAAACATGTTTTGAAGGTTGAAACAATTTTAAATGAACACTTAGAAATTAAAAATCAGACTCTAATTAGAGGGAAATTCATTTTTTCAAAAATTTCAGGGGGGTGTGGAAGTAATTAGCGTAATCCAGTGCACATGCGCACTGTGTTACAATGCAAATTGCGCACTTTTGCGCTCCGTTGCTAAAACAGAAATGCACAGGTTAGGGAAATTTCAAAAATAAATAACTATGGCATTCAACCTAAAGGATCTAAAAGGTCATAAAATCAACAACATTCAAACTTAGTCAAACCAATAAAATGGGGAAGCATAACCAAAGAAAAGCTAGAGGACAGAGAAGTACACCAGTACGGTCACCAATTTTTTATATGGATAAATCCCTCTTGCGGATAAGAGCGATCTCCCTAGAATCGTAAAGGAGAATTAGAAATTAAAAAATAAAAGAATATCTCTTTCTCTAAGCTAATTCCGCTTAGATTATTAAACTAAAGGAAGAGGATATTGCTCTAACCTTTTAAACGAAATGCCTTATGAAGATCCAACAATCTGTCTTGATGTAGCTCCTTAATGCTTTGAAGAAACTTGCAAAACACCAACATGCAAAGGATCAAAGGAATATGCAGTAGAATAATAAAAAACCATCTTATCCCAATGATCAAGGAGATTGGGAATTGAAATTATTTGGATGAGTACATGAGCATAAACCATTCACAATTCCAATAAAACAATCACAAGGAGAAAAAGTATCCAAATGTAATTTTCAGGGATAAAAGAGAATTCTTACAACCAAGCCTTGATTTTGTGAAGGTTCCTCCCAAATGCCTCTAATATTCCTCCCTGGATGATAAGCTTTCCAATCCAAAATTACCAGCATAAGACTATCATAAGTGAACTCCCCTAACCCTGAAGTCTCAACTCAAATTATAGGACAATTGGAGGAGGTTTCAGATCCTCAAAAGATGGATGAGATCCACAAATAGTGGGATTAGGGTTCCATGATCCAAGGGAGTTAGCTCCATGCTTATAGGGGTTTGGCTCAAACTTATATGAATTATAGGCTTTAGTTGGTATATATGCGCCCAACTATGCTTCTAAAATTTACTTTTTACTTTTTCTTTACTTTGAGTGAGTTGCGCATTTTTTAATGGAAAATAGAGAGCAAAACTGTGCAAGATTTAATGGCAGTGACAGTGCATGCGTAACAAATGACTAGGAAAAGTGCGCAAGTCATCTTTAAGAGGTTAAAGTGCCATTTTACCCAAAAATCATCATTTGGTCAAGGAATATGAATGTTTGACTTGCAAAGGAGTGTACTGGAACATAAATATGGATGGTGATAGATCCAGTTTAGTTGTCAAGTGTCATGGTGAAAAAATGATGTGTAACGGATTGCCCCCTAAAGTGCGAAGTTTAGAAAGTCATAAAAATATTGAAGCTATTTATCATACCAAACATTGGATCAAAGACACTGGTTGGAAACCTACAACGAACAATCATGGATTACAATGCAAATATGTATAATCATCACTGAGGTAGGCATCCCCATACTCAGAAAAACTAACTCTAAGTACTGGTAAAGAAGTAGCCTAGAATCATATCAATAGTAGACACAATATGGATGTAGTCATCTATTATAAATTGGTTTACACAATCATGAATACATAAATACTCGCAGCTTGGATGGATGAAACTAGATCCAGGGTCTTGATCTCCAGTATGAATCTAGCCATGCAGTTGAATGTGTTGAAGTCAAACATGGTAGAAACCACTTGATTACCTGTGAATGATGAAATCTATTAACAAGTGCAAGAGAAACCATCAATAATGACAATGGATCTCAAGGTATTATAGTATAATCTATGAAGTGTGATTAGGTGATCTGTAGTCGAACACTCATAGAGCCGCTTGATCAAAGTTCAATGATGAAAATATGTCGTGAAAGGTGAGAAACCTGCCATTATGGCATGCAAGTTTCAAGGTACTGATAAGATTTATGGATCAACTTCCTAGATAATGAGCTGAAGTCGATAGGAAGTGACTTGTCGCAGGAGGGCCTACGACACGAAACTTTTATGTCAAGTTGAAGAATTTTTATTTATTTTTAATTTTTAATTTAATTTTAATTTTAATTTTTAATTTTTATTTAATTTTATTTATTTATTTAATTTAATTTTTAATTTTTATTTATTTATTTATTTTATTTTTTATTTTTTAATTTTTATTTTATTTATTTTTAATTTTAATTTAATTTTATTTAATTTTAATTTTAATTTTATTTATTTATTTTATTTTATTTATTTATTTTTATTTTTATTTATTTATTTATTTTTATTTATTTTTTATTTATTTATTTTTATTTTTATTTTTTTCTGCAAGGACTAACTTAGGGATGAAAAATGCGAATGGAGGCTAATATTTGCAAAGGAATATGAATTGGGGTTGAATTTCTCTTGAACACATAACGACACAACAATTGACTTGGCCAAATTTGACTCAATGAATATAACACCCAAAACCAACTGAAGACTTTAAATGAGGTTTGATTAACTGTAAGACAAATGGATTACCCAACCCAGACACAAGTGTGACAGAGTTCCATGTTCAAGAGCGACATGTTGCTTTTAAAATGAATACAAAGATGAATACCTTTTTCCGATTCCCCCCACAATTACTAGCAAGTACCTCTTTATTTTTGTCAAGCTCAAGGAGGATAAAATTTGCTTGTCATATAAGCTCATTCTTTGGACGAGTCCTCCGAAGTATTGTTAATGAACCCTATGAGTCCTCCGAGGTATTTTTAACGAACCCTAGGAAGGAATGGTTCGGTTTTTTTCATGTTTAAAGACTTTGAAAAAACACATAAAGTAAACTTAATCAATTATTTCAACGTAGATTTTTAACGAGCCTGGAGAAAGTATAACTTGGTGTTTTCCAATTTTAGGGAGTTAGGAGGAAAACATAAGTAAACTCCATAGTGTTCTTTTTCGTAAATTTAGTCCCTCAAGCCCAAAAAAGGATAAAATAATGCAGGAGAGAAATCTACTGACCATCCTTAGTCAACGTATACCTTTTTCGTAAATAGTCTAGTTTGGTTCGGAAAAGGGGTAAACTTCTACCAAATAGACGATTTTTCATTTATTTTAACAAGTTCGAATAGTCAAGTGCTCGACAATATTTTCATCTTTAGGGAGTCCAAAAAGGGCTTAAAAAATGACTCCAAGGTTTCATTTTTTCATGTTTTTCGAGAGACAGAAAAAGTGATAAAAGTTTACTCATAATCAAAATGATTCATTTTTTACCACAACCTATACTCTGCACATAAAAGCTCAATAAATTATGATAACTTCTCTTCATTTTGGTAAAAATATGACAAAATTGACTTCTAGAAGGTTAAATGCATAAAATAATGATATTTTATTCACCAATAACTTACAAAAGTTGAAAAAGGTAAGTTATTTTCACCATTTGAGTTTTAAAACATTTGGAGAGCAGTAAAAGGGTTTTTACCACAAAACTTCCATAGTTGATATCTGCCAGACCAGTGAACCAATCGACGAACCGTCTTTTCCAGTTAATATATTTATTCCATATCTTGCATTTCAACTATTTAATTTTCATTTTTAGGCTTTAAAATACTTTTTTGGGGAGGTTTATGTTTTTATAAATCACTCGCAGGGGTGCGCAGGTTTTGCTCATCGGGGATGCTCTCCCTGATACTTTTTTACATATAGAATCACATTAGTTGCGTGGTTTTTTGGCCAGAAAACCAAGCAAAAACACGTAGTGTGTACTAAAAAACCACATAGGTGCTGTGGGATTTCCAAAATATAAAAATCCGGCCACAAAAAATCATCAATCTTTCTCAATCAGGGTTCTAATATATCTATTTTTTCATTTTCAAGGTTTTTGAACCAATCATGCTAGAGTGGAGAGAACGAGAGCACGAAAGACATGATGCGGAAGCCATGGATAGCCCGACAACCTTGCAGCCTCTAAAAAACTGTGCCCTTTATAAATTTTGCTCCATTATAGGGAGGAAATCTCAAGTGGAGCTAATGACTTGGCTTGTGAGGGTCTAGGATGTACCATTTCGCAACTAAACCAATCAAGGTTCGTTGAAAAAGTCTTAATCGAATGGAATCATCGATTAATGAGTTGGATGCACACCAAAGATGATATGTCATAACATGGTTTGAAGGCTCCTCTCCTAGTTTTCCTTTAAACTTCAAAAAGTCACTGGGAAACTTGGTAAGCATTGCTGGCCAAAAAGGAAAATAATAAATAAGATCATTTGTTAGCCGAGACAAGTCTGGTAAATCCAAAGTTTCTATAAAAGGTAACCGTCAGTTAGGGTCTTGCTATGAGAATTGATAACCCCGAGGGACAAGTCTAGTACCTATAGGAGGGTATCCAAGATATCCTGGAATAGCCTGAGCAGTTGGAATTTTCATTCCTCCAGGGTAACCGGGATTAGCCATACCAAACTAAGGTTGAGATGGTATCTAAAATGTGTGACCAGGATATGGTTGATTATGGAAAGGGATATTTGGTCCCATTTGTCCTAATTGATATTGCCCCTGAAATGGTTGGCCTTACAAAGGCTGGCCTTGAAAGAGTTGTCCTTGATAAGGTTGGCCTTGAAAAGGTTGACCTGGAATAAATGGGCCCTGAAAAGGTTGACTCTGAAAGGCTTTTTGCACAGTTGCTACACCAGGCTGTCCCAAAGACATCTGGAGTATAGACTGGATTGTAGGTCCAACTTTATAAACTGTAGTTTGAGGGATAGGCTCCGTAACAATTTGTGTAATAGTTTGAGGGGTAATAGGAACAAAAAATTTAGATACTCCCGAGATGGGTGTTTGATGAGTACTGGGTTGCGGAATAGATGCTTGCACAATATTTTGGATAGGAGTATGAGGAGTAATCAGATTAATTTGATGGCTACTTGGAACAGATGCCCCAGGTATAACTTGAGGAATTCCTTGAACAGGCTGTTGCACTTGAGTATAAATCAATTGTCCAGATGGCTGAGTAGGTTGATTAAAGGGAATTTGCGGGGTAGGTTGCAAATATTATTGACCAAATGCAAGATTGCATATAGTATTCATGCTTGGATAAGTAGTGACTACTAAAGGTTGTGACACAAAAGGTTGACCGAAACCAGTTTGAGGCATTGGACCATAACTTGGATAGTTATCAGGTAAAGGTTTCCCTACAACCGTAGGATATGTTCCAACAAAAGGTTGTCCTCCCTGAAGAGGTTGTTGCCCCTTAGGCGAATTGTAACAACTTGATGGGTTAACTTGAGGGTTACTTTGCAAAATAATATGAATGAATTGGTCCACTGTTAAATTTTGGGTAGTAGATTCTAGTAAATGAGTTGACAAAGTAGAAGCTCGAGAAGAAGGAGATGCTCCTTCAAAAGTTTCAGTAAGTGACTTGTATCCATCAGGAACTGAAGGACCGATAACTAATAAGTCCTCTGGAGAAGATAAAAACATGGATGAATTGGTAGACATACTTCCAGAAGCTATATTAGACATATTGTAGCTAGGTAAAGAGTAAAAGGGAATTCAGTGACGTGGATGACCGTAACTAGATGAATGTGCAAAGTCAAAAGGTGTAAGATACCAAGCATTCGGTCGAAAAGGAGAAAACAATAATTGTAATGGAAAGGTCTATTCATAAAAAAAAGTTGGACTAGTAGGAGTTTCTTATTCGTTGTCCTTAGTAATTTATTCAATGCTAATGAGGCCAGGAGGAAGATTCTCATTAATGATAAGTTTTACTTTAGGTGAACGTGGAGCAGGAGTAGGGGATATAACATCTGAAAGAGACTCAGGTTATGAAATATCAGACTCAGGTCCAGATATTTTTGGTTAGTTTAACATTGTATCTGAGGCTTCACCAGTGACAGACTCTACATAATGGTTTCAGTAACTTCTGGTTGATTTTGTTCTAAGCCTGTTTCAAATGCCTGAGGTCTATTTACTTCAAAATTAGGATGTGCCATAATGGATGATTTTGGTTGTTCTGAATACCCTAATCTTGTTGATTTTTTCTTTTCAGTTTTAATTTTCTCTAATTGACTCGGTGTGTACTCAAGGGGTTTCCCCTGCATTCTATGTGAGTGTCTCGGTATTTCACCCACGATTAATTTTAATTACAAAAACACAAAAGTTTCAATAAATCACACCTAAAGCCTCTAAAAAATAAAAAACAAACAAATGAACAAACGCTATAAAATCTATGAGTCAAACCACACACAAAAAATTTGTTTTCACAGTAAAATCCTAATTGGTGGTGAAATCCAACCTCCCAGAGATCAATGCAAAATAAATAGTGGATGGAACTAGTTACCCTAACAACCTGCTTAATGAAACAATTTGGTGAAAGAAACTCCACTATGCCAGCTCGAATGAAGATTACCCTCCAAAAATTATAAGTTATTCTAGTCAATGTCTGTTCCAGGTACAATGGGACCTTCCCTCCACCACCACCTTGGGAAAAATCCTACGATTATAGCCACTAAGGTTACCAACTATCACAATCGAACCTAGGGAGACAATCAAGGGTCCGATTTACATGAAAGGGAAAAGTAACTAAGCTCAATCCCCTTGAAAGCTCCTCGACATGGTAAATATGAGGTTTACTAACAAGTGACCCCAAGCACCTTTCAATTCCCTTTGTAATGCGTGAAAATTTTCTATCTTTACCAATAAAGTAGGCACGATTACTTCACTCGGTCCAATATGACCTCGTGCTTAACTCTTGTACAAGAAGAGCTTCCCAGAGAAAAATTGTAATAGCTAGATTTTCTCCCTACCATAAGATTCTACTGTATTTTTATTTTTTTGGAAAGTTTACTCACTTCCCTATTCTAAAGCACTAACCTGATCTATGTTGGTGGAATGAGCCCTACAAATATAAAAATTTCTAGATTGATTTTAATTAGCGATGTATTATTCAGATGTTACTTACACAGAGGGATATGAAAGTGAAACTGATGATGTTCTGAACTGACTCAAAATACTCTAATGCATTCGAAAATGGAAATGTAATCCTTTCTTTTATATGAAATGCTAGTTAAGGGAAAGTAAGAGGGAGGTTCTTTGATCTTAAAAATTCAAAACTTATAAAATCCCAAAACATTCTTTTCATCAAATTCCCATTAACTTTGAAATTTTTTCAATTGCATAAAATTTAATGAAAATTTTAAGTTCTCTCAAGTCAAAATATACAACTCTCTTTTGCAAAAAATTATTTCCATTTCTTTAAAATTGATGAAAAGCACCAAAAACTCTAAAATTTATGAAAAACTTTAAAAACTAAAATTTATTAATAAACAAATTGATTAATGATGCCTATAAGTGAAATTTCATGATTACTTCAAACTGAAAACAAAATAATCACTTTTCAATTCAGCAAACATAAGCACTTTTCACAAAACCCTATCTTTTGAAACAATCCTAATTTCACTAATCTAGAAACTTTTCCTTTACAAACAAGCAAACTATTTCACTTAAACAAGCAATATTAATCACTAATATGATATATTCAAAAGAAAAATATATAAAACGATGATTTCAAGCAAGATTCTATCTTTTTCGATGAAGTAATCAAACAAACCAGACCAAACCCTACCCTAAATTGTGAAAGGGATGAATTCTCAGAAAATCCACTAAGGCAATCAAACCAAGTTCAAAAACAGGTTTTGAAGGTTGAAACAAGTTTAAATGAACATTTAGAAATTAAAAATAGGACTCTAATCAAAGGGACATTCATTTTTTCAAAAATTTCAGGGGGGTGCGCAAGTAATCAGTGTAATCCAGTGCGCATGCGCATTATGTTACAACACAAATTGTGCACTTCTGCACTCCATTGCTAAAACAAAATTGCGTAGGTTAGGGAAAAAAAAAAAAAAAAAACACAAAAATGAGACATTCAACCCAATGGATCTAAAAGGTAATAAACTCAACAACATTCAAACTCAGTCAAACCAGTAAAATGGGAAAGCATAACCAAATAAAAACTAGAGGACATAAAAGTTCCCCAGTACTGTCGCCAATTTGTTATACGGATAAATCCCTCTCGCAAACAAGAGCGATCTCCATAGAATACTAAAGGAGAAATAGAAACAAATAGACATAAGAATATCTCTTTCCTTAAGCTAATTCCACTCAGATTATTAAATTAAAGGAAGAGGATGATGCTCTAACCTTTTAAATGAAATGCTTGTTGAAGATCCAACAATCTGTCCTGATGTATCTCCTAAATGCTTTGAAGAAACCTACAAAACACCAACACATAAAGGATCAAAGGAATATGCAGTATAATAATCTAAAACCATATTATCCTAATGATAAAAAAGATTGGGAATTGAAATTGTTTGAATGAGTACATGAGAATAACCATTCACAATTCCAATAAAACAGTCACAAGGAGAAAAAGTATCAAAATGTAATTTTTAGGGATAAAAGAGAATCCTTACAACCAAGCCTTGATGTCATGAAGGTTCCTCCCAAATGCCTCTAATATTCCTTCCCAGATAATAAGCTTTCCAATCCAAAATTACCAGCATAAGACTATCATAAGTGAACTCCCCTAACCCTAAAGTATCAACTCAATTTATAGGACAAATGGAGGAGGTTTCAGATCCTCAAAAGGTGGATGAGATCCACAAATAGTGGGATTAGGGTTCCATGATCCAAGGGAGCTAGCTCCATGCTTAGAGGGGTTTGGTTCAAACTTATATGACTTAGAGGCTTCTAGTTGGTATATATACGCTCAACTATGCTTCTAAAATTTACTTTTTATTTTTACTTTACTCTGAGTGAGTTGTGTAGTTTTTAATGGAAAATAAAGCATAGAACTACGTAGGATTTTATGGCAATAACAACGCATGCGCAACAAATGACTAAGAAAAGTGCGCAAGTCATATTCAAGAGGTTAAAGATCTATTTTACCCAAAATTCATCATTTGGTCAAGGAATATGAATGTTTGACTTGCAAATGAGTGTAATGGAACATAAGTATGGATGATGATAGATCTAGTTTAACTTTCAAGTGTCATGGTGACAAAATGACGTGCAACAGATTGTCCCCTAAAGTGTGAAGTATAGAAAGTCATAAAAATATTGAGGCGGTTTTCATACAAAATATTGGATCAGAGACACCAGTTGGAAACCTGCAATTAGCAATAATGTATTACAATGAAAATATGTATACTCATTATTGAGGTAGGCATCCCCATACTCAGAAAAACTAACTCTAAGTACTAGCACAAAAGTATCCTATAATTATATCAATAGTAGACACAGTATGGACGCAACCATCTGTTATAAATTTGTCTACACAATCATGAGTACATGGCTCCTAATAGCCTAGATGGATGAAAATAGATCCAGGGTCTTGATCTCCATCTCTCGATAAGTACAAATCTAGCCATGCGATTGAATGTGTTGAAGTTGAACATGGTAGAAACCACTTGATTACGGGTCAATGATGAAAACCATTAACAGGTGTGAGAGAAACCATCAATAATGACAATGGCTCTCAAGGTACTACAATACAATCTATGAAGTGTGAATAGGTGATATGTAGTCAAACACTCATAGAGTCGCTTTATTGAAGGTCAATGATGAAAATTTGTCGTGAAAGGTGAGAAACCTGCCACTAGGGCATGCAGGCTTCAAGGTACTGATAAGGTTTATGGATCAAATTCTTAGATAATGAGCTGTAGTCGATAGGAAGCAACTTTTCGCAGAAGGGCCTATGACACGAAACTTTTATCTCAAGTTGAAGAAATTTTTTTCTACAAGGACTGACTCAGGGATGGCGAATGCAAATGGAGGCTAATATTTGCAAAGGAATATGAAATGAGGTTGAACTTCTCATGAACAGATAACAACATGACAGTTGACTTGGCAGCATTTGACTCAATGATAACACCCAAAACCAGCTGAAGAATTTTAATGAGGTTTGGTTAACTATAAGACAAATGGATTACCCAACCCAGACACAAGTGTGACGAAGTGTTGTGTTCAAGAGCCACATACTGCTTTTAAAATGAATACGAATATGAATACCTTTTCCCAATTCCCCCCCACCATTACTGGCAAGTACCTCTTTATTTTTTCCAAGCTTCAGGAGGACAAAATTTGCTTGTCATATAAGCTCATCCTTCAGATGAGTCCTCTGAAGTATTTTTAACGAACCCTAGGAAGGAGTGGTTCGGTTTTTTCCATGTTTAAAACTTTGAAAAAACATGTAAAGAAAATTCAATCAATTCTTTCAACGTATATTTTTAATGAGCCCGAAGAAAGTAAAACTCGATTTTTTTTAGTTTTAGGGAGTTAGGATAAAAAAATAAGTAAACTCCATAGTGTTCTTTTTATTAAATTTAGTCCGTCAAGCCCGAAAAAGGATAAAATAATGCAGGAGAGAACTCTATTGACCATGCTTAGTCAACGTATACCTTTTTCGTAAATAGTCTAGTTTGGTTCGGAAAAGGGTTAAACTTATACCAAATAGACGACTATTCATTTATTTTAATGATTTCAATTTGTCAAGTGCTCGACAATATTTTCATGTTTAAGGATTCCGAAAAGGGCCTAAAACATTACTCCAAGGTTTCACTTTTTCATGTTTTTCAAGAGTCCGAAAAAGTGATAAAAGTTTACTCATAATCAAAATGATTCATTTTTTACCGTAACCTGTTCTATGCACATAAAAACATAATAAATTATGATAATTTCTATTCATTTTGGTAAAAATATGAAAAAATAGACTTCTAATAGGTTAAAGGCATAAACGAATAATATTATTCACCAAAAACTTATAAAAATTGAAAAAGGTAAGTTATTTTCACCATTTGAGTTTTAAAACATTGGGAGAGCAGTAAAAGGGTTTTTACCACAAAACTTCTGGAGCTGATATTGGGCAAACTAGTGAACCAATCGATCAACAATCTTTTCGAGGTAATAGATTTCTTCCATATCTTGCATTTCAACCTTTTAAGTTTCATTTTTAGCTTTAAAATATTTTTTTTGGGGAGGTTTTTTTTTTTTTAGAAATCGCCCGCGAGGGTGCGCAGGTGTTCCTCATCGGGGATACGCACCTCGATAAATTTTTACATACAAAATAACATTTGCTACAAGTTTTTTTGGCCAGAAAACTGCACAAAAATGTGTTGTGTGTAAGAAAAAACCATGCAGGCACTGTGAGATTTCTAAAATATAAAAATACGACCACAAAAATTCATTAATATTTCCCACTTAGGATTCCAATATTTCTATTTTGTCATTTTCAGGGTCATGCTAGAGTGGAGAGAACGAGAGCACGAAACACATGACGTGGAAGCTATGGATAGCTCGACAACCTTGCAGGCTCTAAAAAACTATGGCCTTTATAAATTCTGGTCCATTCCTGGGATGAAAGCTTAAGTGGAGCTAATGACTTGACTAGTGAGGGCCTGGGATATCCATGAACAATGCTTTGTTATTGGCGATCACCAACTTATCATTGAGTCAAATGAGATTTACTTTCTCACTAGATTGTCTCGCAGGGTACATTATATGTCTTTGTTTGGCACGAGGCCAGGTGGGGAATCTACCATATCCTACTGGAGGCGATATTGTGCTCCCCATTCAGAGCTCAAAGATGGTCGTATAGATATCAAAAATATCCAATATATTGATTTGAATATCATCGCTTTCACAATTACAAAACTATGTGGTAGTGCAGCTCCTAACGTGCCTATGAAGGCCCAGTTGCAGATTGCAGTGGAATGTTTTGAGGGCACTATTTTTAACTGGTGTGAGGGAATGGTTTTCAACACGAGGGGAAAAATAAATATAGCCAAGGAGGGTAATATGAATAATTTTGGCTATGGTTCCATCCTTATATCAATTTCTCTCGAGAGGATTCCACTCACACCGCAACAACATCTCGTGGATCTGATAGGACCTAGAGATCCTCGCATGTTAAGTTGGGTTTCGTTGATGGCATTCCATGGTGGCGATGGAGGTCCAGTTGTGAGATATACTTCTCAATTTTTTGTATGGCTGAGAAGCCAAATTCTCATGGCTGAGGAATTCTCGTATGCATGGATGGATTACAGGGGTGACCTAGACATAGTACTCTCAGTTGGGATGCAGTGGGAGGTTACAGGTAAAAATGTCTTGTTTTGATGTTTTTAATATTTTTATTTGTTTTTAATCATCCAAAGCTAATTGTAAAAATGTTAATGCATATGTAGGCCCAGTCAGACCAGCTAGACTACGATGGTTTGACTAGAAAGGGGACCAACCAATAACAGATATGCCACCATAGAATGATGCAGCAGAAGCCTTGACCGAGTTGGAGCACAACTTGGAGAGGCTTACCATATATATTCCAAAGACTGGAAAATATGACTTGCATCTTGTATCGGTACCAGAGGCATGTGGTTGGGGTTCCAGGGCCATTGAGGTGATTGCTGTACCGTGTGGCACGTGCTATAGTCTTCTACCATGATCATCATCATGGATAACTGATAGTTATTCTAGGGCTACATTTTTTTTTGGATCAACATATTCGGATAATAAAGTCTTCAGAAACCTATGTCCTTGGATGATGTATATTTTTTGACACACTTACAGAATATTATTAACCTAATGATGACTACTACTTTTATTTTACCAATATCTTGTTCAATATGGATGAAATATTGTTTTGATTTACTTCAATGTCACAAATGTCTATTTAACACCTAATTAGCCAATGCATTAGCTAAAGTATTTGAATTTCTTGAAATGTGTTGATATTCGATGTAATCAAATTGTCTTTCCGAGAGACGAACCCTTAAAAACATCCTTAACATTGTTGGACTTCTAACTGTATAGACACCTTTTAAATGTAATACAATGAGTTGTGAATCTAACCTAACAATCAAACGTCGAATGCCAAACTTAATGGAATCAGATAATAGCTTAATGAATTCACTATATTCTGCTATGTTGTTTGTTGTTTGACCAAAGCATATACCATGAATAGAAACTAACTCTAGATACAAAACTCAGAATCTCCACAGTCTTCATTTTTTAGTCATCAGTGGGTGAATAGATGACCCAGGCCGTGGAAGATAAATTCATAGTACTATGACAAGCACTGTCAGCAAATCAAATGTAAGTTTGAGGGAACGTCGACATCTGCAGATCAAGAGTAATCAAGATAAGCAGGAAAAGTAGTAGATACTTGTAAGAAAAATAACTAATCTACAACACACACTCATAAAAATTAAAAGTGATGTACAAGAAAGATATCCACAAGGTAAATCACACAAAATATCTCTTCAGATAGATACCATTTATAGGCTCTCCTAAAGAGGCACCATCAAAATCAACTAACTCATAGGCCCCTTTTGCAAGTACACATTTAATAACGTAGGGGCCATGGCACATGGGTTCAAACTTACCAACATCCAGCTTATCATGTGCTTGGTCGTAGAATAAGACTAGGTCACCTTCTGAAAAGACACGAGGATTAACTCTTCGATCATATTGAGCCTTAACATGTTTTTTATCAGCCTTGCTTTCTAGTGTAGCATTGCAGCGAGTTTCATCTAACTCTCCTAAGTATAAAAGGAGTTCTTCCTCTGCAGAGGTAGATGTTAGTAATTCAAAGGCTAGTTTTAGTGACATTATTTCATATTCAATAGGTAAAATGACTTCCAAACCATAAACAAGTTGGAAAGGAGTAAAACCAGTGGATGTTTTTGCAGAGGTATGGTATACTGACAAGGCTGAAAAGAGCATGATATTCCAATTAGTTTTATGAATTCTGATAATCTGCTTCACCATATTAGTCAAAACTTTGTTTACAACTTCAACTTTTCCATTGGCCTGTGGACAATAAGGTGTAGAATTTTCATGGCGTAAGCTAAGCTGAGCAGAAAGTTTAGTCATCATAAAGTTTTGAAAATGGCTACCATGTTCCGTAATGATGGCTTGTGGTATGCCAAACCTATCAATCACATGATTGAATATGAAAATAGTTGCAGTTTCACCATCGTTCTTGAATGTAGGCATTGCCTCGGCCCATTTTGTAAAATAATCTATTGCGAGAATAATATAACCATTCCCCCCGGCTGAGTGAGGGTTACATGTGACAAAATTGATGCCCCATTGTGCAAATGGACCGACATCTATGAGTGGGTGATGAGGAGCAGGAGGTGCACGCATCTTTCGATAATTGTTTTGGCAATTGTGACATTTTCTAACCGCAATAATGCAATCTTTAAAGAGTGACAACAAAAAATAGTCAGTGCACAATATATTTTGGGCAGTGGAAAACCCAAACATATGAATACCACATGCTCCAAAATGGCAGTCATTTAATGCCTTCTCAGCTTCTTCGTGTGTGAGACAACGTTGAAAAACAAAATCGACACCAAGACGATAAAGGGTATCGCAACCAATATTATATTGCTGGGATTGGTATTAGATTCTACGATGGTCAGATCATGACAGCTTGGGCCAAAAAGTTTGAGTTTGAAGATATATAATGATATATCATACCAAGGTTCCAGAGTACTGATGAGAAACATGGATTCATCGGGAAGATGATCTTTTGCCACACTTTCAGATTAAGTATAGGGAAAGTCACATAATAATTCAACAAATACCAATGACTCCTTATATTTAGACTTTTCAAATTCCAAAAACAATCCATTTAAAGTATTCCCCCCCTAGCAGTTGTTTAGTAAAAATATACATCATAGGGTTGTAGATAGAAATCATGGTAGTTTTGCGTAAAAGTATGTAGTGACGAAACCGTTGGACAATCTAAACAACTGTCAGGGCTAGTTTCTCCACATGTGTGTATTTAATCTCGGTAGGTGTAAGGTTCCTAATCAAATAGTAAATTACAGTTTCAAAGGCAGATTCATCTTCCTGAACTAATACCATTCCTAGTAGAAATGGAAGTGAAATGGATGCAACTAAATACAAAAAGTAATCTCGATGGTAATTATGCAAACACAATAACGATGCATGGGTCAATGCGTGTTTTAGTGCATCAAAAGATTTATCAACAAGCTCATCCCAAATGAATGGAATTCCTTGTTTCAAACGTCTAATGAAACCTTTATTTAGCTTAGCATAGCTAGAGATAAATCGACGTAAAACATTTTCCTTTCCTTGCAAACTTTGGAGTTGGCGAAGAGTGGAAGGAGGAGGTAAATTGATGATAGCCTTGAAATTAAGTGGATCGACATGAGTGCCTTCCTTAGAAATGATAAATCCCAACAATCATCCTGATTGTACCAAAAAAACACACTTGTGTGGATTCAAATGAATATTGTAATGTCTACAACGAAGGAAAATAGCTCGTAAATGCATGTGATGATTTTGTCGTCTCTTAGAATGGGCCATTGATTCATCCACGTAGGGTTTCACAATATGTTTGATATCATGAAATGCGTAAGACATGGTCCTTTGAAAAGTAGTGCCAACGTTCTTTAATCCAAAAGGTAATTTGCGATAGGAAAAATTTCCCAATGGAAATATGAAAGATTTTTTGGGTTGATCAGAAGGGAGTATGTTTAGCTTATTATATCCAGAAAATCCGTCCATAGATGAAAAGATTTTATTTCTGGCACAGTCGTCAACAATTTGGTAGATGTAAGGGGTAGGATAATTGTATTTGGGAAAAGCCTTATTAATATCCCTATAATTGAAATATACTCAAACAGTTCATTAAATTTGTTTACTAGAACAATATTGGATACCCAATCTATTAACAAAATAGGATAAATAAAACTTGCTTTGAGTAATATTTCAATTTCAGCCTTGATAGCAACATATTTTCGTGGATGAATTTGATGTAATCTTTATCTAATAGGTTTAACATCCAGGCATGTCTTGATTTCGTTGACTACAATTCTATAGAAATTTAATACAAAATATGTATTGCTTGGATTCTCCTGATCTAACAATTATATGCCACTGTTAAATACATAATTGCTTCTACAAAATCTTTGCGGAATTTAAAACACAATAGCCAATAGAAATATCATGAAGAAAGATCAATCACACACAACACATATAATTTTACCAGGAAAGCATAAAGCTAAAAAAATCACTATCATATATTATGTATATATCATGGATCATGAAACAATCTCATACAAAGCTCTAATCGAAGATCTCTCAGTACATCATACAATTGTATTAGACTTGTCATACAAAAATTGGCAAGTTCCTTAGCCAATTTACTGCCTCCAGACAACCTACCTCCACTGCACAATCCCAGCTGATAGAAATCCCTGAATGAATGGAATCCTGCTTGCCTTGACTGCGCAATCCTCATGGGCACATTCATTGTGTGAGTGGTTGCATGTGTGCACCCACTAATGTCACAACTGATAGTCAATCTGTCCCTTTCACCTGCATCTCAACTGGGTCTCCACTAGATCTAACATGCATGTAGTTAATAGTAGTAATTCTTCAGTTGCATGTGAGACCACTAATTGTGAATTAATTAATAATTAATTCTCTTGATCTCTCACCAGTGTATTTTCAGTTACAACTATCACAAATGATTTTAACTCACTTAATTGAGTTAAACTACTTTACAACTCTCATAAATACATTTCAAACTCTGTTACAACTTCGAATCACTCAGTTACAACTAAGTCCACTTGCATGTCCCACTAACCAACCACTCAACACGAAATTCCTATAGCTAACTAATTTTCCACTTCAGTTAACTAGTTGCAAGTGCTCATTGAGAATAGATTATTGTTTATTGTCCAACTAATATTAAGGGATAATAATAGCTGACATGCCTCTATAAATAGACATGCAATCTATAAATAGAACTTGCACATACATCTATAAATAGACCAAATCTATAAATAGAATTTTCTCATGCATCTATAAATAGAAATCAACCTAAAACTATCCTGAGGCTCCATCCTAGTGTAGGTGCATAATTTTCACTAGGATCTTCTTGTTGAATCTCAACACTCCCTCTCAATAAGAAAGGGATTATCCTTCACCCTAATCCTATCTCTATGGTATTCGAATTTTCTCCTGGTGAGCGCCTTCGTCAGAATATCTGCATCCTGATCTTTCGTAGGAATGTACTGAAGCAACATGATCTTCCTCTGCACAGAATCTATGATATGATGATACCAGATATCTATATGCTTAGATCTATCATGAAACACAGGATTAATCAAGAGTTTCATGCAAATATGATTATCATAATGAATCACTTTCAGATCTAAATGAGAACCAAACAAACCAACCAAGATCTTTCTCATCCAGATAGCCTCACATGTAGCTTAAACCGCTGAAATGTATTCCCCTTCCATTGAACTGAGTGCCACGAATATCTGATTCCTTTTGTACCAAAAAACAACTGTAGATCCAATGCTAAAGATCCCCCCTGATGTGCTCTTTCTGTCCGATGGGCTGCCTGCCCAATCTGCATTCGTGAATCCATGCAGCTTCACCTCATCCATCTATATGTACCATAAACCATACTCAAATGTGCCTCTCAGGTACCTTAGGTCATTCTTGCTTGCCTTCCAAAAGAGCTTGGTAGGCTGAACCATCACTTGAATTAGCTGGTTAACCACATAGCAAATGTTTGGTCTTGTGTTCACTAGATACATTAGCGAACCCACTAACTGTCGATAGATAATAGCAGCCACTACCTCTCCAGATGTAGCATCTGCTTTCCTCCAGTTTCCGAGAAGAGGAGTATCCATGGGTTTACGGCCCTCCATGTGAAACATACCCAGTATCTCCCTTGCATACTTGCCTTGAGACACAAAAAGTGCACCATCTCGTTGCCATATTTCCAATCCAAGGAAATAATGAAGGAGGCCCATATCCTTCATCTCGAACTCTGTTGCAAGGTCCTCCTTGCATGAGTGTATCAAATTCTTATCACCAGTCAATATTAATTCATCAACATAAAGAACAATGATTAAAAACTTACCCTCCACCACAATTTGGTATATGTTTGAATCCGCCTCACTTTTAGTGAAGCCAAGTTTGGTGAAATAACTGTCTATCCGAGCATACCAAGCACGGGTTGCTTTCTTCAGCCCATACAACGCTCTTTTGAGTCGACACACATGCGAATCACTACTAAAGATCTCAAATCCTTGAAGCTGCTCTAGGTACACCTCTTCCTCAATGATCCCATTGAGAAACACAACCTTCACATCCATCTGATGAATGCATCAAACCATCTGTGCTGAGAGAGAAAGGATGGTACTTATGGAAGAATACCTTGTGATAGGTGCAGAGGCTTCTTCATAATCAACCCCCTCGATCTGTGAGAAGCCCCGAGCCACAAATCTGGCCTTGTATTTCTCAACACTCCCATCAAAAACTTGATTTACCTCGTAGATCCATCTTGAACTTACCACTGATTTATCAATCGGCCTTGGAACAATTTCCCAAGCACTATTTTTGATAGTGGAGTCATACTCCTCCACCATTGCATCTACCTATGTGGGCTCCTGCATTGCTTCTTGAAAGGAAGATGGCTCAGTCATAATACATTTGCTCATGAGAGCCATGTATCCAATAAATCAGTCAGGAGACTGTCTTTGTTTGTGTTGTGAAGTAGGGCTCCTACATTCTGCGCAACATCAAGTCTCAGCCTAGCAGGAAGTGTTCCCATTGGAAGTCTAGTAGATATTTGCTGCATGACTTTCAAGGCTCCATGATGAAGATGGCCCAATCGCCTGTGCCATAATTTTCCCTCATCCCAACTCACCACATTTTCCACCTTACCCATCATGGCAGCGCAACCATTTACCTCTAGCTTGTAGAGATTCTTAACTCGAATCCCTATCCTCTTGGCTTGACCCGTTGTTTTATGTCGTAGGAAAGCGTTTCCATCTTTGAAAACAACATCATAGCCTCTGTCCTCCAACATTGTGACTGAGACCAAGTTTTTCTTCAGACCTGGAACATGCATAACATCTTTCAATTGAAATGTTTTACCCGAGTCTCTCTGAAAGGTAATGGTACCAATTCTAGTCGCACTATATTATCATCGTCGCCCATCTCTATATGCATTTGGAGATCTTTCTCCTCCAAGTCACTGAAAATCTCCTTATCTCCCGTCATGTGGAAGGAAGCGCCACTATCCAAATACCACACAAATCCCAATGCACTTGACACCATGCATGTGATCAAGGATAAGTCAAGTTCAAATTGCAAGGCAAGGGACTCACCAACTACAAATCCAACAAACTTCTTGTTCTTCTTCTTTTGTGGACAGTTAGTAGCAAGATGCCCATGTTCGTGACAATGAAAACACTTCATCTTGGAAATATCCAACTTCTTGCCTTCAGACTCAGATTTAGAATGTAATTTCTTCCCCTTCCCCTTCATTTCCTTGGCAACCAAAGCAAAATCCTCTTCATCATCATGCTTTTATGAAGAGCCATCTCTGGTGTTCCGCCTGAACTCCTCCTGCACCAGATCCGACCACAGTCATTCCCAATCCAGTAATTTTTCCCGTCTGTTGACAAAGTCTTCATAACTGTGCCAACACTTAGGAAGTCCCAAGAGAGCCAAGCTCACCAAATCATCATTAGAAACAGTTATTCCCACACTCTCCAGTTCATCCTAACATTGGACAAACTTCATGAGATACTTTGGAATGTTGTTGCCCTTTTCCATCTTGATCTTCCTGAGTTTATCTTTGAGCGCCAATTTCTTATGGTCGCTGCTGCTTTGGAAAAGATCCGTCAAAGCCTTCCACATAGCATATGGTGTGGATTTCCCATGAAGGCTTGAGACAATGTGGTCTCGTACACCTTCCAACATAATACTCCTCGCCTTTGCCACTTTCTTTTTCCATGCATCAAGTAATACAACATTTGTTGAAGTGGGCTTAGGAACATCATTGTCAATGAATTCCTTCAAACCATTATCTTCGAGCACCGCCTCCATCCTATCCTTACAAGCAATGTAGTTTGGGTTGCCCTCATGCGCATACTCTAGCCGTAAGCCATTGAAATCCATCTAGATGTTAACTCAACTATTGCACCAAGAAATTCTTTCTGCAAATTTGAATTTTTTCCACCAAAAAACTCAGCTCCTGCTTCAAAATTGCAATCTTCTGTGCTCCGATACCATGTAGAAATTTAATACAAAATATGTATTGCCTGGATTATCTTGATCTAACAATTATATGCCACTGTTAAATACATAATTTCTTCTACAAAAATTTGAAGAATTTAAAACACAATCGCCAATAGCAATATCATGAAGAAAGATCAATCACACATAACATATATAATTTTACCGGGAAAGCATAAAGCTAAAAACCACACTATCATATATTATGTATATATCATGGATCATGAAACAATCTCATACAAAGCTCCAATCCAAGATCTCCCAGTACATCATACAATTGTCTCACATTGTCATACAAAAATTGGCAAGTTCCTTAGCCAATTTACTGCCTCCAGACAACCTGCCTCCACTGCGCAATCCTAGCTGATATAAATCCCATGGTAATTCGTCCAATGAAAAAATATCTCGAATACTTTCGTTAGTTTAAATTTTTTGATTGAAAGGAATGGGAAAATATATCATTGTTAAACAAGATAAAGGAGAATACTAATCATTGACCACATTCACATGATCAATATTAGTTGGCGACGGGTCAGAAAGAGATTGAACTGCCACATAAGCCAATTCAAATGGACTTAAAGGAATCTCACTTCCATACTCGTCTAACTTAGATTCTAAAGGCACGATCCAAGGATCATCCGAGGGCATTATGCTTGATGTAATCATGTTGACACTGGAAATATTACGAGGAAAGTTTGGAGGAGGCATGGAAAAATTTCCCATGAGAGGTGAATCTTTGATTAATCCTACTCCAACATCTTCATGAGTAACTATGTTTCCAACATCAGGGACACTACTTGTAGAGGCATGATCATAAGTATAGTAAGACAATTGATCAAATTTGACATTTTACCAATTATGGGGGAATATGATCATTCGAAAAAATGATGAGACTGCAATTGTCATAGCAAAGGACCAACTCCGTCCTAGTAAAAGGTTATAGTCGAGTTGAGAATCAACAACCTCAACTTCAACTACAACAATTTTACCTTCTTATATCTCTATAGGAAAGTCTTGAAGAATTCCAAAAGGGAGAAAACCTCTTCCATCAAAGGCTTTTAAAATTGTGGTAGACTGATTAATTGTTGGAGAACCTAGGGCTTTCCTACATGTGATATACATTATACATGTAGATGCTGCTTCGTCAATCACCGTGTGAAAAACTCGCTTGCTTTTAATGTAAACTGGTATTTGGAAAGCCAGTTGATGATGGAGTCTAGGTACAAAATTTTCTAGATCAAAGACGATTAGATTAGAATCTTGTGGGTCAATGGCTCCTATAGCTGATAAAAGTAATTTTTTTTTGTGCTGGATAAGTTTGCGGCACTTCGAGGGCCAACATTGCTAAAGGTGACAGCCAGATTTTCAACAATGTTGTAATTATGAGAAACTTTCACATGTGGGTTGAAAGATGACTTTCGAAGAACATCTTTGGGAGGTAGTTTAATTACCATATCAAAACTAGGCTTCTTGATATTTAATGGTTTAGAAGGAGGAGGAATTGACGTGGAAGGTTGACTGGATGAACCAACATCGGTTCCATTTGCAAGTTCCTTAGATACATAATCTTGAGATCTCGTAGCAACCATAACTTGAGAAGACATCATCATAATATCTGCTGATGAGTTGGAAGAGGATGCATTGTGAGATACCATTTTTCTATCTTGAGAAGGAAAATGATGCTTAAAAACAACAGGTATGGGTGAACCTTTGACGAACTTATTTACCTCGACGCGATCGGGGCATTCCTTTGTGTAATGATCTTCATCAGAAATTAAACAAGGGTAACAAGGCTTCCTCTTCTCATCAGATGGTTCAGTTTTATCAGATTTCTCTTTTTAAGAATTGTTTTTTTGTTTTTGTTTTACTCTTCCCTTTCTTTTTACCTCCGATTGATTTACTTTTACTGATAGATGAATCTACAACATTAATTTCAGAAGTAATTTTGGGAGAAGAGTTTCCTTTGGGTGAATCAGGTAAGGTTATAATTGGAGTATTGGATTTGGATTGTTTATTTTTACTCTTGGATGTATTGACCATACCGATTACACCAATTTTGACATGAGAGCCATAAGGAGTTGTTGTTATTTGACCAGGGTGAGGTAAATATCGAATATTTTCATACAAAGTGCCAAACTGCGTGTAAACGAGCTCTAGATATTGAGCATGAGATATAACTTGTTCTTCTATTACAACACCTCCCTGAGCTACATCTTGAATAATCTTTGGAAGTAAAGAATTGATAAAACATTCAGCCAGAATTTGATCTGGAATGAAAAATTTAACCAAATGATGTTTATGTCTCCATTCGTGAATATAATTAGAGATATAGGTATACATACTTTGTTTAATTGAGGTCAAAAGTTCGGTACTAGTATCATAACTGACTGGTAACTAAAAATCAGTTAAGAAAGCAGTTGCTAAGGCGTTGAAATTATTGAAAGAATCTCAGGGTAACTCAATGTACCATTTCAAAGCTAAACCAATCAAGGTTCATTGAAAAAGTCTTAATCGAATGGAATAATCGATTAATGAGTTGGATGCACACCAAATATGACATGTCATAACATGGTTTGAAGGGTCCTCTCCTAGTTTTCCTTCAAACTTCAGAATGTCACTAGGAAACTTGGTAGGCATTGCTGACCAAAAAGGAAAATAATAAATATGATCGTTTGTTATTCGAGACAAGTTTGGTAAATCCAAAGTTGCTATAAAATGTAACCATCGGTTAGGGTCTTGCTGTGAGAATTGATAACCCTAAGGGACAAGTCTGGTACCTGGAGGAGGGTATCCAGGATATCGTAGAATAGCCTTAGTAGTTGGAATTTACATTCCTCCAGGGTAACCATGATTAGCCATACCAGACTAAGGTTGAGCTGGTATTTGAAATGTGTGACCAGAGTATGGCTGATTTTGGAAAGGCAAATTTGGTCCCATTTGTCCTAATTGATATTGCCCCTGAAATGGTTGGCCTTGCAAAGGTTGGCCTTGAAAGAGCTATCCTTAATAAGGTTGAGCTTGAAAAGGTTGACCTGGAATAAATAGGATCTGAAAAGGCTGATTCTGAAATTTTTGTAGTGCTGTTTCTACCCCAAGTTGTCCGAAAGATATCTGAGGTATAGACTAGATTTTACGTCCAACTTGATAAACTATAGTCTAAGGGATATCCTATGTAACAGTTTGAGGGGTGATAGGAAAAAAAACTTGAGATACTTCCAGGATGGGTGTTTGAGGAGTACTGGTTTCTAGAATAGATGTTTGCACAGTAGGTTGGATAAGAATACAAGGAGTACTCAGACCAACTTGTTGTCTACTTGGAACAAATGCCCCTTGTATAACTTGAGGAATTCCTTGAACACGATGTTGGACTTGAGTATAATTCAATTGTCCAATTGGCTGAGCAGGTTGATTAAAGGGAATTTGTGGGGTAGTTTTCAAATATTGTTGAGAAAAAACATGATTCAATATAGTATTCATCTTTGTATAAGAGGTGCCTATGAAGGGTTGTGACACAAAAGGTTGACCGAAACTAGTTTGAGGCATTGGACCATAACTTGGATAGTTACCGGGTAAAGGTTGCCCTACAATCGTAGGATATGTTCCAACGAAAGGTTATCCTCCTAAAAGAGGATGTTGCCCCCCAAGCGGATTGTAACCACCTGATGGGTTAACTTGAGGGTTACTTCTTGAAAGCATATGAATGAATTGGTCCGCAGTCAAATTTTGGGCAGTATATCTTGGTAAACCAGTTGACAAAGTAGAAGTTTTAGAAGTAGGAGACACTCCTGAAAAAGTTCCATTAAGTGAATGGTACCCAATATAAACTAAAGGACCACCATATAATAAGTATTCGAGAGAAGATGAAAACATGGATGAATCCGTAGTCATACTTCTAGAATCCATATTAGACATATTGTAGTTGGGTAAAGAGTAAAGGGAATTTGGTGATGTGGATGACCGTAATCATATAGATGTGCAAAGACAAATGGTGTAAGATACCAAGCGTCCAATCAAAAAGTAGAAAGCGTTAATTATAATGGAAGGTCTGTTCACCGAAAAAAGTTGGACTAGTGGGAGTTTCTTCTTTTTTGTCCTCAATAATTTCTTCAAAGCTAATGAGGCTAGGAGGAGGATTCTCATTAATAATAAGTTTTACTTTAGGTGAATGTGGAGCAAGAGTAGGGGCTTGAACATCTGAAGGAGACTAAGGTTATGAAATATAAGACTCAGGTTCAGAGATTTCCGGTTCAGTTAACAGTGTATTTGAGACTCACCAGTGACAGACTCTACTGTAATGGTTTCGGTAACTTCTGGTTGATTTTTTTCTAAGCCAGTTTCAAATGCTTGAGGTTTATTTAATTCAAAATAATAATGTACCAAAATGGATGATTCTGCTTGTTCTGAAGACTTGGATCATGTTGATATTTCCTTTTCATTTTTGTTTTTCTCTAATTCACTCAGTGTGTAGTCAGGGGGTTTCCCCTGCATTCTACGTGAGTGTATAAGTATTTTAGCCATGATCAATTTTAATTAAAAAAAACACAAAAGTTTCAAAACATCACACCTAAAGCCTCTGTTCTAGGTATAATGGGACCTTCCCTCCACCGTCACCTTGGGAAAAATCCTAATATTATAGCCACTAAGGTTACCAACTATCAAAATTAAACCTAGGGGGACAGTCGAGGGTCCACCGTACATGCAAGGTCAGAGTAACTAAGCTCAATCCCCTTAAAGGCTCCTCGACATGGTAAAACCAAGGTTTAATGACAAGTGACCCCAAGCACCTTTCAGCACCGTTTGTAATGCGTGCAAATCTTGTATCTTTACCAATGAAGCAGGTATGATTAATTCTCTGGGTCCAATATGACCTCGTGCTTAACTCTTGTATAAGAAGAGCCTTCTTGAGAAAAATTGTAATAACTAGATTTTCTCCCTACCGCAAGATTCTACTATATGTTTATTTCTTTGGAAATTTTACCTACTTCCCTATTCCAAAGAACTAACGTGATCTATAGTTGTGGAATGAGCCCTAAAAGTATAAAAATTTCTTGATTGATTTTAATTAGCGTTATATTATTTAGCTGTTACTTACTGAGAGGGACATGAAAGTGAAATTGATGATGTTCCGACCGAATCAAAGTACTCTAATGCATTCAACAATGTAAAAGTAATATTTTCTTTTTGATGAAATCCTAGTTAAGGGAAAGTAAGAGGTACTTTGATCTTCAAAATTAAAAACTTCTAAAATCCAAAAACATTCTTTTCATGAAATGCCCATTCACTTGAAAATTGTTCAATTACATAAACTTTAATGAAAATTTTCAGTTCTCTCAAGTCAAAATACACAACTCTCTTTTGCAAACAATTATTTCCATTTCTTCAAAATTGATGAAAAACTCCGAAAACTCTAAAATTTATGAAAAAAATTCAAAACTGAAAGTTCTTAATAAATGCTTTGATTAATGATGCCTATAAGTGCAATTTCATGATTACTTCAAACTGAAAAAAAATAGAATCACTTTTTAATTCAACAAATAGAATCACTTTTCATAAAACCCTATATTTTTTCAATTCAACAAACAAAAGCACTTTTCACAAAACCTTATATTTTTGCGACACTCCTAATTTTATTAATATAGAAACTTTTCCTTCACAAACAAGCAAACTATTTCGCTTAAATGAGGAAGATGAATCACTAATCTGGTATATTCAAAATAAGAAGACAGGAAAATAATGATTTCAAGAAACAATCTCTCTTTTTCAATGAAGCAATCAATCAAGCTAGACCAAACCTATCCGAAAATGTGAAAGGGATGAATTCTCAAAAAATCCACTAAGGCAATCAAAACAAGTTCACAAACAGGTTCTGAAGGTTGAAAAAGTATAAATGACCCTTTAGAAATTAAAAATCAGACTCTGATAAGAGGGGAATTCATTTTTTCAAAAATTTTAGGGGGGTGCGCAGGTAATCAACGTATTCCAGCATGCATGTGCACTGTGTTACAATGCAATTTACGCACTTCTGCGCTCTATTGCTAAAACAAAACTGCACAGGTTAGGGATATAAAAGGTCGTAAAATCAAGAACATTCACCCTCATTTAAACCAGTAAAATGGGAAAGCAGAACCAAAGAAAAAATAGAGGACATATATGTTCCCCATTACGGTTGCCAATTTGTTATACAGATAAATCCCTTTGGCAGACAAGAGCTATCTCCCTAGAATCATAAAGGAGAACTAGAAACAAACAAACATAAGAGAATATCTTTCTCTAAGCTAATTCCGCTAAGATTATTAAACTAAAGGAAGAGGATGATGCTCTAACCTTTTAGACAAAATGCATGATGAATATCCAATAATGTGTCCTAATGTACCTCCTCAATGCTTTGAAGAAACCTGCAAACACCAACATGCAATGGATCAAAGCCATATTCCGTATAATAATCTAAAACTAGCTTATCCTAATGATTAGGGAGATTAGGAATTGAAATTGTTTGAATGAATACATGAGCATAAACCATTCGCAATTCCAATAAAACAATCACAATGAGAAAAATTATCCAAATGTATTATTAAGGGATAAAATATAATCCTTACAACCCTTGATGTCGTGAAGGTTTTTCCCAAATGCCTCTAATCTTCCTCCCTAGATGATAAGATTTCAAATCCAAAATTACTAGCATAAAACTATGATAAGTGAACTCCCCTAACCTTGAATTCTGAGCTGAATTTATAGGACAAATGGAGGAGGTTTCAAATCCTCAAAATATGGATGAGATCCACAAATAGTGGGATTAAGGTTCCATGATCCAAGGGAGTTAGATCCATGCTTGGAGGGGTTTGGTTCAAAATGATATGACTTAGAGGCTTCTAGTTGGGATATATGCGTCCAACTATGCTTCTAGAATTTACTTTTGATTTTTAATTTACTTTGAGTCAGTTGCACAATTTTTAATGGAAAATATAGCGCAAAATTGTGCAGGATTTTATGGCAATAACAACACATGCGCATCAAATGATTAGGAAAAGTGTGTAAGTAATATTTAAGAGGTTAAAGAGCCATTTTACCCAAATTCATCATTTTTTCGATGGATATGAATGTTTGACTTGCAAAGGAGTGTACTGGAACATAAGTATGGATGGTGATAGATCCAGTTTAAGTGTAAGGTGTCACAGTCACAAAATGATGTGTAGCAAGTGCTCCAAGAAAACTCTAAGCATCCAAGGGTGTGTGTGAGAGAGAGATAATAATGATAGCTCCAAAACTAAATCGAACAAAAGCCATGAACTGATCCTCATAATCCTTTTTATTAATGAGGCCTTTATTTTCTTCATTTTCCTCCTCACATGCAACGTATGACCTTTCACCTCCCTTTTCTCCTATTTTCCATTATTTTCATAAATAAATGGCAATAAATGCCACTTGGCCTTTCCAAAGCCTTAGCCATTGCCTTTGCCAATTTACATAGCCATAATAAACCATATGAAAATCCACACTAGGATGTTTTTCCCAACATCCAACTTAGAATACATGTCCCATGACCTTGGTTATTAATTTTCTTTATTAAATTTTATTACATGGAATTTTCATGAGGGTTGTTATAGAACCCTCCCCCTTGGGGGAACATCGTCCTCGGTGTTCAACGACACCTACAACCAACAATACTGTTGTAAGAAAAACATACTACCCATGGAGCTTTATAACTTAGCTCGTTGCACTATTTACAATGATCAACCAGTTGAGAAGCAAGCAAACATGACAACATAACAAATATAACATCATAATGACATGATGGCCATATCGCTTATTGGAGCTTTATAACATATCTCATGGCAGTATTTACATCCATATACATATGTACATATACTAAAACATCACACCAACATATACCAAAACACACATCAAAACATATACCAAAACATTCGCTCAACCAACGAATAAGGATGGATACATAACCCACTTATGATATTCCATCTCCCATGTAGCTTCACTAGTTCCAAAGTGCTTCCATTTCACTTTAACCTACTCGATTGCTTGATTCCAGAGCATGAGCGTTTTTCTCTGCAAAATGCATTAAGGTTCCGACTGGAATTCTCATTTTGGCTCCACCTGCAATACAAACCATTCAATCACATGATAAACATATTTAACATATTTCTTAAGCAATGGCAGATTGAAAACATCATGGAATTTCACTATTTCAGGTAGTGAAAGTCGATAGGCTACTAGCCCAATGCTCTCAATAATCCCGAAAGGACCACAAAACCATGATGCTTGCTTGGCACATGATCCAATCCGCGAGGAGATCTTCTTGGGCTTGATGTAAAGTACACATGTTCCCCAACCTGAAACTCCTTGAACAAATTGTTATCGATCTATATATCTCTTCTGCTTATCCTATGCTACTTTCAAATTTTTCTTGATTACCTGCATTTCATGTTCCATCTCTGCCAACATGTTTGGTCCAATCAACACCCTGTTAACTAGATCACTCCAACTAATGGGAGTATTGCAACTCCACCAAGAAAATGCCTTAAATGGACTCATCCTCAATGATTCCCGATATCCATTTTTGTAAGCGAACTCTACCACTAGAATATACTCTTCCCACTTCCCCTTCCGATGCATCACATACATCCTCAACATATCCTCCAATATCCTGTTGACCCTCTTTGTCGGTCCATATTTTTACGGATGATAAGTTGTGTTGAAGGCCAACTCCATGCCAAAAAATGAAAACATCTCCTTCTAGAACTTTGAAGTGAACTTCGCATCCCTGTCTGACAAAATATTCTTTGGAACACCATAAATATGGCCACATATATGATGAACACCTCTGCTACATCACTAGTTGAGAATGTAGAATTCATTGGAATGAAGTGTGCTACCTTTGTCAACCTGTCCACAACAACCATGATGGAGTCGTGCTATCTCATTGTCCTTGGAAAAAATGTGATAAAATCGATGGAAATGACCTCCCATTTTGACTCTGGAATCATAATCGAATGCAACAGTTCACATGTGTGCTTACACTCTGCCTTACCCTGCTGAAAATCCAAACACCTAGCCACAAACGCTGCTACATCTCCCTTCAAGTTTGTCCAATAATAAAAATTTTTCACTGCCATCAACGTCTCCTAATAGCCTGAGGGACCTGAATATGGTTTTGTGTGAAAGTCTCTCAAGAGCACGTTCTTGAGCTCACTACTATCTAGCACATATATCCTGTCTCTAAACCTGACTAAGACATCTGTGGTGAGATGATAATCCACATCATGTACTCTTGCACTTGTACATGTACCTTCACTCTGTTGCAACCTGTGCACATTATCCATATACCTGTAATCATGTTGACATGCCTGCAAGGTCCTTTCCTGTAAATCTCTCTCATAGGAGCTCATAACTGCTATATGATTTACTTGTACCTGCCTTTTAAGAGCATCTAGAATCCCGTTCTATTTACCTTTAAAGTACCTGGTCTCGAACTCAAACTCATTGATTGTGGACAACCATCTCGCTTTCCAAGCGTTCAGATTTGATTGGTCAAATAGATACCTCAATCTGCTGTGATCACTCATCAATACAAATCATCTACCCAAAAGATAATGCCTCTACATATTTTATGCATGAATGATCACTACCAAATCAAGATCATGTGTTGGATAGTTATGCTCATGCTCATTTAGTTTTCATGAATCATAGCATACTACCTATCCATCCTGCACACACTAGAAAATCTAGCGGAATTTCTGACGGCCAATTCGTCGCTATTCCGACACATAGTCGTCGCAAGAGCGACAGTTCGAGGGTGGGAAAAACGTGGTTTTCCATACAGTCGCAGTTCTGACGCACTTAAAAAGTGTCGCAGTATCGACACTTTTTTCGTCGCTTCCAAACAAGCGTCACTCTTCCAACGTTTCCCAAACCGTTGCGCTTTCGAAGTTTGTAAACTGTCGCACTTCCGACGAAATGTGGTCCGATGTTTTGAACGTCGCTCTTTTGACGTTTGTAAACTGTCGCAATTCTGACAAAATGTGGTTCGGCATTTTGAACGTCGCTCTTCCGACGTTTGTAAACTCATGATCAGAAGCTAGCAATGTGGTGCAGACGTTTTTGTTGTCACTCTTGAAACGTTTTTAAAGCGTATTCGCAATTCGGCAATGTGGTGGTAGGACATTTTTGAGCATTAGCTCTTACAGCCGTTGTAAGCTGTCACAATTCCAGCAATCGGTCTAGAAATTTTGAACATCGATTGATTGACGTTTTACTCTTTGTCTCTTAAGACATTTTTAAATTTATTAAAAATTCCAAAAGCACAAAGGCGTCGGTATCTTTGATGTGGGTTCATTTTTAAAAAAATGAAACTTTAAAAGACAAGAAATGTTGTTTTGAATATATTATATGAAGTAAAACAGTCCATGAAGTCATTACATTTTCACATCTGAAGATTGGAACCCAAATATCCATCCAGAAAAGTGGAAGTCCCACCTAGACAATGATAGAAAAATACCCCATGTCACATACAGGGACATGATATAAAACCCAGTAACGGTCCACATGGAGATTATCGACAATCTGAGAAAGCATCCAAATATGCCCAAGGCATTTATAAGAAAGTGAAATAGCAGTATGTAGAATAGTAAAACAACAGATAGAGTACTGACGTCCATTGTTCCAAATACAAATTAAAGTACCCAAAATCCTTGAACAGAGAAAAACGCTAATCATCATGTGAGGAGTGTGATATGTACAAAATATAAAAAGACCATCAGACCATATCAATAAACCAGCAACATAGACCAGCATCGCTAGTTTTGAAGGCATAGTGATAAACATTAATCATTTTTTTTTCACAAGAGAAAAAATGTTGTTTTGAATATATTATATGAAGTAAAACAGTCCATGAAGTCATTACATTTTCACATCTGATGATTGGAACCCAAATATCCATCCAGAAAAGTGGAAGTCCCACCCCAGACAGTGATAGAAAAATACCCCATGTCACATACAGGGACTTGATATAAAACCCGGTAACGGTCCACATGGAGATTATCGACAATCTGAGAAAGCATCCAAATATGCCCGAGGCATCTATAAGAAAGTGAAATAGCAGTATGTAGAATAGTAAAGCAACAGATAGAGTACCGACGTCCATTGTTCCAAATACAAATTAAAGTACCCAAAATCCTTGAACAGAGAAAAACGCTAATCATGTGAGGGGTGTGATATGTCCAAAATATAAAAAGACCATCAGACCATATCAATAAACCAACAACATAGACCAGCATCGCTAGTTTTGAAGGCAGAGTGATAAACATTAATCATTTTTTTTTTTTCACAAGAGAAAAAACGTTGTTTTGAATATATTATATGAAGTAAAACAGTCCATGAAGTCATTACATTTTCACATCTGAAGATTGGAACCCAAATATCCATCCAGAAAAGTGGAAGTCCCACCCCAGACAATGATAGAAAAATACCCCATGTCACATACAGGGACATGATATAAAACCCAGTAACGGTCCACATGGAGATTATCTACAAATCTGAGAAAGCATCCAAATATGCCCAAGGCATCTATAAGAAAGTGAAATAACAGTATGTAGAATAGTAAAGCAACAGATAGAGTACCGACGTCCATTGTTCCAAATACAAATTAAAGTACCCAAAATCCTTGAACAGAGAAAAACGCTAATCATGTGAGGAGTGTGATATGTTCAAAATATAAAAAGACCATCAGACCATATCAATAAACCAGCAACATAGACCAACATCGCTAGTTTTGAAGGCAGAGTGATAAACATTAATCATTTTTTTTTTCATAAGAGAAAAAACGTTGTTTTGAATATATTATATGAAGTAAAACAGTCCATGAAGTCATTACATTTTCACATCTGAAGATTGGAACCCAAATATCCATCCAGAAAAGTGGAAGTCCCACCCCAGACAATGATAGAAAAATACCCCATGTCACATACGGGGACATGATATAAAACCCAGTAACGGTCCACATGGAGATTATCGACAATCTGAGAAAGCATCCAAATATGCCCGAGGCATCTATAAGAAAGTTAAATAGCAGTATGTAGAATAGTAAAGCAACAGATAGAGTACCGACGTCCATTGTTCCAAATACAAATTAAAGTACCCAAAATCCTTGAACAGAGAAAAACGCTAATCATGTGAGGAGTGTGATATGTCCAAAAAATAAAAAGACCATCAGACCATATCAATAAACCAGCAACATAGACCAGCATCGCTAGTTTTGAAGGCAGAGTGATAAACATTAATCATTTTTTTTTCACAAGAGAAAAAACGTTGTTTTGAATATATTATATGAAGTAAAACCGTCCATGAAAATAGTATCATAAAGCGGATACAGGAAATGTGCAGAGACATGTATTGTTGATATACGCCTCACACAAAAACATTGCCCAGACTCATGGCAAATTTGTCATCAAAAAATCAAAAAATTAAGAAGACTGCCCTCATACGGGGAAACCAGTCTTGAACGTTTACAGAATTCAAAAATATTATAGAGGTCCAGCACAGTAATATAATCTAAAATCAGCCCAATTAAGTGGGCCGCGAAGCAAGAAAAAAAAATTAACCAAACTACTCCTTCGGTGGTTCCTCCACGATTCGGCACCATCCTTCGGAAGGTCCAGGATCGCTAGGTGCTACCTCCACATTCATGCAACGACTCCCCTCCTGAAGGCCCGAATGCTGGCCGGATTTTTCCAAGCTCAGACCTGCTGGACGGGTGCATTCTTCCTCCGTTTGGGCCTCCTCGCGGAAAACCACAGTGACTGAAGCTGTGATTCGTGGGCGGTTGAGAGAGAAATTAAAGGAAAATTGCGCAGTGCGCGTCGTGGGAGAAGGTGAACTAGCGGTGGGGAAACGAGGAGCAGGGGATCCTATAACCTGACCCCGCCCACTCCTAGTATTTGGATAGTGACCTGCGTAATAATCACTGGACTGGCTGGAAGACGACTCGTTTGAGGGGCTAGAGGGAGCGCACAGGGGTTGACCTCTAGTGCTCCCCCTGCGGCAACACATCCTTTGACGCAGGCGAGGCATGGGTGTAGTCTCAGCAGTGGGCACAAGAGGAGATGGAGAAGTAGAATTCCAAGAAACAGAGGAAGACAGACACAGACGAGACCGAGAGAAATGCAGATATGCAGCAAGGTCTAAGCAGCAGTTCAGCTGGCCACTTCTCCTTCTTGGCACAGTGAGCAGGCAGTGTAACCCAACAACCGGCTCGTATGAAAAACCATAGCGAAACGCCATTTTATCGACCTAACTGCAATGCAATTGAAGGATGCCCATCATAATTAATCTCTGATCATTAATGAGAGCCGAAGGCCGGATCATATTGGAGCATGCGGAATCGCTAACAGGAGTGGAGGGTCGATCTTGAACAGTGTTAAAACTTAATTAATGCGGATTTGATGTGAAAACCTTGGAACTTAATTGAACAACGTTAAAACTTAATGCGATTGATATGAAATCACCACATCCATGTCCCATCGCCTTAAACGCCATCGAATGCACCCGCAGCCGGGAGCAGGGAAAGTTTTTATTGAGGACACATGGCAGAAATTGATTGGAGCGGATCTTTGTTTGGGCCGCTCGCGCGGTGGAAATCTGGACCCGAAAAAGATTAGGGAGAATTTGATAAGAAATTTTCGTCACAACTCTCCCTCTGTACACCAGCCCAACTTCAGACCCGAAAAAGATTAGGGTGGAATTCATTTGGTTTTCGCGTCACAAAAATGGCCGACGTCAGCAGGATATTTTGGAATGCGAATTTGGTTTGAATTATGGTTTATCGCCGTTTGAAGTCCGACGGGCTCGACTTAAGAACAATTTTTTTTGATCCCATCTTATAAAATATGTGTTGGTTTTCTTTGATAATACACATATTTATAATAAATCATGGGAATACCACACTAAACATGTGGAAAATTTATATAAATTATTGAGAACAATCATTTTTATGTAAAAATATCCAAATGTGCTTTTGGGAAATAAGAATTCGAGTATTTGGTTCATATTGTTTCAAAGGAAGGAGTGAAGTTGGAGCCTCAAAAGATGCAAGCTATTACAAAATGACCTATTCCTAAGAAAATCAAGGTTCTTAGAAGATTTTTTAGACTTACATGATATTGTTGATCATTTTTTAAGAATTATGCATGCATTTCAAGTCCACTCACATATCTCTTGAAGAAAATATCATTTATATGGAATGATGAGGCTACTTTGGCATTCTCTCTTTTAATGGATGCCATGTCTTCTACACCAACATCGGTTGCACCTATTTTTGGTAAAACATTCATAGTAGAGTGTGAGGCACTAGGAAAAGGAATTTACGTAACATTAACACAATAAGGGATATCATTGGCTTTTAAAAGCAAGGAATTCAAAGAAAATATTTGGTGAAATCTACGTATGAAAAATAAATGGAAGCAATATTACATGCAATAAAAAATGGGGATAGTATATCATTGGGAGGTACTTTAAAGTCAAGATATACCATGATAGAATAAAGTATTTTTTGAAGCTATGGATTTCATTGGAAGATTAACAAAAATGAGGAGAAAAAAATGCAAAGTTTTAATTTGAGATAATCTGCAAAAAGGGTAAGGAAAATTTAGTACATGATGCTATTTCTAAAATAGAATAGGCCTCAAATTTATATCCAATTACATTTTCTATTCCTAGGTGGCTAGAAGAAGCTTGCCATAATGGAAAAATGACAATAGTACTAAACAAAAACTAAAATTTATAAAGGATGGGATGAACTCTATGGAGCATTGGGAGTGAAAGAGAGATATACTTTGGTGCAAATGTAGAATATTTTTATGCACGCAAGCATATTTGAATAAATGAATATTAAGGGAATCCCATGTCTCTCTGATGGTAGGATGCAGGGTTCCTTAAAACATCTCAAAGGATCAAAAAATATATTTTTGGAAGGAATGAAGAAAGATATTCAAAATTTTGTAAGAGAAGGTCAGGTTTGCATAATAAATAAAAGAGAGATAGTAAAATCTCTAGGGTTACTTCAACCATTCCACATACAAATTCAAAGACTAGAAGATATATAAATAGACTTTATTACAGGGTTAATGAAATATAAAGGTAAGTATTACATTTTTGTGGTCATTTATGTAGACAAATTTTGTAGATTTTTTTGGTAGAGCTCAAAGTACATAAAGAACAAGCCAAGTGGCAGAAGTGTATGTGAAATAAATTCATAGTCTTCATGGTTTTCCTAAAGTAATAGTAACAAGAAACTTTTGGAAATAATTATTTAATATGAGTGGAGAAACACTAGCTGCCATGAGTTCTACATATCAAACACAATCAAATGGTCAAACAAAAATAGTTAACAAATGTTTTTAAGGTTATCTATAATGTCACTCTTTAGAAAAGCAATCTTAATGGATGAAGTGGGTCCGTCAAGGAAGAATGGTAATATGATACTACCTATCAGACATCTACTAAAATTTCCACATTTAAGGTCCTTTATGGATATCCAACTCCTAGTATCTCATACTTTTTGCAAGATAAGTCCAAAGTATAGGAAACAGAGTCACATATGGAAAATACTAAAGAAAATTTGAAAATTATTATGGAAAACCTTCAAATGACATGAAACATGATAAAACAACAAGGGGAACAACATTGAAGTGAAAGATAATTTGAGGAGGGTAATTGGGTATTTTTTAGATTATAGCATTATAAACAATCTTCATTCAAGAAAAAGAAGAATAAAGAATTAGCTCAAAAATGTTATGGCCCTAAATAATTATTCATAGGATTGCACAAGTGGTATAGAAGTTATATTTTCCTTCTTCTTGCATTCATAAGGTTTTTCATGTATCTTGCCTAAAAAAGGTTTTGGGAAAAAAATATGCCAATGTAAATAGAACTTCCAAAATTAGATGAAGAATGAAAGTTGATTCTTGAACCACAAAAAGTTATAGATAAACATTCTGTATCTCTTTGACATATAACCATTATGAAGTACCTAATCAAGTGGAAGAATATTCCTCTAGAAGAAGGTACATGTTAAAATGATCAATTCGTGATGAAATACCCACGGCTAAAGGGTTCGTTTGAAGTTTTGACAAAGGTTTTGTTATATGTTTTATATAATGCGTGGCGGAATAGTTTTATTGTTTGTTAAGGTCCCACACAGTGATCAAATTTGAAGGGCAGGTCCGAATTTCAATTAGAAGGGCATATATCTATGTTGCCCTTCCATAATGAAAATCTTAAAAAAAAAAACTTTTCAATTGACCACAATAAATTATTTTTACATTTCATTTTCAGAAAGACAAAACCATCAATATTTATATTAATAAAATATTGTTACATATACAAAAATGAAGAAGGCTCCATCTTTCATTGCTTAAATATCTCATTGGCAATGTCAACATAAGTCTTGAAGACACTATTATAAGAATTTGGATACATACCACCGGGATATAGGAGATTCTTATGTGTTAGATTGTGTAATGCAATTTTCACTTTGTCTCACAAGGAGCAGTAGCATGGAGGTCTGGATTTTTCTTATAGAACTTTATTATTATTATTATTTGAAACATTGTTTATAGATATGAAGACAACAATGATATTATGGGCATGGTGGACAATTAGTCAAGCTCATGATGCCAAACCATGATGATGTAAGTTTGGAATTTAACATTTTTACATGTTAAAGACAAATAGTCAAAATCACTGACAACTTAGTATGCCATAATTAATAATCATTCCCTGTTCACTTTTGTTAATAGGTTTATGTCACATGATGATCTCTCTTCTCTGGCATTTACTTGTATTGAAGATCATTATTCTAGGAATAAGGAGTTATTTTCTCCAAAAATAACCCTAGACAAACATTGACAATGCATCAAGGATATCTTTCTATGCTTCATAAGTACATATGTTCTACTTCTAAATCATGTCTTGGAAGTGGTTGTTTTGCTGGAAATTATTCACCGGTTGGTTTCATACCAAAGTCTTTTTCACATTTTCAGCATCCAATACATGAAAAAGATAATGGTTTAAAACAACATAAATATTTGAAATTTTGCAAGAATTGTCTGGCACACTTTGAATATGAATTTTGAAGTCAAGTGCATGATCTTGTATAGGATCAAGTGTCATTTTGAATACCAAATGTTTCACAAGAAACTTCTCAACATGCTACCCTGCAGTAAGGATTAAATGACAATATTGCATCAACTATTTCTATAATAAAAGTGCACCTCGGCCATAAGACTAAACAACTACAAATGTTGTAGATCTAACAAGACCACACAATCAAATGTATTCCACAAGGCCAATACTGTATAAAAAATGAAAGGAGTTTGCAACCAAAAATACCTTAGGCAACTAATTCAATTAGATACACCAAACCATCAGCAAAAAGGAAAACCAGCCTACTCAAAAGGCAAGCGTTTACCTCCTTTGACAAAATTTTGAGTTCCGAAACAAGGGCCTTTATTGTCTTGTCAATGCCCCTAGTAATTTGAACGGGGTTTGCACCTGCTGAAACAACCTAAACAAAAAGGTTTCATTTCAAATTATTTTCCACAAATTTAAGATACAACCATTGTCAGTTTTGTATTTCCTAACAAGCTCATAAATTTTGACAAAAGAACCAAAATTTTTTAATACCTGATAGCAATTTTTTCACTCAAAAACTATCTTAGACTCAATAAGGCCAACCCAAAACTAAAAAACCAAACACCATAAGACCCTACAAAAATGAATAGATTATCTTAATCCAGTACTATCGATAAAAAGTTACCTTTACACCCTCACTTATTAAACCCTGTGCTGTTGAATTTTAACTTCAACTGCTGCAGCAGAAGGACGGATGCAGCAGCAACATTTTTTTTTGGAGGTTGCTTGCATGCCATCCAGAAATTTAATTCAACATTTAAAATTCCTGCAAGTTTTTTTTGTAGATGGTCGCAACCATATTTCTGTACAGGATTGTATTTAAACACAACAACTAGCATTAACGCAATTCACCAACCAGAAATTAAACAAACATAAATTTACCCGACAGTTTTGTAAATTCAAAAGGAGGACACGTGGAGCATTAATATTGGATTGCATGAAATTGAAGGGAATCTGAAAACTTGAAAACCGGACCCGAATTTTTTATAAGGCACATTGGATTGAGGATTCGCGTTACAAATTAGGCAGACGTCAGCATCCCATTTTGGAACGCGAATTTGGTTTGAAATTCAATCTATTCAGACTTTTGAAGTCCGACGGAAAGGGTTCTTTAATGTTTTGATAGTTTAATTTTATGTATGCTTTAATATATACATATGTTTTAAACATATGATATATATATATCATATGCGATATGAAAGGTGGGCCATAAAATTTAGTTTTAATTTTATTATTTTAAAAATAGGGTTTATTATAATATGTTTTATATGTTACGACATATAAAAATAAAAAGGACAAAAAAGCTTGGTAGTTTTTTTTATAGACAGTAGGTAAATTTTTTATTACACAGCAGTGTGTAAAAAGTGAAATACTGAGTGTAACTTTTTAAGTGTGTATGCACAGCAGTGCGAAAGTGAAAAACACAGCAGAGTGTTTTAGAGACAGAGTATGTTTGTTTTGAACAGACAGTGAGTTGGTTTTATGCACTGCGTTTTGTAGCAGTCATAATTTTGTAATCCCTCTTAGTGAGGAAGAAGTGTAATAGTTTTTTTGAGTTATTGAAGGGAATAGAAGTTTGTTTTCAAAGTATTGAAACTCTGTCTCCTGTCAAAGAAATTTTTATTTTCTCTGTGTTAGAGGAAGAGAGATTTATTCTCCATTCATTGTTCTGGAATTTTTCAATATTCCAACATGTGCAAGAACAATAGATGTTGTGGTTCCATCCCCAGCTAAATCATTTGTCTTTGCCGCAGCTTGCCTTACCAACTTGGCCCCAATATTTTCAACTGGGTCCTCTAATTCAACCAATAAAAAGGCCAAAACCATAGCATTGAGATACATTTCATTACACCGTCAATAACAATAAAATTTGACTCAGCCATAACCCTTTCCTTTTATTGTTGTGAAAATATTTATGCATTAATCTAATGTGGCTAGTCCATAGGCCAAGTAGACCACTGGGTAACAAATATGTTTCCTTTCACCTTTGAGTTTTCAAATTATGCCTACCAAATCTAAGACATTTAAGAGGGGGAATTAATACAACGTTAAAAAGAAAATGAGAGCACACATCTACAAATTACCTCCTTAGCTACTGTCACACCATCATTAACTATTTTCGGAGAACCATGCTTGCTCTCCAAGACAACATTTTGCCTTTCGCCCCAAGGGTGACTCCAACAAGATCAGCAAGTTTGTTCACACCGCCTGCAAGACAAATTTACAATGCTTTCAGTAAGTGTGCAATTTAATGCCAGACCATATGCCAAAACAACCCTCCATGAAAAATTAAAATAACACATTAAAATCGAATATAAGTGGACAAGGAAAGATCCACCGCAGTGAAGTTTCACGTGCAAGTGACCTTCCTTTAAACATAATTTTTTCTCTGACCTGCAATTTTTTTGTCACTGAGCCATCCTTGTTGAAGTACAACTCCTTTTCCATAGCTCTTGTATTAACTACCTTCTCTCTGTCTCGTAATCTCAGAGTCCCTCTTCTGCTTGAGCGATTAAAGTAAATGGGTGAAAAAACTGAAAGAGAAGACAATTGTTTGCCATAATTATCAAACATTTCACCCAACTTCTTCCCCTTTCCATTGTTACCCAATGAGGTAGATGTGGAAATTGTTGTCATACTGCCCAAAGCAGAGGCCATCTTCTCTTATGTTGAATATAGAATTACAAGATCTTCATATTAGTATGAACCTTAAAAAACATGTCTCCCATTGCTAAAAACCACTTTTAAGTTGTAACAGGCAAACTAAACAACTATCACAACTTTTGGCAACTTCTGGAGCATTAAGAGAGAAACAACCAAAGAGAAATACAACCACAATCCTAATTTTAATGAGACCGGACTATGTATTTGCATTAAGATAATAGAAAGAAATCATGACTATATTAAGGCCAGCACAAAACAATCTTTAACCAGTGTCTCTCGCGGCCTTCAGGTTGCCATGCTAGAGGTTGCATATTTTTAATTTAAATTCTTGACCTCTCGTGCCCATATATGAATGCATCCAATGGGATATCTACATCAAATGCTCCTTTATATCCCCAAAAAAAAATTCCCTACTACAAGAGCACCAATATTGATGGATCACCCCACAACATCCCACCCACTAGAAACGGTGAAAAAGGAAACCCGAGAAAACTTCTGAAATATCTCAAGATGACTATATGGGTGGTTCTTATGAATCAACCAACCATTCAAAACATGCTCATAAATCCAAACCATGAGTATTATGTGATGATATTCAAGCAGGCACTGAATCGGATTTCTGAAGCTATGTTAAAGAAACCCTAAACTCTCACTGAAAATAGGTGAAATGTGGCACCACTCAGAGATTGACATGTGCCAATTGGTACAAGTGGTATAAAATTGGCATGCTCAAACAACGAGGTGATGCAGGAATGACATGAGGGAGAAAATATCAAAAAAGCCCCAAATCTGGAGAACTAAATCTCATCACCAACTTGAGATTGACAACTTTACATGATGTAACCTATGAAATCGTAAATGGAGAAATCATAGTAACAATAAAGTAACCTATGTAACAATAAAGTCGGATTCATCCTGGGAGTGGTAATAGGAGAAATCATAGTGAACAACAGGAAACATGTAGAGTTGCTTACAATCAAATAGATGGAAAAACACATACAAAAAACCTAGATAATAATCATGAACAAGCTTAATATTGAATTATGAACTGTAAAGGAACTTACAAAATGTGACATTACGAACCTGGTCAAGCGCACAAGAAAAAATATCCTGGACATGACCCTGTTTGACAAGTTGTATTGCTCATGATGCAAGAGGATTTGTACCTGCACTGCCAAGTCAATCAAAATCCATCATTATCTATACAATAAATACAAGTAATTGATGTAGTATTTTTTACTCTAAGATGCATTATTATGATAATGTTAGAACATATGTTGAAAATGTCAAAACATACCTGAATAAGCTCCTCTTCATTTCAAGAACAATTTATTGGAGTCACATGAACTTGGAACAAGCCTCCCACGATCTGAAAGAGTAGCAACTAAGTCAACGGTGACTTTTTTGTTGCTACGCTGGATCGAGGGAGGTTTGCTCCAAGATTAAATCGCTCCAATAAATTATTCTCTACTAAACAGGGCCAACCACGTGAAGGTGGAAGCTCTTATGGCGCCTCCCCTCCCCTCACATCACTCTCAATTCCCCAATACCCAATCTATATTTCATTTTTTACTTTCATGAGCATAAAAAAAAATATTCAATAACTAATAAAAAAACAATTCAAAAAAAAGTATGCAAGGAAACATTGCAATTAATGCTTGACATAAAAATAGTATGATAAATGAGTTTTTTATATAACGCAAAAACGTTCCAAGTATGGTAACGTTTGTCTTATAATAATACAATATTTTACATTGTCAAATTTTCTTTTTCTTCTTCCTATTTTTAAAGCTCCTAATTACATCATCAATATCATCGTGCTCTGCTCCTGTTTCATGCCTTTCACCTGCACTGCTGACCTGGTTGCATATTCACGATGTCTGGGCTCATCCAGTGACGGGGCATCGCCTACAAAAACGGATAATATTAAATTTTAATTGTCAGTTTTTAAATATCATTGAACTAGTTCGGTAATATTAATAAAAAAAATTGCAATGAGATTATTTACCTGGTGCACTAGTTGTCACCGCTGACCTAGTTGCGTAGTCACGATGTCTGGTCTCATCCAGTGATGGGGCATCGCCTACAAAAACAGATAATATTAAATTTTAATTGTCAGTTTTTAAATATCATTGAACTAGTTCGGTAATATTAATAAAAAAAATTGCAATGGGATTATTTACTTGGTGCACCAGTTGTCGACGCTGACCTAGTTGCGTAGTCATGATGTCTGGTCTCATTCAGTGACGGGGCATCGCCTACAAAAACAGATAATATTAAATTTTAATTGTCAGTTTTTAAATATGATTGAACTAGTTCGGCAATATTAATAAAAAAAATTGCAATGAGATTATTTACCTGGTGCACCAGTTGTCGCCGCTGACCTAGTTGCGTAGTCATGATGTCTGGTCTCATCCAGTGATGGGGCATCGCCTACAAAAACAGATAATATTAAATTTTAATTGTCAGTTTTTAAATATCATTAAACTAGTTCGGTAATATTAATAAAAAAAATTGCAATGAGATTATTTACCTGGTGCACCAGTTGTCGCCGCTGACCTAGTTGCGTAGTCACGATGTCTGGTCTCATCCAGTGACGGGGCATTGCCTACAAAAATAGATAATATTAAATTTTAATTGTCAGTTTTTAAATATCATTGAACTAGTTCGGTAATATTAATAAAAAAAATTTCAATGAGATTATTTACCTGGTGCACCAGTTGTCGCCGTTGGGACTGTTGCCCTGTCTTCCTCTCTGGTGGTAAGATCCTCAAGGGAAACATTCTGTCATTTAAACAAAAAACGTTATAAGGACAACCATCAAGGTATAATTATAAAAAATTATAAGTGGAAATTAATTACCGTCACGGCCCTCACTGATAGTAGCATTGTCGGCCTGGTCCCCACTACAATGATCAGGTTGCACGTGAGGATCATCTACATCTGGCTCTAAAACTGGGTTATTTTCCTCGTCGGTAGTGCTGCTCCCTTGATTTAAACAAAGTTGTTAGACATTAAATTTATGGACGAAAACAAACATATTGAAAGGTTAATGTTTTACCTTATCAGGCATTCTGGATCTTGGGACCTACCCCAAGCTTCTGCAACGTTCAACTACGGCTTGATAGCCGAAATGGAAAGCGATATTTTTATCTTCCTCTGTAGTTTCTGTTCCGAAGTCATCACCCTACATTACATATGATTGTGTATTTTTAATCATATTTTATAGGATTACAAAAACGTTGGAAGGTGATACAATTAATTATAAGATGTTTAGCTACTTAATTACAATTCTTGCGGCTAATTTCAAGTAGCCGCCATGGCCTAGCTTGTGATGGCCCTTTTTTTCAATCCTAGCTTTGGTTGCCTTTGAGGTGTCAGGCAACCTAGCATCAAAAGATTGAAGTCAGATATGACGTAGCACACTTTTATTTTAGACATATAGAAAATTAAAGCTATTGAATTAAAGTTGTAATTTACCTTGCGGGTCCAGTTGGAATTTTTCCTTCTTTCTTTGCCCTTTTCTCTTTTCCGTCATGGATGAGTGCTCTCCACTCACTCTCTGGAACTATGAGAGGACGCTCGTATCTAGGGTTAAATTTAAATTGTGTCCTATAGGTGTCCCTAGTATATTTCAAATATTTTCCGGCTACCCGAGCCACCGTTGTTCTGTCAAATGTGCCGACCCCAAAAAGGGCTTCTAGATAATCTAGAAGTTCTTTTTTTAGGTTGGAATTCTGGGAATTCCACCCTGTGCGTATGGTTGGGCCAAAAATTACCAACGCATGGCTCTCCAAAAACCTGTAGAACTCATTGTTTCCTACACAGAAAAAAAAAATATTATCATTAATTTAAAAATAAAAATCATGATAAATATGTTTTAGATAAAGTACATGAAATAGTTAAAATATTAAAATTTACCTGGGAGTTGTATGTGCTTTATAGGGACACCTTCATCATTCACCAACAACGTGCCATTAATGGTCCCTGTGGAGCTGACACGTGTAGCTCCAGGAAACACAATAATGTAGTTGGCCATATCATGAGCCTCATCATTGCCAACACGTTCAGCGGTTGGCTGGGTGTCTGCTTAGGCAGGGTGTGTTTCTTGGCTGGCACCTAAAGGAGTAGAAGGTGTACGAGAGGGTTGCTGGGCAATCTCTTGCCCTTCTATCCCACTACCACCAACACCAGGTTCAGCAAGTGCCAAAAAATGCTACATATAAAAGAAATTTTTGTTAGTTTAGCCAATGTAAAAATTAAAAATCAAACTATCACAATTCATCTCATGCAGAACAAAAAAAATATCCTTTTGATTTTTTATTATTACCTGATATGTTTCTAGCTGGCTCATAAGTTTTTTTATCCTCTCTTCTGTTTCAGGTGTTTGAGGCGTGTCTATCAAAGTATTAAATTCCGACCTTGCATCTCGTGCCTTTTTTCGCAACAAGAACACTGGAGATAGGGATGAAGAAAACTCTTCCTCAAAGAGGGAATCATCAGACGTACCATGGCTAGGTGTCTGCATATTTGAACAAAATTAATATTATTTCAATTATGTAAATAACTAAATACCTAAAGATAGAGCAATGCTGGCACTTTACATGTTCTTCCGCTGGCCTCTTTCCACGATCATCCTGTCTCGGGGTTGTTCCTGCACTGCTCTGATCAGTCTGCCACATTGCAATAAAATTATAAATGTAAAAACTTGAAAACAATATCTAACTTGAAAACACAAAATGAAAATTGAAATAATTTCTAATAAGACACTGGAAGACAGAGTTAGAGTTTCAAATATGCCTTGCATTGAATTTAGTCTCGAAAACATGTCATTGCACATTAAGGCACCCAAACAAGAGACGAGTTGACAATGAAGACCTTATTGAATATATTGTTGGAGAAACTTCTAGTAAACTTGTTGTGAAGACCTTGAGGACATTTTTGGAGCAACATTGTTGAAGGTGATGGTATAGCATTGTTGGAGACGATCTTGAAGGGCCTTGAAGTGAAGCTTTTGGAGCAACTATTGAAAAATCCTTAGAGCATTTAAGTAAGGCACTTTCTATCTTCCATCACCTTTTTCCTTTAAATATCCTTTAAACGATTTTGTTGATATTTAATGTTTGAAACTATGTTGCCAGGAAACGTGGGTTCGGGTACGGGGACGGGGACGGGGACGGGGACGGGGACGACATTTTTTGAAACAGGGTGCGTGGGTTCATCTGGGTATTTTTATATTAATATATATTATAATTTATATATCATATGTAATACTATATTTTCTAAATTATAATTTATAATTTATAAATTTAATGACACTAATATAGTAATTTGTAAATTATTAATAATTTATAAACTTTAAAATTTAAAGATTTAAACATGCACATCATTCAACATTCAAGTTTCAACATTCACATGTGACATTTGTCATTGAAATTTCAAAATTTCTAGTTTGATAATATCATGATTCATATATGATATCAAGTGCAAATTGGAGCTCAGTTTACATATTAATAACTTATAAGAAATTAGAATCATGATTCAAAATTTCAAAATATATGTCCATTGTCATACTAAATTCAAAATTTGCCTCAAGGCATCTCCAAATGACAAACTGTAAACATGAACTAGGAAATTTTGATATACTAAAATAAAAATAGCTAAAGCCTAATAGTGAGCAATGGCTTCCTCAAGCCATATCATCAGCATCCATGTCATCAGCATCACTTAGATCGTCACTTAGCATGCTCTCCAAGTAGGAATCACTCTCATCTTGAGGCTCTGGCTCATCCATAGCAATTTGAGGATGGATGTTTGTGGTAAGTCTACGCTTTCGCTGGGTAAGTTATGAACTTATGATTCATGGATATGTAGGTATGTTTTAAGGTTTAATTTTTTTTTTTAAAGTTTTAACTTCCCCCTTTATAATTTACTATAGCCTATGGGGTTGGATAGGCTACTTTGTCCTCCCTTGGGAAATTTAATTATAAGAGAACATTACAATTGGAATACTGTTCACTTCCACTGTTGTTTTGTATAATATTTCATAGTAGTCCCAAGGCAGAAAATTCACAGAATTAAGATCCAGGAAACCTCTAGTTAAGAGATTAAATTTCTGTTACATTTAAAGTCAAAGCTAGCAGAAATTTCTTCACTAGTAACTACTCTGTCTAAGCCATGCCTAGTATGATAGATATGCTATTTGTCCAGTTTTGCATCATAGTCATAGTAGCTACAACACCTTTGGTGTGAACAAATAATCCCTCTTGGAAATTAGGCTGTGTATGTCCAGATTGTATTCGATCAACCCCCATGCCAATAAACCTGTAGGAAGAATTTTATACATCTACTATAACAGAGCTGTAACTTTAATGTCTAAGACTTATTTACCATTAAAAAATAGACATGTTTATTTATGAGGTTTGATATTTCTAAATATGCCAGACCAATTCATCCAAATAGCATACCAATTCATTTGAATCATTTAAGTTTTAACTCTTAAGTTTTAAAATTTAATTGTAATTTGTATGTTTTAAAAAATAGTTAGAAACAATACCATTTAAAAACTAGGGTTCTCAGTCCTTGGCATTCCTTCACCTGGGCCTAGGGGCACACTAGAATAATTTCACACTAAACCATGCAAACTTAAAAGTAACTTAATAGATCCATAAAGTAATAATAATCATAATTCCTAATTTTCTATTGTACGATATGATGCAAATTATTCAAACATGAAGCAATGAAGACATGAAATGTCTGAATTTCAAGATTGATGAACCAATACAAGAAGTTAGAAACTACAACTTTGATTCAATACTCTGTGTCCTAACTCCAGGAAGGAATCTAGTTTGTAGTACAAAACATGCATCGTGTATTATCAATTCTTAACTGACAACAACTAAAGGACATCTACCTCATCAACTCCTTCCCATTTTGTGTTTTTATGTTATATTCCTTATAAAAGTGTTAAATTTCTCTCAAAGTAAGCAACCAATGAATAAAATAAAAAATAGTTGAGATATGATTGAGAAATGGTCATTTATTTCTTGAAAGGATCTTCACGATTTCTTTGGTTGTTTTTCATATCAAGAAACAAGAAATGACCTAAGAAACTATCGTGATGTAATATAAGGAACAACACGGTGCAATGGCCATTTTCAAAGCCAAATGATGTCCATTGAGGACATGGCCTTTATTTGGTTCCTGTTTCATAGGAGTTTCGGGTAGAAATGGAACTTTGTTGTACCATTTCAAGTAGTAAAAAGGGAAAACCTTCTTTTTCCATGGGAAATAATTTACCTTTCCTTTTTCAAGATAATCTAAATCACAAAAAATATGAACTATACTACACACATTCTTGGATAATGTGAAAGTGGAAAAGGAATACCCTACACAAGTGATGCATACATGTACATTTGAACACTAATAGATTTTTGTAGTTGAAATGCAATGCTTGTTTTCATTTAAATGTAGGGTTTTTAAAGCAGGGGGAAATAATGGCTGCCAAATTAATAAGCGTTTCTTTGGGAAAAATTTAAATCTTGTATTGGGTGATGAAGATAATAGAGGGTATTGAATCTTGATTCTTGACATCTAGAGAGAACCCTACAACCTCACACAATCCAATGGAATTGACCAAAAAAACCCAAATAGAGTCAACCCTACTATAGGAGGAAGGGCCTGCAGTAAGAACCTACCATTTTGCAAGAGCTGAGGGCAAATGCTGAGGGTGAATGCAGGGAGAATGTTGTTTTGCAAGAGCTCAGGGTGAATGCTGAGGGCGAATGCTGTTTTGCAAGAGCTCAGGGCAAATGCTGAGGGCGAATGCTGTTCTGCAAGAGCTGAGGGCGAATGCTGAGGGAAAATGCTCTTCTGCAAGAGCTGAGGGCGAATTCTGTTCTGCAAGAGCGGAGGGCAAATGCGCACGTGATATCAGACGTTAATGTAGCTATTGCGATGGATATAAGTTTCGTATTTTTAATAAAATCATTTTTATGTAGCACGGATATAAGTTTCGTATTTTTATGTAGCGCGCATATAAGTGTCATTATACCGACGGCGGAAAAAGCGTTGCTATTACGACGGATGCCTCCAAACGTTGCAATTGCGACACTTAGACATTGTGTCGCACTTGCAACGTTTCGAGGCAGCCGTCGCAATAGCGACGCTTTGGGGCACAGTGTCGTAATTGCGACGTATTCCTCCAAATGTTGCAATTGCGACACGTTGTCTAAGTGTCGGTATTGCGACACTTTTCTATAAACATCGGTATAGCGACGGTTTCGGGCAGGATTGAAAAAATTTGGGGAAATTTCCGACATTTGGTCAAAAGCGTCGGAACCAAGTGTCGAAATTTCCCCCAAATGTAGTAGTGACATGGACTCCACCAAGTCCTCTCTTGCAAGCATCTGTGCATACTAAAAAATATTTATCCGGATCTGCAATATTTAAAACTGGAGCATGTGTCAATAACTACTTAAGCTGCTCAAAATCGTCCTTACACTCCTCTGTCCAATCACACTTCTTACCTTTCCTCTGCAATGTTGTAATAGGATAAGCAATCTGTTAGAATTTCTTGATGAAACTCCTGTAACAACCCGCCAATCCCATGAAGGATCTCACCTCATCCAGATTCCTAGGAGATACCCATTCCATAATGGACCTTATATTTTCTGGATCTACTACAATTCCCTCCTTAGAAATAAAATTTCCCAAGTAATGTACCTCAGTATGAAATAAAATACATTTCATAAGCTTAGTATATAATTGACGCTCTCTTAGAAATCTCAACACTGTTGCGAAATGTTCGACATGTTATTCCTCATTTTTAAAATATACCATTATATCATCAATGAACACAATAACGACTTGTCTAGAAAGGATGCAACACACTATTTATCAAGCACATAAATGTAGCTGGATCATTATTCAAATCGAAAGGAACTACAAAAAACTCATAATGTCCATACCTGGTCCGGAAGGTTGTCTTGTGAATGTCATTCTCTTTGATGCGTACCTGATGATATCCAGATCTCAAATCAATCTTCGAGAACACTGCTACTCCCTTTAACTGATCAAACAAGTCATCAATCCTCGACAATGAATACCTGTTCTTGATGGTCACTTTGTTCAAATGCCCGTAGTCAATGCACTATCTGAGAGTACCATCGTTCTTCTTAACAAACAATACCGGTGTGACCCATGGTGGTACACTTGGCCTAATGTAACCTTTTTAAAGCATATCTTTCAGCTACAATTTCAACTCTACCAACTCAGGTGTGCTCATCCTGTAAGGTTATTTTAATGTTGGAGCTGCCCCTGGTACCAAATCAATAGAAAATTATACTTACCTATGAGGTGGAAACTTTGAAATGTCTATGGGAAATACATCCTGAAATTGTTGTAGAACTGGATACATTCTCAAAAAATATTCATCCTCAACTTCCTTAATTTTTCACTAGAAATATTCACTGCAAACAGCACACACACTTTCCTGTGACTGTGCTTGGCCTGCATAGTTGTCACCATTCTTACCGATGTTTCTTTCTTCTTACCCTGTAAGACTCTTGATTCCCCATTATCATCCAAGCATTAAATAGCCTTGTCATAAAAATCTACCTTGGTCCTGTGAAAATATAGCCAGTACATACCCAATAGCATACTATATGATCCCAACGTTAATATGTTCAAGTGCGCTACTGTAGACATGCCATTCAAATCGAATGCAAAGCTTACCATCCATCTCAATGATATATACCTGATGGTTTGCTTGCCTATTGTACAACACTATATAGATCCTGGGAATACTATTTCCAACATCTCCCAATGTTTATTCCTCATGCGCACTTTAGATTTGTGGTCTACCACCTTGATGTTGTGGATAATCTCTCTTACGATGATATCCTCCACCATTCCAACACTGTACAAGCTCCCTGATTTCATTCTTGTTCTTCTCCCCAGACCGAAGTCCTTGTCCTCTTTCAGATGTATTGAACATCTTATGTGGTGAAACATTCTCTTTGTTGCCTGTCTCTTGAGGTCTTTCTTGCTTCTTGTCCCATTTTCCTTTGTTCTTATCATTACCTTTCCAACATTTCTTAGTCTCATATTTTCACTTCGATTGCTCATAACAACACTTTAGTTTCCGGATGGCCTCCTCCAATTATTTTGTCTCATCAAACTCAATCCTGTCTTTGAATGCTATCAGAAACCCACTGATGAATATTTGAATCTTGGCCTTCTCCTCCTTGAGGTAAGGCCCATATCTCAATAGCTCTAAGAAACTGCTAGTATACTCATCATTTGTGATGGAACCCACCTTGAGCTCATAAAAATATTTTTCCCTATCACCATTGTATCTCTCTAATAGATAATTCTTCCGGAATATCCTCTCGAACTCACTCCAGGTTAGCTCCTCCTCATAAATATCTCTATCATTCTTCACATCTTCCCACCAAATATCTGTTCTACCTCTGAGGCTGAATGTTGATATTCTCACTTTCATGTTTTTTGAGTAATCATGCAACCTGGAAAAATTCTTCATATCAAGAAACCAAGCCTTTAAATCCCCTGGTTTCTTCATCTCTCTGTCAAATATAGGTGGTTTTTCATTTTTAAACTCATCCGACAATTAGTCCCTGTCACTCCTCCTGTAATGATGACTAAAATGATATACCTATTTTTGTCATCTCTCCCATCCGGAGTGTCTAAGAACCAAACATGTCTAATCATGTCATCTCTATCTGAGCTATGACCACCGAGAGACCTACTGCCATATTATCCATTGGTCCCATCCTCTTGTCCATAGTTGATTTGAGGTGGCCCATGTTTCTACAATTCTGACAAACTTTGAAGGATGAGTATTAAACTTTGCTTGCTTTTCCTGTGCCTGTATGAGTTTGTCCTTATCTCCCTTGCAACTCCTTATTTCTTCCTTTAATATTCTCAGTGTGTCTTCCAAGTCAGAAGATTTCTCAACACCATGTTGCTCATCTGATTCATAGGGAGAATAATTGTAGTAGTCTACCATCTTGCTATTCATCTTTGACTTCTTTCCTGCAATGCATACTATATCACCTAAACCAAATCACAATAAACCAACATACCTTAGCATAATTCAGGGATGATATATCATCTGCAGGATCAACCAAGCAACATGATACATGTATAAACATAATTATAAAAACATATCATACATATAACATTTAGGCATATCAACACGTAAAAATAATTCGAGTTAGAGTCCAATCATCAATGCATGAACAAATCACTACACATACCATGACTGCATGCATGACAACATCCACCACACCAATGCACATGGAAAATACCCAAGCATAGACACAGAAAACACACAATCATAACAACATGCAATCAAGCATAAACGGACAATACATGTGACAAATTGTAACCAAACTGTTGGGTATGTGTTATATTCTTTCCACATTTAGTCACACGTGTGGGGGGGTCACGGGGGCGTGGCAGCGCCCTGGGAAATTTTTTTGGACCCTATTTTTCGGTGGGCAGACCTGCCCATGGTTTTGTGCATGGGTTTGCACATGGTTTTGGGGCAGGATGGTTTTCAGCCCTTGGTATTTTGTAGATTCGGTCAAGGGAACTACGGTTATGTTCTAATCTAGGGTTAATGGATTAGGGTTTATGAATGCTTCAGCATGTATATATATGTGTTGTAACACTAAAAGGAATATAATGAAAAATAAAACAGGCAGTCTTGATTTGGGATCCTGGGGAAAATCTCTATGTATATCTGTTTTATGTTTTATTTTATCACTATTGTTCATTTTTTGTTTTTTAAGATTCATTTGCATATAATTTATGTATAGGGTTAAAACCTACATTTGGTATCATAGTTGTTTCAGATTCAAGGGGATGCCTTTGTTGCTGAGGGGTTTTTTTCTCGGGCCTGTGGTAGACCCTGTTTAGTGGGAGATCTACGGGATCGATTCTTGCGGTGAAAGAAGATGGCGAGTAGTGGAAAGATAAAGATTGAGAAATTTAATCATCATATTTTCAAGTTGTGGAAGCTCAAGATGGAGGATCTGCTGGTGGATAAATATTAGTGGATCACGGTAGATCCGGGTACTAAACCAAAGAAAATGTCATATGAAGACTAGAATAAGTTGGATTGGAAGGCAAAGAACACAATATGGTTGTGTGTCTCAGATTCAATATTGTTGAATGCATCTGGGGGATTTATGAGGAAGACTTTGTGGGACAAGCTAGGGAATTTGTACCAATCTAAGTCTCTGGTGAATAAATTGTTCCTGCGGAAAAAAGATGTATATCCTGAGGATGAAGGATGGAGACTCGATGACAGAGCATCTAAACTCCTTCAATATTGTAGTAATTCAACTGTTATATTAAAATCTCAGATGAAGATAAGTGCATCAGTTTGCTGTGTTCTCTACCAGATTCGTGGGACAGTCTGGTTACTGCAATATGTAGCAATACAACTACCTTTAATTTTGATGACATTGTCTCATCCTTGCTGTCGGAGGAAATGAGACGAAGAAATATGGAGGGCCAAAATGGAGATTCCTTATTTGTACGAGGAAGGTCCCAGAACAGAAACAAGAATAATGTTTTGAGTGGGAGATCTAAATCTCTAGGAAAGTTTGTAAAGGTGTGGTGGAAATGCGGAAAGGAAGGGCACTACAAAAAGGATTGCAGATCTAAAGCTCCTGAGAAAGGAAAGGGATCTAATGATGCTCCTTCTATAGAGGAAAAAACCACCTCGAATGAAGGTGGAGATGTGTATTTGGATTCTTCTTCAAATAAACATGTAGATCATGAGGCATCGTTGATTGACTCAGGTGCATCCTTTCACTTCACTCCCCATAGGGAGTGGTTCTGCGAGTATGAGAAGTATGATGGTGCTGATGTATTCTTAGGGGATGATAGGAAGGCCAAAATTGTTGGATGTGGAAAATTTAAGCTGAATCTGCAAGGTGGGAGGATTAGAACATTTACTAGTGTTCTGCATATTCCTGCATTGGCCAGAAATCTGATTTCTGTAAGCAAGATGGATAATGCAGGTGTAAAAACAATGTTCAAGAAAGATACCTGCAAGATGGTTCGGGGAGCACTGGTATTAATGCGGGGAGTTAAGATTGGAACTCTATAAGATATTCAAGGTAGCACTATTATTAATGGGTGCAACAGTTTTGTGGTTTCTGAAAGTGGAGCGGAAAGCCTAGTGGTATCTGGAGAAAAGACCATGCTATGGCATCAAAGGCTTGGAAATATTGGAGATAAGGGCCTTCAGATACTGCATAGAAATGGTATGGTAGAAGGTATGTCTAATTTCTCTCTGGCTTTTGATTTCTGTGAACATTTTGTATATGGGAAGCAGAATCAGGTGAGTTTTCCTTCTGGTGCTAAGAGGGCGAACAAGATATTAGAGCTTGTGCACAGTGATGTGTTTGGACTTGTGTCAGTTCCATCACTAGGAATGTATGTGTACTATGTTTCATTCAAATTCATGGATATATTTCTTGAGGAAGAAATATGAAGTCTTTGACAGATTTAAAGAATTTAAGGCTCTGGTGGAAAATCAGATAGTGAAGAAGATAAAGGTGTTGAGGACAAATAATGGTGGATAGTTTTGCAAGAAGGAATTTGAAGAATTCTATAAGAAGTGTGGCATAGCACGACAGAAGACTAATCCATACACACCTCATCAAAACAAAGTTTCAGAAAGAATGAATAGAACGATGATCGAAAAGACAAGAAGCATGCTCAGTGGTACCAGGTTAGGACATGAATTCTGGGCAGAAGTAGTGGAGACTACATGTTACCTGGTTAACAGATCACCTTCGTCAACGTTGGACGATAAGAATCCACATCAGGTATGGACTGGTAAGAAACCCTCTCTTTCACATCTGAGGGTATTTGGATGTGATGTATATGTACATGTTCCAAAGGAGAAAATGACCAAGTTGGATAATAAATCTGAAAGGTACATCTTTATTGGGTATAAGGATGGTTTAAAAGGTTACAAGCTTTGGAACCTAGAAACAAGGAAGGTTGTGTACAGCTGGGACATGGTGTTTAGAGAGGTGAAAGATGTTGTTAAACATGAATTCCTACCAAAGGAACTTGAGAATATAGAGTTTGAGCTAAAGGAGGATGAATTAGACTCTACAACAGAAGAAGATTCAGAAGAGGAAGAGCCCCAAACTCCAGCTGTGAGAAGATCAGTTCGGGAAAGAAGACAACCAGAAAGGTATATTCCATCTGCTTTCTATTAAAATTTTTCTTTAAATGTCACTGATTACGATCCCATAATAGTCAAGGAGGCAGTGGATTCAGAGGATGGAAAACTCTGGAAGGAGGCCATGGTTGATGAAATGGCATCCTTGCACAAAAATGAGGCATGGGATCTGGTGGAGTTGCCGGGTGGAAGGAAGCCCATTGGGAGAAAATGGGTGTTTAAGAAGAAGATGAATGTAGAAGGAAAGGCGGAGAAATAAAAAGCTCGGTTGGTAGCAAAAGGTTATTCCTAGGTGCCGGGAATTGATTTTGATGATATTTTTTCTCTTGTTTCCAAGGTTACTTCTATTAGATTACTTTTATTTGTTGCTTCTCCATTTGATTTTGAGGTAGAATAGATGAATGTGAAGGCAAGATTTCTTCACGACGATTTGGAAGAGGAGATCCACATGAAGCAACCTGAAGGCTTTATGGTGAAGGGAAGGAAATAACTTGTATGCAGGTTGAAAAAGTCTCTGTATGGGTTAAAACAATCACCAAGGATGTGGTATTAGAAATTTGATACCTATATACGAGGACTTTGCTTCACTAGAAGAAAAGAGGATCATTTTGTATATTTTAAATTAATTGGTGATCGTGTTATTTATTTGGTCTTGTATGTGGATGATATGTTTCTGATTGAAAATGACAAAGAAATTATCCAGGATTTGAAGACCCAATTTTTATCCAAATTCAACATGAAGGATCTTGGTGATGCAAACTATATTTTGGGCATGGAAATTAAGAGAGAACAGACAAAGAGGAAGCTCTTGTTAAACCAGAGGAAGTATGTTGGGACAATATTGCAGAGGTTCAATATGCAGGATAGTAAACCAGTGAAGGTTCCTATTCCTATAGGTGTAAAGCTATCTGTTGAACAGTATCCAAAGACATAAGACGAAGAGGAGGATATGTCCCGTGTTCGATATGCAAGTGCAGTGGGTAGCCTGATGTATGCAATGGTTTGTACTAGACCAGACACATTGCACATGCAATGGCAACATTGAGCAAGTTTATGTCAAAACCAGGGAAGGAGCATTGGACAAAAGTGAAGCAGGTTTTCAGATATTTGCATGGCATTAGTGATTATGTTTTGTGCTACCAGGGAAGACCAGGATTGGACAGAGTTTTGGACATCTGTGGTTTTTTTGATGCAGACTGGGTTGGAGATCTAAACCAAAGAAGATATACAAGTGCGTATGTGTTTAGCCTATTTGGAGGTGCAGTTAGTTGGATGAGTAAAAGACAGTTTGTAGTGGCTCTTTCAACAACAAAGGAAAAATACATGGCAGCCACTCATGCAATCAAGGAAGCAGTTTGGTTGTAGAGATTGTGTTCAAGTATGGGGTTGGTGCAATGAGCTATAAGGATAGATTGTGAGAGCCAAAGTGCAATTTTCTTGGCTAAGAACCCTTCTTATCATTCAAAGACAAAGCACATTGATGTTCAATATCACTTTGTGAGAGATATGGTTGAGGATAAAAGGGTGTTGCTAGTAAAGGTGGACACTTTGAAGAATGTTGCAGATGCATTGACGAAGTCTGTGAACACTCAGAAGTTCTCTTGGTGTAAAGAAATAATGGGTGTTGCAGAGCTGGACTAATGACTAAGCTCTCTTGTGGCCCCTTGTGGAAATAAAACAACAAGTGGGAGAATGTTGGGTATGTGTTATATTCTTTCCATGATTAGTTGCACGTGCGAGGGGGCGATGGTTCCCCCTATACGTTGCGTCGGGCGCAACAATCCCCCGTGTTTGAGGTTCGGGACAACACCCCGGGAAAATTATTTTGGACCCTATTTTTAGGTGGGCAGACCCACCCATGGTTTTGTGCATGGGTTTGCACATGGTTTTGGGGCATGATGGTTTTCGGCCCCTGGTATTTTGTAGATCCAGTCAAGGGAACTACGGTTATGTTCTAATCCAGGGTTAATAGATTGGGGCTTATAAATGCTTCGACATGTATATATATGTGTTGTAACACTAAAAGGAATATAACGAAAAATCAAGCTAGTAGTCCCGATTTGGGATCTAGGGGAAAATCTTTTTGTATATCTATTTTATGTTTTATTTTATCGCTATTGTTTTTTTCTATTTTTTAAGATTTGTTTGCTGATAATTTCTGTACAGGGTTAAAACCTACAAAAAAATACACGGGAAATACATGTAAGCACTTGACATGCGTAAAAAACACGTAACCAGTCATATAATCATGATGAAACAATGTACAACAACACCATCAACATACACATGGTGACACCACTGCACCCATGACCAACACTCTGCAGATAAAATAAGAGCATACACCCTAGATATGAGAAACACATATGAAACCAACATAAATGCATGATCAACACATCGAACATCTCGTCCAAGGGGTGAACCATGCTTTGATACCACCCTGTAACACCCTCCTCCCATATCTACCCCAGTAACCAGCCAACCGAGGTAAACATGTGACGAGATGATACTATGATCACATTCAACCTCTTAGGTGACCTTAAGGAAGTGGAATTAGTGGAAACACATCATACATACCTTCCACATCAACAACAAGACTCCAAAAAATCATCCCAACCACTCAGGTAACTAGCCCTTGGATACCATTGAGTTTTTAATCCACTTAACCCCTGGAGGCTTCCATATTATAGGCATGGGTGCATCTGGGAGGCTTTGGATGCTCCCATGACATAGGCATGCATGTGTCTAGGGACCCAATTGGCTAAAACTATGCCTACGTCCGTGATATTTACGGAAATTTTCAGGCCCAAAGCTAAGGCCACTACCTAGAACTTAATGACAAGATAAAAAATGCAATATAACAACAAAACAATGATGTATTTACAAAACCATGATAAGTCCTAGACTGGACCCCCTCTAGCCATGACAGACATTTTGTCAAAAATATCACCAATATGTAATCTACAGGTATAAACAACATATATGACCATAAGGGTCTCATACTTATCTAAGAATCGCTAAGAATCATTGTTTCTACATCACATTATCTGCATTATAGTCTATTTAGGCATAGATACATATTTCGTTCAATTACTAATCAAAACATGATGAGAGCCATACTTCCTCACCATCATAAAACTCAGTCATAACCAATATGTAATCAACATAAACGACAAGCACATAACAACCATATAATCCACAAAATAATAAGCATATTTACCCATCAATACAAGGGAAAAATATCTCCTATTTCCATAAAAAAAATGCAACCAAGTTTGGGACTTCCACGTTCCACCTGACCATAGATATCGCTGAGACAAATCTCTCTTTAACCACTCACCCCCATGCCATATTCCAAGCATGAATGTGGGATCTCGTAAACCAAATACATCAAAACCAAACTAGGATTTCCAGAGGCAAAACCACCTCAAACCTCAACAATTGATTCTACTTCACGGTCGGACATCACAACTATCACCAGATTGGTCTCCACCCAAGTTGTCCAGGGCTTCATAGTGTTTTTTCCAACCAAGGCACTAGACTAGCAACTCAACTCCAATGGTTTTTGGGCTCTGGAGCGTTTTTCCAACCAAGGCTCTGAGACTAGTAACTCAACCCACTTAGGGATTTAGAGTGTTTGTCCAACCAAGTCTCCAGGACTAGTAACTCAACCCAATATTTTTCTATTGGGCTCGAGAGCATTTGTCCAACCAAGGATATAGGAACTAATAACTCAACCTACAACTAAAGGAATCATGAGAACCAACTAGAAAGCAAAAAATGAAAATGAACCCACAACACCATGGATATCCAGGAAATGGCAAGGCTAGGCAATCCACTATCAATCCAGACAATCCTCCATGCCAATGAAGGATCATGACCAAGAAACCACATGCATACACCATGCATGCCAAAACTAGTAAGGAAAATATACATGCAATTTGGTACTTGCAATCAAAACCCGCTGTAGCTGTTGATCCCAATGTCCTGTTGCGCTTTCCTTCTCTTCCTTTTCCTTATTGCTCCAAATTTTCAAGTGTGCCACACCCTCCAAAAGTGCTTCAAGATAACTATAAGTATCCAAGAGTATGAGAGAGAGAGAGAGAATAATAAGAGATCCAAAACTGCATTAAAAAAATCCACAGACTGATCCTTAGAAGATTTTTTTATTAATGAGGCCTCTATTTTCTTCATTTTCCATTATTTTCCTTCATTTTCATCCTCACATGTAACTTGTGACCTTTCACCTCCCTTTTCTCCTATTTTCCATTATTTTCATAAATAAATGCCAATAAATTCCACTTGGCCTTTCCAAAGCCTTGGCCATTGCCTTTGCCAATTCCATAGCTATAATAAACCATATGAACACCCACACTATGACGTTTTGCCAACATTCATCTTGGAATATGTGTCCCATGACCTTGGTTATTATTTTTCCTTTATTAACTTTTATTACATGGAATTTTCACAAGGGTTGTTACATCCTCCCATTTTAAGTGGATCTCAAGCCTAGATTGGTAAATGGATAATAATTCATAAACTACCACACTCACCTATAAATTTACTTCCATCCACAATATGATGGTTTGCTTTTGGAGACTAATAATGCCCTCATTCTGCTTCCTTGAATCTAAGAGAGTCATAGTCTTCATGCATTAGGGTGACATTGAGGTGTGCTTTGTGACAAGGAATGAAAAGTCAACTTGGGGAGATCTCTACAAGATAAACTACTATTTTTGGTTGTAAACTCTCTACTATTTCTATTAATACAAAGAGTACATTTTTTTTCATATATGTGTTATGTTATATTTACATTCATGTATTTCAATACCTCGTTGATTCATTGAATAAATAAATTGTATTATACTATGTAGTTTTTATAGATCCTTGCCTTGTTTTTGTTGTATGTGCATGTTCTAATTATATGATTTAGAGCTACAATTGGAGCTTACAAGCCAGGAGGAAAGTATATCTTGTGACATATTCCAAGTAAGCCTCTTTCCCATTATTTAATTTCTCTAAGGGAAACTCTATATTCTTTGCTTTTTGTTATTCTAGACTCGTCCACTAGATCTAGGCAATATACTTTTGTCCGTAATCGTAAATTCCGTATAAAAAATTGGCGACTCCACCAGGGAAAATTTCTTTCCCTTAGTGGTTTCCTTGACCTTAGCACATGTTTCACCTCTGGAACTGACCTTCATTGCCCCACTCAGACCTTGATTTCCCTAGGAAGACCCTTCTCTGAGCTTGATTTTAGTTTTTGTGTCGTAACTTGGCCAGATCTTCATCAACTCTCCTCCCGGTCTAGAGACAAAGTGCTTTAGCACACCCTAGCCTTCTCTACACCTGTGCTACAGAGAAATCGTGTCCTTTAAGCACTTGTGTTGATCCCTTTTACATGCAAAAAATTGACATTTTGTGCCTTTATCTCTAATATTATTTGTTCCATCTAGTCTTCCTTCTATCCCCGAGTGAGTCTTAAGTCTCTAAAAAGCATTCACTTTTTTTGATTTTGGTTTTTATAGCCTTTGATAAGAATTTATTTGGATTTTTATTTGTTATTATCTATTAGGCCATTAGCAAACTTTAGCTTGGTCATTGCTTGCTTGAAATAATCGACATTACAATCATAATTATGTATAGTTTCTTTTATCAGTGATTTAGAAAGCATCCTAGTTTTCATATCATTGGAAAATTAAGTGGATTGAAAAGAAAATTCTCATGCATATTGCATTACATTTAGGGTTTTGTGTGTGAAATTGGAAATTGGAACAATTTCTTTAGGGGAATTGACTTAACAAATTTTATTTGTTGCATCTTGTATGATGCATTACTCGTTGTTCTCTTCCCTCCCATACATAGATTTTCATTGAAAGGAAAACTTCGTTTAATCATGCTAGATTTCATTTTAGGATATTAAGGTGAACCTCGAGGTGAGCCTTGAAAAATTGAAACATAATTCAAGATAAACTTTAAAATTTATTGAATCAATATTAAGGATCATTTTAAATATTAATGCAAACATTTATAGGTATAGGCTAAAGACATGTTTTGGTGTCTATAAACGTAGGACCTGTCATTTTTTGCCATCGTTTCGTTTCAGGGGTGATATCTTGTTCTGTTTATTTAAGTGTATCAAATCGTTCTCCACGTACCTCTAGGTATATTGGATGGTGCTTCATTAAAAGTATATGGGAACACTCTAATTTTACAGCTATGCATTAGACAACACTACCATGGACTGCACTTCCATGTACTGTCTAGTATATTTTGGAAGTCCACTCTAGGTTGTTATTCTCACCTTAGGCAACCGAGTCGAACGCCTTGTATATTTTGATACACCGAACACAAAAATAAGGGAGATTGCCTGCTCGTACGTAAATTATTGGTTCTCCAAGGTGGTATATCACAATTCACAGTTGCTTGGTAAACCCTTTTGCCTAGATTAACCCTTTTTAATTTTTTGCTGTTAACTTTTAAAATTTATTAAACCAATCTGGAAGAACAACCCCCTCAACCCCGTTGTTCATGTAGGATGCAATCATTTCATCCTCTTCCACGTGAGTAACCTCTTGGATGTCGTTAGAAGAAAAAAAAGACGCAGACTATCAAATTTAGTACTTTGGGAGCTACTACTTCTGGTCCTCCACCTGAAATAGATCCACCATAATCATCTTTTCTTATGAGTACTGAACCTTAGATTAATTCTTCATTTGTTCAAGAATTTGACACAGTCGAAACAAAAGCACTTGAGATTTTATTATCTGAGGTTATTTAACTTGAATATATTGAATCAAAGACAATAAAAATTGAGGTTATACAACCTAAGGCACCTCAGTTACCTACATTTATTACTTTAGGACCTTCTTCTCCTCTTCCTCTATCTCACACCCAACCACAATTTGTATAACTTAGACCCGACTGTGAACCAATTCCACCTGGTATTAGGAGTATTGAAGACATTACTTAGGAAGAGCCTCGACCCTCCTCTCATATTCATTTAAGAGGGACTTATCTTTACTAGTCCCATCCTTTTCCTTCTCCTCTTACTCCATCACAAGCTCCTTTTTCTGATTCATTTCCTTTCAACTCACCCTTGAGTTTCCCTCGACAATCTTATTTTGGATAGTTAACCATGAATTATCAACCTGTATCTACTACCATGACCAATAAAACCCATTTTGAAACTTCACTTATGTTTCTAACATATCCAACGACACATTTGTATGGTGGCCCGTCCATCCTGTCTTGTTACCAATCATTGTTTGGTACCTTTTCTGGTTCGACATCTAGTCCATGGACCTCTCCCATGTCATATTTTTATGGACTAACTTCTGATACTTATTTGATGAGCACTACACAGTCTTCTCTTCCTCCTCCATATCAACCAATAGTTGAGCAACAATCTGGTGCATATGTCAGTGGATATGGACTCTTACAACAACCCAGTTCATCTTATGTTGGATACCCTCTTCTTCGGGGGGATTTTCCTCTATATTACACTCCCATATCAGTAAGGGGGAAACCTGTTGGGGCGATATTTCCATATCCTCATCAAATAGCACAAGTTATTACTTAGCGTCATATAAGTCCTCCACATTCATGAATGTTTGTCAACTCTTAGAAACCTACTTTTCCTGTAAAATGTGGCTCACTTGTGAATCAAGTTCAAACATCTCAACTTGTTCCATCTTCATCTCAAATTCATACTGGTTAAACTATATCTCAGCATGTTCAAACTTAAGTTCATATAAGTCAAACTTTACAGGCTGCACATTTAACTCAACCTGTCCCACCGGTATCTAGGGCTTCCCAAGCCCCACTTACCCAACCTCTTCAAGGTCTATTACAGTCTTCATCACTCAGACAGGTTATTCCTCAAATTCAAGTAGGTCACCCTGTATATGGTATAACAAAAACATAAGCTAACCAACCTTATGTTGGGATCATGCAAAATCCCACAGGGAAACCATATCAATTGTAACAAGGAGTACCTTACCAAGCTCAACAAACACCTTACCAAGGTCAGCATATGCCTTGCCAAAGTTAGAAAATTCAAACTCAACCATTTCAACCTTTACAAGGTTATCTTGGAGTTGGGAAGCAAGGTTATGTGTATCCCGATTACCAGAATCCTCCCTATCTCGAACAACGATACTTGTTTCTGAAGCCATCCCATATTATAGGAAATTTTCATTTGTAGAATCTCTTGAATTGCCAGATCTGACCCATCTTACCAATGATTCCATTGCCTATTCTCCTTGGTGGTAAGTTATTCCCACAAAATTTCCTAGTGATATCAATAAATTCAATGGAAATCCTATAGAACACCCATTTGCATACGTTATGTAATATCCAAAATGGGGAATAGACAATAATACAAAGAAACATACAAAAAATAGAAGCATATAATGAAAACACTGCAAATAAACCAAAACTGCTGAGCCATTTTATTGTATTTATGAAATGAGGGAAAAGTACAAGTAGTGATCAGAATGATAGCACCTTGGCCTGCTCTAGGCAGGTTGAAATGGTCTCTCCCTCCTTACTAAGAAATTTTGCTCCACCTCTGCTCTACGTGGATCCTCCTCTACGCTGTCCTCTTGGAAATGCTATTGATGGCTAGAAAGGGACTGCGATAAAGGGATTAAGGGATTTTATATTTCTCAAAAAAATCTGAAACTCAGACACCAGGCTCTCCTTCAAAAACCTAGAATAACCCGCGAAGGAATTCTGGAAAGGCTGACTCCAGAAAATCATCCCCTTGGGATGAATACACACTTCTGTTGGGTACGCTAGCCTCTAAGATGAAATGCTGGAAAGAAAGGCCTCCAACTAACCAAGGAACTCAACTATGGAAAGGTTGATCCCCTCAAAAGCCTCCAAACTGAAATATCACAAGTTTCCTCCTCTCCCGAAGCTACTCTCCTCATTGACTACGTAATACTCTGAGTGACTGTGCTGCCTTGGGGATGACTGCATAATCCTGATGGCTGACTCAATGATGCTTCTCTCAAAATATGTAGGTATGGCTCCTCTCCTGAGCGAGCACTCGAAGTCCCATGAGGACAAGGTTGAGATATTTTCTCGAAGACACCTGTGTGCTAAAGAGAAGTGCAGACTCAACTAAAAAACTTAAGCATGCTCTAGTCTTGATAGACAAAAAATATGAAGATATATGAATGAATGAGAATGGTTGCGTTCATCCCATTTTCATGCTAATGAGCCTTTTAATTTTCACTTGAGCCCACTAGTGTTGCGCTGTCCCTCTACCACGCTGTCCCCACGCTGCCACTGCGCTTCATGTCCCCACGCTGCCACTGCACTGCATGTCCCCATGTTGCCTTTGCATTGTCCAAGTTGCCACCTCTCCTATGCTATCACTTGGCCTCATGGACCCCGCCTTGACTTTTAATTATTATTCCTAAGTAACTTTAGGAAATTTGTTTTTATTCTAATGTTGAGTTATGGGTCCCTTCACCCCTTTATTTCCTGCTGAAATTTAGAAAGGAAAAATTAAAAAAAATGAATATTCCAATTAATTGTCTACTAATTGGGAATATTACACATTATTACTTATCATTTGTGGTTTTCTTTTAACTCTCTCAATGATGACTCTATATTTTTATATCTTTTCCATCGCGCACTTACTGATACAATAGAAAAATGGTATATTGAACTACCAAGAGCTTCGCTCGATAATTTTAGTTCTTTAGCTACTATGTTCTAAAAACATTTCAGTTACCCATTCGATATGAGACTGGAACTGAAATTTTAACCAATTAAAAAAAATATGATTCTATATACATTCTGATCACATTCATGAGTAGCGATGACACCGTCGTTTGGTTAAAACTTCTGTTACTGATCGATTGTTAGCTAAATGGTTTATAAGTCCATGTTACCATCCATAATAGAAGACTTCACTAAGGGTGGAGTCGTGATATAAGAGTAGGTAATTTCTCATGCCCAATATTTAGATCTTATTTATACCCAATCCAGTACGTTCTATGATAAAATACCAAATGCTCTGCGACCTTCCAATATTGTTCCTCAACCTCCCGGTAGAGAATCAGATGTCGTCAATGGCGTGATTGGTTCTGCCAGCTAGTAGTTAGTGAGTAAACCATCTAGTTTTATTCTCGTTGTGGTTGCAAAAAACCTTCCTTCCACTATTCCCACAACTTCTACTTATGAGATCAATGTCATTCAATCCTCCAAAGGAAAATATCAACAATCAGTAAGTAAGAAAAATGGAAAGGGTAAAAAGAAGAAAGATAATCCTTCGCAAGATAAAAAAAATAAGTTGTCTTCTGAAGAGAAGTAGAAACCTTGTTATCCATGATATATTTGTAATGGGGAGAATTTCACTCGTGACTGTCCACATTAGGTGGAAGTAAATTAGTTCCTTAAGTCATCTGCTGCACCCACTGTGTTGACAGATCTGTTTCCGAATCAGGAGACTAATATGGTTACCAGAGATCCCGTTTCCTCTAACTTAGTCTTGATGCTTTACTCTTCTAAGATGAAAAATGATGTTATGGTGGCCACCAAGAATAAATAATACATTTATGTGAATCCATCAAATGGTCATACTACTGATCAAGCTGCTAGTTCTATTGCATCTCCATCGGATCCTACTCAAAATGTGTTTAATACCAAATTTGACGATTAAGCCTCCCAAATGCGTTATCCATAAATCTGCATTCAACCCTCGTGCAAGAGCTACTTAGAATTATAAGATAGTTGAGGATATCTCTCAATCTCCTTCAACTATGTCAACTCTTGAGGTGTTGCAAAATTGTTTCGCCCAAAAGGAGGATTTATTTTCCGCAATTGGATGTATTGATCCCTCGGATTCCAAACTTGTAGTTTTTAACCATGAGAATTACACACCTTGAATTCTGGCCCAATTAGATTTCATGATTCATGTTGTTATTAACGGTAAGAATATCTATCGTTCCATCGTGGATGAAGGAGATTCAACATGCATCATGTCACTTTATCATTGGAAGGCCATTGGTTCTCCCTAATTAAATCAATCACCTACTACTCTAAAGGCTTTTGATAGAAGATGCTTCAAGGCTTGTGGAATTATGAATTCATTATAAGTATAATTAGGCGGAAAGACGGTGTCGGTATAAGTTGAAGTTATTTACGAACTCTTAGACTATAACCTTCTACTGGATCATACGTGGATTTATGCTATTGTTTTTTTTTTTTTTTTCATTTTGGCATATTTCAGAATGATTTCATTCCCTCATAAGGGGGGTATAGTATCCATTGATCAACTCACTTTCATTACCACCAATTCTAAAGTTACTGGAAGTTTTCCTCTTGTGGGATAAAACCCACATCCATATCAGCATGTCAGTGTGGGATTGCTTAAAAATTATTTCCTCATAGGAACCTTTTCTGCTGCTCCTCTTTCTTCCAACAACTCTAATATGGTTTCCCATGTCAACATGATATATTATTTTACTACTCCATATGATCCTTGGAAAGTGCCAGATGAATATAATATTGACACTTTTGGCGACCACATGTCGCTCAGTCCCATTGAGATTAATTAAGAAGCCATATATATGACATGTGCAACAAATTATACCCTCTCCTCTTGATCAATTGGGTTGATCATTCCTTATTCAGCAAATTTCTACAATCCATTTTCTCATATATTTTCTACTTATGAGAGCATCATGGAGATCATGACGCCAGATGATGTGTCATGGGACGATCATCATCATCATTCCTCCTTGCCAGGTTCCCTGGAGGATAATATTAGTTAACTCTATCAACCCAATGTAGTTGATATTTCTGCGAATTCTGTATCCATCCATGATATGGATTCTAAGAAGAATTTGTCGAATATTGAAGATACTATTCCTCTTGATATTTTGATCAAACCAGACATTGTCAAGAATGTACATATTGGTGCATATTTATCTCCTGATGAGATCAAGACTTATAAAGCCCATTTCCAGGAATTTAAAGACGTTTTCACTTAGATTTATGAATAGATGCTAGTTATCAATCCAAACATTATTGTACATGAAATTAATACATATCCCAATGCTAAGCCAGTTCGCAACGCCTCAATACGACTCATCCAAAGAAGGTTTATGCTATTAAATCTAAAGTTGAAAAAATTCTTCGTGCTGGTTTCATCTACCCAGTACCTTTATCTGATTGGGTGTCAAACATTGTTCCTGTCATGAAGAAATATGGAAAAATTCATGCGTGTGTGTGTGTGTCGATTACCGGAACATAAATCGTGTTTGTCCTAAGGACAATTATCCTGCCCTGTTCATCAACCAAATTGTTAACGATTGTGTTGGCTGTGAAATATTTTCATTTATGGATGGATTTTCCGGCTACAATTAGATCACCATCCTCCCAGTGGAATAACATAAAACAAAATTTTATTTCTCCATGGGGAAAATTTTCATATCGAAAAATCCCTTTCATATTGAAAAATGCTAGGGCCGCATTCTAGGGGGCAATTAATTATGCCTTCCATGACATCAAACATATTGCACAACCATATTTGGAAAACTTACCTTCTCACTCGTAACATTGTTTTGATCATCCAATGCATCTTAGGGCTATCTTTTTACATTGTCGACATTATAAAATTAGGCTCAATCCATATAAGTGTGTGTTTTGTGTCAGCTCCGATCGAATTATTGGTTTCGTTGTATCGAAACATGGAATTCATAGTGACTCGTTGAAAGTCCAGGTGGTCTTAAATATGCCCACTCCTTCCTCTATTCTTCAACTTGAACGACTCCAAGGGAAGGTTAATTTTATATGGAGATTCGTTCCAAACTACACAGAATTGACCAAAGAATTTACTTGCTTGTTAAATAAATGGGTTCCCTTCCATTGGGATGACATTGCCTAAAAAGCATTCGATGCCTTGAAAGATGTTAGATCTAAGAATTTTGTGATCCATAATTTAGATAAATGTCTTTCGGATTAATCACATCATTAGGATTTGGTCGACGTTTCAAACCATCTAATGTAGTTCATCCTCAGGACAAGGTGAAAAAAGAAGATCGATCTTAAAGAATAGATAGTGAGGATGATCAATGCCTGGAAATCACCGTTGAAAACTAGACATTGAGAACTAGCCATTAAAAAATAGCCTTTAATTAGTAGGTTAGTTTAGAAAATTTTAATATATTATTTTTATCAATTAAAAATCATTATAAAATTATCAATATTATAATAGTTAAATAAAAGAGGGTTTATTAGTTTATTTTATAATATATTGTATTTTAATAAAAGTTTTTTAAAAACCCTTATTAATAATTCAAGATTATAAGCCATAAGAAAATATAAAGGTAAAACCTAATTTAATAATAAATAAAATAAAAGAGGGTTATATAATATTATAATATGTAAATATAAATTATTATTATAATAGGGTTTTCTTAATATATAATTTATTTAATTTTAACAAAAGTTTATAACAAACTCTTATTGTACCTGCTGCCGGCACGATACTATGCATCAGGTTTTTCCTGATTGTGACATTAATTCACCTTGATTAGACATATGTTTTCAATTTTTTATTTATTTTTGCCATGGTTCACTATAAGATTTATTATTGTTTATTTATTTTAATTATTTTAATTTGAATTATCTGTTATCTAATTGGCCAAAAACTTTCACATGTTATTGCAAAATGCCTAGATTTTATCACCATTATTTGTACTGTCATTACAAAAACATTCATATCTATCCTGCAGGTCTTGTACTTTATCCAGAGTTGCATTAAGCAAAATAATGAGACAGTGGTGAACACATTTTCCCCATACGAGCCGCCCATTATGGTCTGTCATCAAATTGGTTTAACCTTCACCATATAATAATATTCCAACTCTTTTGAAATATTTATTAAACCCAATTTGCAAAATCGAACCTTTGAACTTGGTCTACGTTGATTTATATGGAGCCCATGCATTCAATGTTTAACATTAACATTTTCAAAACTGACATTTACCATTGAAACCAACGCTTGATCTTTTGGCCACATAATCAAAGTTTGATGAACGATTTTAAATGGAATAAACACTGGGCCATACCTCAATAATTTCTGTGCAACTTAACTAGCGATCGCCCTTGGATCTCCTACTCTTGAGATTGAACGCATATCGCATTTCTTTCACCACAAAGATTTAGCACTTAAATCTCACGCGAAATGGGCAGTTTGGGATTGATGACATGTTAACAAATAATTGGATCGCGTGGATTTTTGGAAACCGCTCCTCAGGTCCAAAGGCACGCGAAACCAGTAGTTTGTCATTGAAAACTGTTTTTTTTTTAACTTCCAGTTTCGGGTTGCTTTAAACGCTGTTTTCCAACGGAATTTTAACTTGATTCAAGCCAAAATTCGTGGCTCCTCTCAAACACGATTTCATTTTCATAAAAACTGGGATCGACCTCTAATTGCGTTGAATTCAGAATCATTTACTGTATATTCAACAACAACATTGAATTTCAACTGACACCATTCCAACCGAATGATGTTTCCTACACTTGGATCAAATGTTGATGGCAAATTGTCTAAGTCTGCAGTTCGAATGCTGAGATCGGTGTCAATTACCAAATCTTGTATCGATTCATGTGAATCGAACTAATCAAACTATCTGCTATAAAAACCATTCACTTGTCCATCTAAAAGCTTGAGAATGCTTTTGATTATGGAGCTTCTCTTCATAAATTACGTAGCAATTTAACCACGATATCGGTATTATTCACACTACCTCCTCCACTAAATGCAAAGCCTTATTTCAGAGCTCTATGACAGAGTTCCATCCACAAAGTTAATCACAGGGATTCAACTATTCCCATACACAAATTGATTGGACCAATGCACATATAAAACTGGACACATTCATTCATATATAAAATCTTGAATTTACTTACAAAGCTTTGGCCAGATCTTTGTTTATAGTAATGAGTTAGAATGTTAAATTTAAGTTGTAAACATTTTGAGAGTATGGAATCTATTTATGTATGTCAACTATTACACAACCTTATGTTCGCGCGATGACAAACATGATAACTAAATGTTAATAAAACTTAAACCATTGCAAAACATCCACCCCGAACTTCAAACCTGTTTAAATCGAAATGCAATAACACATTTCGTGTTACGAATGAAAGGTCGTGACGTCACCTTATGGAGGCGTGATGAAATATACAATGGCATGGATAAAACAATATTGGGTTCGAAAAATGTGTTTGTGTACGGGGGTGTTGTACTGTACAAAAACCGTCGCCATTTTTAAATTTTTAGAATAAATCTCATTTAAAAATAGGTCCCCTTTTTATATCTTTTCCATAAATAAAAAGATGCATATCACATTTTATTCACAAAGTTTACAAGTTTTAAAAACTTTTTGATCCGATGAGTTAAAAGACCTTTTAACATATTTTGAACATATTAGAAAAAATTTATACTTAGAAATATGTTAAAATTAATAGTAAATCGCAATCGGAAATTTGGAAAAGTTCTTTTAAAGAGTTGTTATTGCTTTGAGAAGTTCCGATGCGATCGCGCTCAATCACAATCGCATTTCGGAATAATATTAAGTATTGCACTTTTTCTATTTATAACAATGCGATGCGATTTATCGCAATTGCATCTTGGGAAAAAGATTAAACATTGCATTCCTCTCATTGCAAAATTCTGATGCGATTGCGATCAATCGCAATCGCATTTTCGGAGATAGATTATAACAGTCCACTTCATTTTAAATCTCCGATGCGATCGGGATTTGGTAAAAAAAAATTCACTCGAAAAAATTGCAATGTGATCATCGCAATCTAAAAATCGGCATGAATCATATTCTATTTATCTTGCGGACCATTGAAGACTTGCGATGCGATTGTTATTTTTCCTTTATATTTATTCATTGCATCACAAAAGATCAAAAGTGAATTTTAACATTTATTACAAGGATTCGCCGATCTCCGATTGTACGACAATATTAATTCAAAATCAGACCGAGGATCATGGATTATTTTGTTCTCAATACATGAATGTCACCCCTTGGAAAGCATTTATGTTTAAAATACGGGGAGATTAAATGGTAATTAAAATATTTGTAGCTGTTCTCATTATTGTAGAACAAAAGTTCGAATCCTTTCATTCGCAGAACCAGAGAGAGTTTACCCAACTCTGAAATGTCAAAGAGAAGCAGAAAGTCTAAAGCTGCTTTTGTTGCAAATTCTCCTATGCTAAACATGCCACCCAATGAAAAACCGGTGAAGCTCAAGCTAGTCACAGACACCTCCTGTCAAGGACTGGGGAAGATGACATGGGAGAATGTATACAATTTTCTTGAAAAAGAGAAACCTAGGGTTATTGTGCCCAAAGAAACTATCCCTGATGAAGAAGATTCAGAGTCTGACTCTGAAACTCAACTTAGTGCATTGGAAAATTCATTTTTACACCGAGTTGCTGCCCGAGCGAATATTTTTCCCTACTATGATGTTATCAGATGGGTCATTGAAAATGTGACCCTTCAAAACACGACTTTTGTTTCTGCTTCTGGATCAGTGTTCGGGTCATTCAGGGCAGAAGATATTAAAGAAATGTACCATCTTCCCAATCCACAAAATATTTACAACAAAGAATTCCTTAAGGAATATGCTGCAGAACATCCAAACCAGGCAAAGCCAATCAAATAATGGAGGAATAACCCTGAGAAACATAAGCAAGAGGCATCAGGTATGTACTCTGTGGAGTCTCTCGCACCTCCATATTGTTATGCCGCAGCAATGATGTGTAGGTTTTTCGGAAACGACAACTCTACTAGATTTTCTATTCTAATGGTCCCGTTAATTCATTCTGCTGTTAATTCTGAAATTATGGATTGGGCTGTCATTTTGTCGGATAAGATAGCTAATCAAATTCTAGAGTATAGAAAATATAAGAATTCAGGGAATTCTTCCCCGTTCTATTTTTGTGCTTATATTTTGGACGCCCTCTGTTTCAATTCTGAGTTCCCCATGCTAGGTTGGAAATGGACTCCAAAAGAACCTATTCCTATTCACGTGTATCATAAGTTCTTATGGAAAGAACATTTCAAACTTCATGTTCACATAGTCTACCATGATTTTCTAATTCCAATTTACCAAACCATTTTTGGTCATTTCCCTCCTAGACTGTCCAATAAAGCCAAGATTGATTTGTCTTCTATCGGAGATTGGTTCGGAGAAGAAAAATTCACTTATATCAGAATTTTTGGGAGTATTTTTCAGCCACATATCCTTCCCCTATATGTTCCAGATAAGTTGTTAGCTTAGGAGATTTCCTATCAACTGATAGTTGAAGGAATGTCTAGAATTTTGAAAAGCAATAAAAAGCTTATGTGGCCTACCTTCCCTTTTAAGTGTGGTGACTATACTCTTAATAGTTTTTCTCATGCTGAGAAAGAAGTTGGTAAGATTTCTAATCTTAAGTTTTCAACAATTCTTGGAAGACAATACGACCCAAGGAAAGTGGCGCATGATTTTACTACTTCTATTTCAATTGCCCGATTCGAGCATGAACCGACATTTTTGATGATTTATTTGTTTCCATGGATGATATATCTAAAGTCTTTGATTCAGCCAAGTCCAAGTTACAGGCCGAGGACTTGAAATTTTTTTTGTTGTATAGAAGCCAAAGGTTACTTAATGTGCCTCTTGATCAGTTGAGAGCTCCCATACAGGAGAAAGCATCACAACAAGCAGGAAGTACTTCTGGTAAAGAAGTAGAAGGAGCTGATACTGTTTTAGGGAAAAAGGATGATAGCAGTAAAGCCGACACTACCAAAACAGAAACAACTTCTAAAAAAGATACACAAAATCCTTTAGTGCAAACAGAAAAAGGGAACACTCGTACTGATGCCCAGGTACATATTGAAAAGGGAAGTACAGAAAGTAAAAACACTGAACATGCACCAAAGAATGATGCAAGTTCTTAACTTGGAGGACAAGTAGATACTGAATTGGTTGTTTTGTCTCATTTGCTAAATCAATATCAACAATTTGCACAATAGATAGGATTGTCCTTTTCCTTTGTTTTCTTACCACAGCCCTATGTTTGGGACTGTAGAATATATCTAAAGGAGGAGAACAGATCAAGATGATCTTTTGGCATCACAGGGGGAATTGCTAAATGTTGTTTATAAAAATACTGAGGTGGATCCATCTGAGGATCTCACCAAATTGTCTCAGTATGCTGGTGCCTATAGTGCTGCCACTATAGATAAAGCTTCTGAAGTTTCACAGCTAGTAAAACAAAAGGATATGCAAATTGCTATCTTTGAAGAACAGGTTGCAGGTGATCAGCAAAAGATTATTCAGTTGAAACAACAGGTACAGGATGCAGAACTGAGAGCTAAACAACTAGAAGAGCAACTCAGCCTTGGAAAGAAAAAGATTGATGAACAAGCCTTGGGCAAACAACAACAGTTGACTCAAGAAGTAGAAAAGATACAAAATCTTTTACAAAATGAGAGAAATTCAAAGGTTGACAGAAGTCCAAGATATGCTCAATGTTTGCCACCTTCGTTCATCCACCTCAATCGATGATTAATGAGCCAGTCTACTACAAGCTCGCATTTTAGTTTAAGATATTTTATTTTAGATAGATTGTAGGAATAGTTTTAGTTATTTTTTTTTATTGAGTACCTATTTAAACCCATTTCATGCATTTAGAAAGGGGTCCTTAATTTGTAATATTTTTTTACTTTGAGATTACATTTTTGTACTCCATTTACTTCTATATTATTTTATAAAGGGTCACATCTGGTGATTCTGTGCGGAATTATTTTTTAAGAGTTGCATTTTTGTGCCTTGGAGTTGATTTTGCATTGGAATTGATGGATTAGAGTATCAGATTTCATTTGAAAGTCTCAAGATGGATATGGTATTTCTATCTATTCACTGTTAATTTCTTTTTTCATATGATATTATCTTTTAAATTTGCTATCATTTATGTGTGCTTCGTTTTAAAATATTTCTTTATATATATCATTTTTTAGTATATTAGAAATAGTTATCTTTCATAAGTGTATGTAAATGATATACAATGATGAATACAATATGATAATATAACTCTGTTTAATTTTTTAAACAGAGTTATGTTTATTCGTTGCTGCACATTTCAATTAAGATATAAAATATTTTTATGTTTATTGTTCAATTGAAATAATTTAAGTTGTATTCACATATGATACCCAGGTTAGTTTTAGAATTTCTTTATCAGTATTTAAATTAGATTAGCTAGTATTTTCATTTCAAGTCATTTAGTCCCATTTCCCCCATCCAATCATTCCATTACCAACCTATTCAAATTACTAGGAAACTGGTCCTACAAATCCAGTCGAAGCCACCATTCCAAACGGAAAAGGAGCTGTTTTAAGGTCCTGACTGGGTAATTATCCCTTGATGTTTGAAGCAGCGATTTTCGAGGCTTCAACATTTTTGGCGCTAAAAGGAGGGCCAAAGCTATAAATGGCAGATAAATCTAAATTCGAAATCCATTCTAAGAGCACATCACCCTCATCACCTTCAATTTCTTCCACATCTCAAATCATAAGAGAAGAAATTGAGAAAAGTATTCAAACACCCACTACCAAAGTTTCAGAACAATCAGATAATCCAATTCCTGAGTCCCCTGAAGTTGAGGCTTTGACCCATAAACTTCAAAGTTTCTCATTTACTAGATTACAAAGTGAAAAGCTTGGAATTTTCCCAAAATAATTTCCTATTCCTAGTAGGGTCAAATCAACAAAAACTCCACTGGAAATAGAAAGTGGTACCAATTCTTCGTCGCACATTCAAACAACTGTTTCCCAAGCTCCAAATCAAGAAAGTATAGTAGTCTCATCTACATCTGCTCAATCTTCCTCCTCTGCTCAGACTACATCTTCTCAATCTTCATCTCCTCAAACCACATCTACTCAATCGTTAATTGTTTCTTCTAGTACTTCAACAATTACTACTAATATACTAGTTATCCTTTCTAGTTTGTCTATTATCATTACAAGAATGGCACAACCAGCACAAAGACCATGGACCAGACCAGGAGCTGTGAATATGGCTGCACCTTTGCATGATCTACCTGATCATCCTGAAAAATGGCTCCCAAAGTTTAGTCCAGATAGTGGTATATTAGCAGAAGAACATATGAATAATTTCATTCTTGCTGTAAATCTGAATCAAGTGGATCATGAAGATGTTGTTATCCGATTATTTCCCTATACTTCACAAGGAACAGCAGGATCCTGGTACTTTTCCTTACCTGCTGATTCTATGACTGATTGGGATATGTTTGAGGAACAATTTTTAACTAAATATGGAGATGATAGATCAATTTCTACCTTGATTAACGATCTCTCCAATTTAAAGACTCAATCAAAGGAACCCATTAAAGAATTTAACTCATGATTTAATAAACTCTTGAACAAGATCCCTGCAACATCTAAACCAAGTGAACAAGTTAGAAGTGAATCGTAAATTAACGCTTTACCCTCAAATATAGCAATTTTCATAGACAGAGCTGCAAAGGAAACTCTAGCTGAAAATACGAAGGAAGCTATTTCAGTGGAAAAGCGGATGATAGCTCTTCATAAGAAAAACGTTGTTGATGAAAGAAAATCAAAGAAAGTCACTTTTAAAGACGATTCCAAGAAAAATACACCAAGAGATCCATATGACATGGAATGTTTACAGAAGGTCCTCAAAACCATGTCTAATGAAATGGTTGAGATCAAGAAGCAGGTAGTAGAAACGTATACAAAGAAATCATTTAGAAATTTCAGGAGAAATAAAAGTGAATCAAAGCCTCCCAATGCAATTTCCAATGCAGAATCAGAAGATGAAGAAGAAGAAGAAAATCCTCTAATATCAGATGAAGAAGATGAAAGAGAAGAAGAAGTTGAATTAAATGGAACGTGGGATTTCATTCTCCCCAATTCAGATAGTGACATAGAACAGGAAGCTATGCCTGTAAATACAAGGAGAAAATCTACATCGAAACTTGCTCAAACTGTTCTAAAAAAGAAAAATACAACTCCAAATACCGAGGACAAAACTCCTGAAAAAAAGACTTCTTAATTACCCACTCACAATCAGCCATCGTCTCGCAATCCTCCCACATCATCATCCAAAACTCTGGTAGTATCAGATCCGATGGATTATAATATTGTTGAGGACATGAAAAATACTAGAGAAAATATCTCATTACATGAACTCAGCAAACTCAAACATCAACAAAAGATGTTGTTAAAAGATTTAAATGCTACACCTATTGCTCCTCTACCAAGTGGTGTAGTAGCTAAAGCAGCCAAAGGAATTGGTAAGCCACTAGACAAAGTAGATGCATCCGACACTGTTCTTATTGGAGAAAGATCAGGTTCCTAGACACCTCCATTTCCACTAACCTATGAAATCTACAATAAGAATTTGCATAGTTGTTTGATTTATTTGGGAGCATCTTCCAATATAATGCCTTCTTCTATTTGTGCTAAGTTGAATATCGAACCTCAGAAGTCTGTTGTTCATATTGTATAATTGGATTGCTCCAAGGTTCAAGTTATTGGAGAAATCAATTCAGTCACCATTAGACTAGCCTCTGATCCTAGGATTGTTCAAAGAATTGACATTCTAATTGCAGATATTCTAGAATTCTATGGGTTATTCTTAAGCAGGGACTGGTCTGCAAAACTTAATGGTTATATCTCAACCGATTATTCACATATGTGGCTTCCCTACAAAGGGAAACCTAATCAAATCAAAGTCGGACGAGAGAAACATATGACGCACACTGTAACTGAATTCGAGCAACCAAATGAACCTGTAGCTTTCAACAATAATATTCTTGAAGGTTATTCTACCGAGTCTTTTCTTGGAAATTTTGCTGCACCACAATCACCATTCTCTGTAAATACTTTTGTTTCTCAAATTGAGATTTTTTCTCAATCCGATTCTTCCAGAATTGTAAATATTTCTGATTCTTTTGTAGACAAACCCATAGATAGAAATTTATTTTTGTCATTATACTTTGATAAATCGAAATCTAATGATGAATCAGGAGTAGGATGCATCCTAATTGATCCAAAAGGAGAAAAAAATATGTTATCATGTAGATTATAATTTGATTGTACTAATAATGTTGTTGAATATGAAGCCTTGATTCAAGGGCTTTATAAGGCCATAGGGTTAGATGTAAAATACCTGAAAGTTTATGGAGATTCCGAAATTGTCATAAGACAAGTGAGGAATACTATCCATTGTCTTTCAGGACATCTTAAACACTTTCAAACCCTAGTACATGATCTTACCACCCAATTTCTAGCATTTAATATTTCTTCTATTCCCAGGAATCAAAACACATCAGCTGACTTGTTAGCTAATGTTGCATCTAAACTCCTTCCTGCTAAAGATTGCAGTCTGGATAGATTTTTAGTAGAGTTAATTTTTCGCCCATCTATCCCAGAGAATATTAGTAGCTGGAGAGTATTTTACCATGATCAAGATATTTTGAATTTCTTAACTTCTGAGAAATCATATGATGAACAAATTATTAATGAAGATGATCATGATCTGCAAATTACTTCAAGAAATAATGAAAATCTGATTCCCAAATCTGTTGTCAAATTAAACGATCTTTATGATATTAAAGACAGATTCAAGAAAGTTACTAATTCCAAAATTCAAAGTTCAACTTTGAAGTTTGAATTAGTCAATCTTGGTTTTGATTCTAAACCTCAGAATGTAAATCTAGGTCTCAATTTAAATTCAAAAGAATAATTTGTTTTCATTAAACTTCTGAGTAAATACAAAAATGTCTTCGCTTGGAATTATGATGATTTAAATACTTATGATACTTCTTTAATTCAACACACAATTCCAATGCTCTTTGATGTTAAGCCTGTGCAACAGAAATTGAGAAAGATTCATCCAAATCTTGAAGATCAAATCAAAACAGAACTCAACAAGCTTACTTTCTAGAGAGCCATGGACATAGCATTTAAGGGTCTGATTAATAAATCAGTTGTCATTTATCTTGATGATATAACAATTTATTCGAAGAAAAGATCCAATCATCTACAAGATCTGAAACAAATATTTGAAAGATGTAGGAGATTTGGTATTTCATTAAACCCAAAGAATATTTCTTTGCTCTTGATCAAGGAAAACTCTTAGGGTTTGTTGTATCAAAAGATGGTATATATATCGATCCTGATAGAGTTAAAGAAATTTCTGACATTTCTTTACCTCACAATAAAAAGTCCATGCAATCATTTCTAGGTCAGATTAATTTTGTAAAAAGATTCATTCCAGATTTTTCTTTAATTTTTTTGCCTATGCAGAATATGATTAGGAAAAACTTATTATTCAAATGGGGTCATAAAGAAAAATAAGCTTTCAATGCAATCAAGAAGGCAATTATTGATGCACTTGCATTGAATACTCCCAATTTTTCCAATGATTTTATTCTGTATACTTTGGCAATTGAAATTTCTTATGCTGCTATTTTAACATAGCTCAATGATCAAAAAAATCGAAGCACTGATTTCTTTCTTCAGCTCAAATCTGCAAGGAGCTGAGCTAAATTATTCTGATCTTGAAAAACAAGCTTTCGCTATATTTAAGTCAATCAAGCATTTTAGGCATTTTCTCTTAAAAACGCACACAAAAGTGATTGTTCCTTTCTCAGTAGTAAGACAATTACTAATTCAAAGAGAAGTAGGGGAAAAAAAGGCTAATTGGGTAATAGCCTTGCAAGAATATGATATTGACATTAAACCAACAAAGATTGTTAGAGGACAAGGTTTTTGCAGATTATTAGCAGGAGCTCATAATATATCAGAAAATCAATATCCAGAGAATGCTATTTCAGTAAGTCAGATAAGTGTTACATATTTCGAATCTCAGTATGCTGATATGATATTTTACTTGAAAAATAGGTATGCTCCTTCTAATCTCAGCTATAAGAATAAACATGCTTTAAGATTAAAAGCTACTAAATATGAAATCATTGATAATGTGTTATTCAGAAAAAATTATGATTCAATCTTACTAAGATGTCTTGAAAAGACTGAGGCAAAGAAGGTTTTGCAGGAACTACACGATGGACCAGCAGGAGGTCATTTTGGAGGCAATACCATAGCCCACAAAATCACCCATGCTGAATATTATTGGCCTACCATTTTTAAAGATTCTCATGATTATGTTAGAAAGTGCAAGATTTGCCAAACTACTAGTCGAAGGCAGAGGAAGCCAGCTTTTCCTCTATAATCAGTAAACATTGAACAACCATTTTAGCAATGGGGGCTTGATATTATTGGTGAGATAACTCCTCATTCTTCCAAGTAGCATAATTACATTCTCACAGCAACAGATTACTTCAAAAAATGGGTAGAAGCAATTCCTCTAAAGGTAGCCAACTCTGACACAATTATTGATTTCATCGATCAATTCATCATTACCAGGTTTGGTGTACCTAATGCTCTGGTTTGTGATAATGCATCTTATTTTTTTGGTAATAGTATAATGGAATTTGCAATTAAGAGAGGTTTTAAATTGAAATATTCAGCTAACTATTATCCACAAGGTAATGGTTTAGCTGAATCCACTAATAAAAATATCCTCAAAATCATTAAAGGGACTATTGATCAAAGCCAAAAGAATTGGCACAAGTCTTTAATCCTTGCATTATGGGTTGATCGTATTACTCTTAAAGCTTCTATTGTAACTTCACCTTTCAATTTAGTTTATGGTAAAGAAGTTGTAATACCATCAAATCTAACTCTTCGATCATTAACGCTAGTGCAATTCATTGAAGAAAATCCTTCCTCAAAAATTCAATTGAGATTTGATCAAATCCTAAAATTAGAAGAGGAAAGAGAAAAATAAAGAATTGTTCATGAAAAACATCAACAGCTTGTTAAATCGTCTTTTGCTTCAAATTCCACCAGCTCAAAAAATTTGTCAATTGGTGATCTTGTTCTGAAATGGGATAAAGCACATGAGGAAAAAGGTAAGCATACCAAATTCCAAAAGATGTGGCTTGGACCATTTCAGATTGCTGAAAAGATAGGCTCATATACATTCATACTTCAAGATTTAACAGGAAAGACAGAATCTCTTCTTGTAAACAGGCTTGTCTTAAAGAAATTCTTTTCATGAGGAGGTAACCCCTTCTTACTTGTACATATCCCTTTCTGCAATTTTCATTTTTTTTTGTAAAATAAAGTTTGCTAATAGTCTTTAATTGACTTTTTTACTATTACATATTTGTCTTAGAAAGACTGTTATAAACACTTATTTTAAGTAAAATAAGATTTTTTATGAAATTGATTACAATTTTTATATAGTTTAAATAAAATGTTAGACTTTGAAAATTTATTTAAATCATTTGCATGATCTTATGAAACTTTATGGAAAATGTAAATCATTATAAGTTTATTAAGCAGATAAAGGTTATCTTTAAAAAGTAAAAACTTTTTCAAGCTTTGGCAAACAAAAACTCTGAAAATTTTCATCCATTTATTCTTAAGGATACAACTATTTCACCCCATCCATTTCGATTGTGATTTTTTAGAATGTAATTCTAATGAAATTATATGACCAAATTTAGGAGATAAGAGGTCTCATCACGAGCCTGCTTACCATGATCATAGGAAGTAATCAAAATGACATTACCGATACTGCATACCAAAACAGGGTAATGGCTTATAAATTAAGACAAGGAGTCTCATCACGAGCTAGCTTGTCCAGTTTAATTACAACTAGTGAATGGCATTATTACTAACTGGCTACCAAACCAGAACAATGGCTCTTAAATTAAGAAAAATAAATAAAAGACAAAAATATGAGAAAATATGTCTTATGAATCTATTTTTAATAAGTCATAGTCTTAATTGGATGAGACAATGAATAGTTAATGGTTAAAAGGTAACACTGTCGAGACTATGAACGTTTGCTGGAAGTAGAGGCAATACCTGTGACAATAGAGTATATTACATATGCTAAACTTGAGAAAATCCACTTACTTTATTATTATCAACCAATCAAAGCTTGAGATAACCCAAAAAATGTTTTTATCCTTGAAGAATTAGAAAGAAATTGTAAGTGATTTTTATTCTTTTTCATAGTTAGATTTTATTTGAATTATCTTAAGAAAAGTTTTCATTATCTTTAGAAATTTTTACTTACTTGAAATATAGTTTCATTTCATTTTTTCAGAGATAACTGTTTTTTCCAGTGAATCGCTAATTGTTGTACTGTACAACAACCCTCCCCATTTTTAAATTTTTAGAATAAACCCCATTTAAAAATAGGTCCCCTTTTTATATCTTTTCCATAAATAAAAAGATGCATATCACATTTTATTCACAAAGTTTACAAGTTTTAAAAACTTTCCGATCCGATGAGTTAAAAGACCTTTTAACATATTTTGAACATATTAGAAAAATTTTATACTTCAAAATATGTTAAAATGAATAGTAAATCACAATCGGAAATTCGGAAAAGTTCTTTTAAAGAGTTGTTATTTCTTTGAGAAGTTCTAATGCGATCGCGCTCAATCGCAATCGCATTTCGAAATAATATTAAGTATTGCACTTTTTCTATTTATAACAATGCAATGCGATTTATCGCAATCGCGTCTCGGGAAAAAGATTAAACATTGCATTCCACTCATTGCAAAATTCCGATGTGATTGCGCTCAATCGCAATCGCATTTTCGGAGATAGATTATAACAGTCCACTTCATTTTAAATCTCTGATGCGATCAGGATCTGGAAAAAACGTTTTCACACAAACAAATTGCGATGCGATTATTGCAATCGGAAAATCGGCATGAATCATATTCTATTTATCTTGCACACCATTGAAGACTTGTGATGCGATTGTTATTTTGCCTTTATATTTATTCATCGCATCGCAAAAGATCAAAAGTGAATTTTAATATTTATTACAAGGATTCGCCGATCTCCGATTGCTACGTGGCTTCTCCAAAAGTTTATCGCACACATTATAAAAATACCATTTACTACCTTGTGAGCATGCGATATACCATTACGGTTTTGTAAGATCATCACTATTGAATGGAAAATTCTGAGTCAATAAACTGATTCCCGGTACAAGATGCGTTGTTGGCCTGGAAAATTGTTGAAAACAAATGATTTGAATAAAGTTTAATAATTTAAATTGCCAAATCCGATTCCCAAATTTGTAGTCAAATTAGAAGATATTTATGATATTAAAGACAGATTCAAGAAAGTTACTAATTCCAAAATTCAAAGTTCAACTTTGAAGTTTGAATTAGTCAATCTTGGTTCTGATTTTAAACCTCAGAATGTTAATCTAGGTCTCAATTTAAATTTAGAAGAACAATCTTCTTTCATTAAACTTTTGAGTAAATACAGAAATGTCTTTTCTTGAAATTATGATGATTTAAAGACTTATGACACTTCTGTAATTCAACACACAATTCCAATGCTATCTGATGTTAAGCCTGTGCAATAGAAATTGAGAAAGATTCATCCAAATCTTGAAGATCAAATCAAAACAGAACTCAACAAGCTTTTGAAAGCCAAAATCATTTTTCCCGTAAGGCATTCCAATTGGGTTTCCAATATGGTACCTGTTAAGAAGAAAAATGGCGATATTAGAATCTGTATTGATTTCAGGAATTTAAATAAGGCATGTCAAAAGGACAATTTCCCATTGCCAACTATGGAGCAAATTCTGCAAAAGGTAGCTGGTTCTGAACTTATGTCTTTCCTTGATGGATTTTCAGGGTATAATCAAATTCTAGTACATCCAGATGATAGGCTGAAAACCACATTTAGAACCAAATGGGGAACTTATGCTTATCAGAAAATGCCTTTTGGTTTAGTGAATGCAGGAGCTACTTTCCAGAGAGCCATGGACATAGCATTTAAGGATCTGATTAATAAATCAATTGTCATTTATCTTGATGATATAACAGTTTATTCAAATAAAAGATCCAATCATCTACAAGATCTGAAACAAATATTTGAAAGATGTAGGAGATTTGGTATTTCATTAAACCCAAAGAAATATTTCTTTGCTCTTGATCAAGGAAAACTCTTAGGGTTTTTTGTATCAAAAGATGGTATATAAATTGATCCTGATATAGTTAAAGAAATTTCTGACATTTCTTTACCTCACAATAAAAATTCCATGCAATCATTTCTAGGTCGGATTAATTTTGTAAAAAGATTCATTCCATATTTTTCTTTAATTGTTTTGCCTATGCAGAATATGATTAGGAAAAACTTAGTATTCAAATGGGGTCATAAAGAAAAAGAAGCCTTCAATGCAATCAAGAAGGCAATTATTGATGCACCTGCATTGAATACTCCTAATTTTTCCAATGATTTAATTCTGTATACTTTGGCAACTGAAAATTCTTATGCTACTGTTTTAACACAGCTCAATGATCAAAAAATCGAATCACCGATTTCTTTCTTCAGCTCAAATCTGCAAGGAGCTGAGTTGAATTATTCTGATCTTGAAAAACAAGCTTTCACTGTATTTAAGTCAATCAAACATTTTAGGCCTTTTCTCTTAAAAACGCACACAAAAGTAATTGTTCCTTTCTCAGTAGTAAGACAATTACTAATTCAAAGAGTAGGAGAAAAAAAGGCTAATTGGGTAACAGCCTTGCAAGAATATGATATTGACATTAAACCAACAAATATTGTTAGAGGACAAGGTTTTTGCAGTTTATTAGTAGGAGCTCATAATATATCAGAAAATCAATATCCAGAGAATGCTATTTCAATAAGTCATATAAGTGTTATAGATTATGAATCTCAGTATGCTGATCTGATATTTTACTTGAAAAATGGGTATGCTCCTTCTAATCTCAGCTATAAGAATAAATGTTCTTTAAGATTAAAAGCTACTAAATATGAAATCATTGATAATGTGTTATTCAGAAAAAATTATGATTCAATCTTACTAAGATGTCTTAAAAAGACTGAGGCAAAGAAGGTTTTGCAGGAACTACACGATGGACCAGCAGGAGGTCATTTTGGAGGCAATACCACAACTCACAAAATCATCCATGCTGGATATTATTGGCCTACCCTTTTAAGAGATTCTCATGATTATGTGAGAAAGTGCAAGATTTACCAAACTGATAGTCTAAGGCAGAGGAAGCCAACTTTTCCTCTACATCCAGTAAACATTGAACAACCATTTGAGCAATGGGGGCTTGATATTATTGGTGAGATAACTCCTCATTCTTCCAAACAACATAAGTACATTCTCACAGCAACAAATTACTTCACAAAATGGGTAGAAGCAATTCCCCTAAAGGTAGCCAACTCTGACACAATTATTGATTTCATCGATCAATTCATCATTACCAGGTTTGGTGTACCTAACGCTCTGGTCTGTGATAATTCATCTTATTTTTATGGTAATAGTATAATGGAATTTGCAATTAAGAGAGATTTTAAATTGAAATATTTAGCTAACTATTATCCACAAGGTAATGGTTTAGCTGAATCCACTAATAAAAATCTCCTCAAAATCATTAAAAGGACTATTGATCAAAGCCAAAATAATTGGCCCAAGTCTTTAATCTTTGCATTATGGGCTAATCGTATTACTCTTAAAGCTTCTATTGGAACTTCACCTTTCAATTTAGTTTATGGTAAAGAAGCTGTAATACCATCAAATCTAGATCTTTCATCATTAGCCCTGGTGCAATTCATTAAAAAAAATCCTTCCTCATCCATTCAATTGAGATTTGATCAAATCCTAAAATTAGAAGAGGAAAGAGAAAAAGCAAGAATTGTTCATGAAAAACATCAACAACTTGTTAAATCCTCTTTTGATTCAAATTCCATCGGCTCAAAAAATTTGTCAATTGGTAATCTTGTTCTAAAATGGGATAAAGCACATGAGGAAAAAGGTAAGCATATGAAATTCCAAAAGATGTGGCTTGGACCATTTCAGATTGCTGAAAATATAGGCCCATATACATTCATACTTCAAGATTTAACAGAAAAGAAAGAATCGCTTCTTGTAAACGGGTTTGTCTTAAAGAAATTATCATGAGGAGGTAACCCCTTCTTACTTGTACATATCCCTTTCTGAAATTTTCATTTGTTTTTGTAAAATAAAGTTTGTTAATAGTCTTTAATTGACTTTTTGACTATTAGAAAATTGTCTTAGAAAGAATGTTATAAATACTTATTTTAAGTAAAATAAAATTTTTTACGGAATTGATTACAATTTTTATATAGTTTAAATAAAATGATAAAATTTGAAAATTTGTTTAAAGCATTTGCATGATCTTATGAAACTTCGTGGAAAATGTAAATCATTATAAGTTTATTAAGCATAGAAAGGTTATCTTTAAAAAGTAAAGACTTTTTCAAGCTTTGGCAAACAAAAACTATGAAAATTGTCATCCATTTATTCTTAAGGACTATTTTTTAGAATGTAATTCTAAAGAAATTATATGACCAAATTTAGGAGATAAGAGGTCTCATCACGAGCCTGCTTACCATGATCATAGGAAGTAATCAAACTGACATTACCAATACTGCATACCAAAACAGGGTAATGGCTTATAAATTAAGACAAGGAGTCTCATCACGAGCTGGCTTGTTCAGTTTAATTACATTAGTGAATGGCATTGTTACTAACTGGCTACCAAACTAGAACAATGGCTCTTAAATTAGGATAAATAAATAAAAGACAAAAATATTAGAAAATATGTCTTATGAATTTATTTTTAATAAGTCATAGTCTTAATTGGATGGGACAATGAATAGTTAATGGTTAAAAGGTAACCCTGTCGAGACTATGAACGTTTGCTGGCAGTAGAGGTAATACCTTTGACAATAGAGTATATTACATAAGCTAAACTTGAGAAAATCAACTTACTTTATTATTATCAACCAATCAAAGCTTGAGATAACCCAAAAAATGTTTTTATCCTTAAAGAATTAGAAAGAAATTGTAAGTGATTTTTATTTTTTTTCATAGTTAGATTTTATTTGAATTATCTTAAGAAAAGTTTTCATTATCCTTAGAAATTTTTACTTGAAATATAGTATTCATTTCATTTTTTCAGAGATAACCGTTTGTTCCAGTGAATCGCTAATTGTTGTACTGTACAACAACCCTCCCCATTTTTAAAATTTTAGAATAAATCCCATTTAAAAATAGGTCCCCTTTTTGTATCTTTTCCATAAATAAAAAGATGCATATCACATTTTATACACAAAGTTTACAAATTTTAAAAACTTTCTGATTCGATGAGTTAAAAGACCTTTTAACATATTTTGAACATATTAGAAAAATTTTATACTTAGAAATATGTCAAAATGAATAGTAAATCGCAATTGAAAATTCAGAAAAGTTCTTTTAAAGAGTTGTTATTGCTTTGAGAAGTTTTGATGCGATCACGCTCAATCGCAATCGCATTTCAGAATAATATTAAGTATTGCACTTTTTCTATTTATAACAATGCGATGCGATTTATCGCAATCACGTCTCGGGAAAAAGATTAAACATTGCATTCCTCTCATTGCAAAATTTCCATGTGATTGCGCTCAATCGCAATCGCATTTTTGGAGATAGATTATAACAGTCCACTTCATTTTAAATCTCTGATGCGATCGGGATCTGGAAAAAACGTTTTCACTCAAACAAATTGCAATGCGATCATCGCAATCGGAAAATCGGCATGAATCATATTCTATTTATCTTGTGCACCATTGAAGACTTGCGATGCGATTGTTATTTTGTCTTTATATTTATTCATCGCATCACAAAAGATCAAAAGTGAATTTTAACATTTATTACAAGGATTCGCCGATCTCCGATTGCTATGTGGCTTCTCCAAAAGTTTATCTCACACATTATAAAAATACCATTTACTACCTTGTGAGCATGCGATATACCATTACGGTTTTGTAAGATCATCACTATTGAATGGAAAATTCTGAGTCAATAAACTAAGAATGCAATTAGAGAAATTTAAAATTTAAATTAAATTATGTTCTAAATAAACTTTATCATTTTTGTATTATTATTTATTTTAATTATAAAAACTTTAAAAAATTATTTAAAAAAATTAATTGTAAAAAATTATTAGGATTGAAATTTGTTGAAATGTTAAATAAATCTAATACAAATAATAATACTTAAAATTGTGATTTTTTAAAAATAATTTTAGTAATTGGGATTATGTTAAACATTTATAGTGAATAATTATTATTTTTCTAATTCAGATTCAAATTTTCACCAATTACATGATAAACATTAATGTGTTGATAATTATTACTTAAATTAGTTATATTTGAACTAACCTATACCATTTTCATATATATGTAGATTAACTTCACAGTTTAACAGTTTTCGAACTCCACACCTCTGAGATATTTCAGCCATGAGTATTAATTGTACTATGGGTAATTATATCAATTTAATGGTTTTGATATTTCTTGGGATCTTATCTCATTAAGTGTTTCGTGCCAATTTTTATGGCTCTATTAATTCTGTTCAACTTGCTATTTTAACTAATTCGCTTTCTGTTTCCTGTGCATAGAAATGCATGTGAGTCTGGGCAGTTCACTCTATTAGTGTTGTACAGAAGCTTGTGCATTGAAGGTTATAAACCTTTTCAATTAATATGAGATTAACAACGTTCAAGTCTTACCACATTAACTTTACCCTTCAAATATGCTTTATTTTGGATGTAGTATGGTTGAAACCATAGGTAATAAAGATAAGGTTATAAGGCCATAGGTAATTATATAAATACCTTTATCGTAAGTCGAGACGAGTAAATTAAGTTATGTTTGTACTATATATTGTACAGTGACGAAGAAATATGACTCCCGAGGTACTTGACATCAGTGGTGAACTTCTCTAGATTGACCCACAGTCATATATAACATTACTAAGTACACATCAGCCACATGCTACTAAGAACATCATAAATATAATTGTGATGCATGGAGCTTTTATTACTTGTATGATAGAAGTTGCAAATAGAACATATGTATAACACTTTAAAATTGGAATCTATCACATTTAAAATGCTCAACCATAGATTAACTAATTATAAGTATATTATAGTTAAAAAAATAATTTTTTATTTACGTTAATTATAATTTAATACTTAATAAATATATATATATAGTAGATATTTATTTTGTTCAATTTGCCACTTCTCTTTATTTGTGCTAATAGTTTGTTTATTTATTATTTTATATTATTATATTTATTTATTATTTTATACTATTAAATATTGAACTACAATTGCAAAATACTCTTAATTTATATAATTTTTATTAATGTAAATTTAGTGAATTATGATAAATAAATATAATAAATTATTTTTTAAAATAAGTTTCCACTTAAATTATTATTATCAATGTTTTTTTGTATAATATTTAGGTATGATGAAGTTTTCATAAATTTAATTTGCATAATATTTATACATCTTCTATACTACATTTTTTTTTTTTATAAATAAATATTCAATTTTATTTTTAGTTCTTGCTACTTAGTTTAATTTAATTACTAATTTATTTTGTATTGTTATTATGTAATTAGTATTGGTTAAATGTAATTAATATTTAACTTGTTTCACACTGTTGTTAAAACACAAATTAAGCTTAAAAAAGAAATTAGACTGGCGGCATTGTTTAGTCTTCATTAAATTATAAATAGTCATTAATATATTTTTTACTTTCCTATCAATTTTGATTGAAAACGCTTTTAAGAACCATTGGATCCAGGTCATTAAATAATTTATTAAAAAACATAAATTACAGATTTATCTTTGTCTGATTCGTGGATTACATTAAAGTAAATCCATATCAAATCTACATGCTGCTACATGAAAAGATTTGGTTGACTGATCCCATGCATGGCAATAAGGGCCAGACCCCATACAACTTATTCATTAGCAATATATTCCTCTAGTTATGTCACTATGTAGGCATTGAATCTTATTATAGGGAATTAAATGGGGTAGAATAAATATTTCAATTTATTTAAAGAGAATTAAATGGTGTAGAATATGAACTCAATAGAATTTCGGTTTGCAGAGTTGTTTCAGTTTTCATCAATTTGTAATGTTATCCACATAGTTTTGACTTGCCGCTCCAAATTATTGAATTTTGGTATGTGGAGTTGTTTAGTTTTCATTAAATTATAAATTAGTTATTAATATATTTTCTACTGGATTGAAAATACTTTTAAGAACCATTGTATCCACATCATTAAATAATTTATTAAAGAACACAAATTACAGATTTATTTTTTCTCACTTCGAGGATTACATTAAAGTAAATCCATGTCGAATCTACATTTATCATCGGTCATTTCTTGATTGTACAAATGCTCACAGCTGTCCACCTATTCTGCTGCGAAAACCATCATGAAAAAATAAAACTCAAATTTCAATGTTATTAATTATACATAGAATCATTATCAACAATAAGGTTTTCCGCATCGAATATGTAATTTATGATATTCATTATGCAAGTGCAGATCTGAGTTGGAGGATCTAGTCGATGTCACAGACATCCCATGTAGATATCTTGATATCAACAACCATTAATTCAAAATTAAATAGCATAAAATTATGGCATTTCTACTTTGCTGTTGTTATTTTGCTTGAAGCTCTGTGAATTTTATTTTCGCTCTTTAGATTTTCTGTTCTTGACCGTCGAAATCTTTGTATTCTGCTCAACACATCTGCAAGTAGATTTATTGTGCGACTCGACACTCTGTAAGCAAGCTTTTGCAAGTCAGGCTGGAACTGTGCGCCTCCGGTTGCAAGGTTTGCTAAGCATAATTTCTCTTACTCTTTCACGTAATTCCACATATTAAATTCGCTTTCTTGCTTTGATTCTGAGTGCAAAGTGGATGATATTATACCTGCAATTTACATATTATGGACTGTGTTTTTAAATGATAGCCGATGGAACATTGATGATTGCAATTCCATTCGAATTTGATAAAGTTGGTATGTCCTAAAATTCTCGTTTCTTTTTAACAAATTTACAAAGTTCCTAGAAGTACTTCTCAAGATTATATCATACAGAGAAAACATAGAAAATAGAATTTTGTTAGGTCTCTAGCATGAGAATACCATTTGTATCAGCCTCGAGGATTCAAAGTCATTTCCCTTGGAACGAATTTGTTTAGTAAAGCCTCCGTTCATTAAAAAATGTAGATTATTATCATCATCATTTTTTGAATCAAATTCCACTTCATTTGTAGCTTCGGTGTTAGCAGATCAAAAACTATGTTTTTGTTTGACTTAAAAAGTTTTTGCAATAATTTTAATTTTCAAAAAGATAAAATACTTTTCGTAATTTTAATTTTTTTAAAATTATTATTTAATTAAAAATTACTTCGTTGTAATTTTATTTTTTTCTAAAAACTTCAAGATTACGTCGTAATTTTACTTTTCAACAAAAATTACATCACACAGACTGTATGTTTTGAAGTTTGTTTCCATTTTCAACAAAGATTACATCGTAATTTTACTTTTCAACAAAAAAATATATCTCAAAGAGTGTATGTTTTGAAGTTTGTTTCCATCGCATTATTTTATTATTTGATTGAAAATTAAAATATATATATAATTTGAAATAGAATAAATTTTGTCATCCTATAAATCCTTGCCTGACTGGATTCTATACCATTTATCTCGCTGTCAAAATACATTGGCTCTGCATTATTTGGATTTATTTTTTTGCAATTTTAACTAACCTGGATAGTACAGTATTGCTAGGAAGGTGAGTTTGAGTGAAATTTTCTGACAAATAATGTTTTTTTCTCTTAAGCTTTCGATTTTGTCAGAAAATTTTTTATTGAGGTTCTCCAAATTCAATGTATGATCATGCTCTTGAAGTAATTCCCGAGTGATCGCTACAGTCCTGTTTCTTGCATCTACAATCTATGATAAGGTTCCTAGTTTTCCAGTTCCCAATCTTTTGGTGTTTAGTCTGATTCTTGAAATATCGTCTGAATTTCGTGTTGAAATTCTTGTAATTGATTCTGAGAATTTGAGATAGAAACTTCATGTTCTGTCTCTTTCTTTGCAAGTTCTTGAAATATTGCCTGAATTTTGTGTGGAACTTCCTGTAATTGATTCTCACCATTTGAGATAGAAACTTCATGTTCCATCTCTTTCTTTGCAATTTCTTGAAATATCGCCTGAATTTTGTGTTGAACTTCCTGTAATTGATTCTGAGCATTTGAGATAGAAACTTCATGTTCCGTCTCTTCTTTTGCAAGTTCTTGAAATATCGCCTGAATTTTGTGTTGAACTTCCTGTAATTGATTCTGAGCATGAGATAGAAACTTCATGTTCTGTCTCTTTCTTTGCAAGTTCTTTTCTCAATTCTTTCTCAACTTTCTCCAACGCATCTTTGATTTTGCTTTCAGCTTCAAATTGTGAACTCATTTGAATGCGATTTTCCAAAAAAATAGTCTTTCCATCTTCAATACGCCCTTTCGGAGCCACCCAAAATGAAGGCTCATATTAAAAACATTGAAATGTTTTAACATTAGCTCTTATAACAAAGTACTTTATAAAAAATTTGTCGTGCATATAAAACATATTAAAACCTTTGACATAAAACCTTTGCATCGGGCGATGAATGAAAAAAAAACTCGACCGGATTTCAAAAGGCGATGAACCAAATTGCATTAACACATTTCGCATTACAAATCTGTCCCTGCTGAAATTCTGATTGCGATGAACGCATCTGAACTCGCCACATCAGCAAGACACTGTGGGGACCACCAGAGTTTAAAAATAAAAACATCCACGTTCATATAAAAATCAAAATGATTCTGTTCACTGTGTTTAAAATAAAAAGTACTCCATTTCACCCAAAACAGAGATTGTCCCCGAACACAAAAAAAGTCTGTTTTTCAAACGCAGAGAACTAGTGCCGATATTCAAAAAACTGATTTTTCACCATTTTAGAAAGTAGTTGGAACACAAAAAACTGGAGATAAAAATGGAACAGTAAAAACAGAAGTAGCTAATAGAACAGATGCAAAGCCAAGGGTAGTTAAGACAGCCCCAGAAACAAAACTCTATGAAATAAATTAAAGTTCAAGCTATTTTGTGGTCATTGGTCTCCTCCAAGAAATTATTACATCTTGTGCATATTATGGAGGCAAGAAAATGCAAGCACCTCAATTGAAAGTTAGTCAGAATTAATCTTTAAACAATTGCTTCCAGAATACAAGAAACCTAACAAGAGTCATCAATTTAATTTATCGAGTAAAAGCAACACTAGGAGCAGTCAAAACAGAAGTAGAAAATAGAATAGATGCAAAGGCAAGGGTAGTTTATAGGTTATGTAGTTATAGCTTACTGAGAATAGTACTTGTTACACTATAGTCTAGAGATTTCTAGCAAATTAGAGTAGCTACCCCCTATGGTGGTGGTAGTCTTAGTCCTTATTATTATAGGATCTTAAAGATTTCATATAGTATAAATCAAGATTTTTCTATGTCATCTATTATCCACATTATCCTGCACAAGTTACTATGTCTCAACTTCTGGTATTTCTCTTATTCTTCAGTTAGTTGATACCTTTGGATAGTTAATTGTTTTTTTTTTCTTGATATTTTAACAAAGTTAGGTGCCACTTGTTGCATTGAATGGAATATATAAATTTGGAATGATGGAATGTAGTGACATGCAAATTTCAAAGACGCTACAACAACTAATAGGAGAAGAAGACACCGCTAATATCAAAATAGACTGTAGAAACAAAGCAACGAAGAAAACAAGTGTTGGATACTTTGCATGTAGACCTTGTAAGAAGTGGTTTAGTTGCAGCTTCAAATGGTGATTTTTTTTTTTGTAGGCAGTACATTTTTTAATATGCAAAAAATAGTAAGCAGTTGTCAAAGATCAACACGAAGGAAAGCAAAGAAAAAAACAAATAGTCAATACTTTAAATCTAGATGTCATACCAGGTCGTATAGATATGACTTCAGATGATCCAAATGTTGTTATTGTATACACCATCATTGTTAATGTCCATAGAACAATGACTGGTTGTTAGCAATCATCATAGAATACATTTATTCGTCATTGAAATGAATATTTTGTCTTATCACAAAAAGTGGTGTAACCACCAAATTTTCAAAATATAATGATAGAATTAGTCCATATTATGTTGACCTATCTTGTCCAATATTTGCTACATTGACTTGCAAGTACATGCTTTGGTCCATTAAAGTTGGGACTTGCATAAGTTGCCTTCAAGATGCTATTATGCTACAGTGCATATCTAACTGTACATACATATTCGTAATTACAACTATGTTGATTACAACTAGCAAGATTAGCGTTACTAATCAAGACACATACAATCTGTATTTCATGCTTTCTATTGTATACAAAACTGAATTATTTCTAGAATACATAGCTTGTATGTGAGATTCATGTTTTTAGAGACAATAATAAATGTTGCATCTTCTTTGTTTTGCAGTGATACTTTTGAAATACAGAGAGATGCAATATAGGAACTAGTTACTTGCAACTTTGCTTCTCTTATTTTACTGTTTTGAAATCAAAGATACAATATAATAGTAAAATTAGTATTTTGTGCTAGTAAACATTATCATAGAGATATATTCAACAAAGCAAAAAATATTGTAGAAGCTCTTCTCATCTTTGAGGAAAAAAAATCTAAGATACATAGTACTTAGTAAGCAAATCACCATACGAATCTGAAGAATAAATACATAGAAAAAAATGGTTGAAATCATAGACATTGAAAACTACCATCCAGCAAAAAAACATCGCATAGATACTAATATTGATATCGTTTTAATGAACCATAGTCTCTTTAGACTACAACAATTTGCATATACTCCTGGAGATTGTTTGTTCAATGCATTTGAAGTGCTTCTGCACTTTCGTTACTCATCTATTGAACTGCGCAATGGAATAATAGACCATTTTCTCAATTGTCTACAGCAAAATGACACAGAGGCAAAAGAATCATACCAATATGAACTAGATCCTATCATGTTATATCAACTTCATGGAATTCACGATGTTGACACATACCTTCGTAGAATGCATTTTTCTGCATCTAATAGCAATTTCCAATCTGAAAGAGGCCTATGGGGAGACACATTTTGCATACGGTGGCTATCAAAGTGGTTGAACATACCAATTGGAGTCTGGTCGCTAACAATGAAAACAAGGTATTTGTTCTTCAACCACGATCTAGATACAATTCCACTAAACATTTTGTTTCATGATACAAATCCCATTAGTGGACATTTTGAACCCCTATTATACAAAAGATTATGTAGATGCAACTTTGTACCAAATTATTCCTTGTCACCTCTTTGCAAATATCTTGAAAACCATTATGAATCTGTTGTTCATGAAATGCAAATTCATGGATTGCATATAGCAAAAACAACTATGTCGAAATGTGCTAATAGCATGTTTAGTGCAATTTGTCATTTAATAGCACCTGAATTTGATGAACAATCTTTCAGACTCTACATTGTCCAATATTTTTGCAATGCACTAATGGCTAGGAGCAACGATGCATTAAATTGTATAGAAAAACACTTAACAAATGAAACTATACAAAGTCAAACAATGGTTGCAGGCTGGCAACAATACCTAATTAATATGGCAATGCCATATGAAAAAGGAGGAGTTGAGGGAACATCATTTTTCTTCCAATGGACATCGATCATATTCAATGTAAACATACAAATATGGTCATTTACCAGTAAAACCATTGTGAATTACTACCAATCAAAAACAAAATTCAACCAAACATACAAAATATTATCATTTGAAACAAGTACATCACACATTCATTATGAACCATTACTATCAAATCAAAATACAAATCGGTGCAATCTGCAACATAGAATAGTACAAATGCACGAAAACACCAACAATAGAATAAACTTGCGCAAATTGAAACAAATGATACGTACAAATGACCCAAATAAAATTGGACAAAATAGAAATAAAATAGCAAATAAAAATTGTTCATTACGAAAAAGTACTCCCATAGAAATTTACAAACGACAAATTGAAGACACACCAAAAACAAAATGTCCAATATGTAAGACATTGCAATTTCAAAAGAACATCTCAAGCATTGGACTTGAATTACAAAAAATGTACATAAACATATCTGGAAAACAAAAGACATTTCATTTAAATATCATTTATAGATCTTGCAAAACAACACTTGCGAATGCAAAGTTGCCTCGCTTTGCAACACCTAAACAAATAAGACGTAATAAGCCATTGCAAACTGTAACAAGACTTTCAGAGCTTGAGGAAAGACTTGTTGCATTGAGAATTCCCTTTGCACAAATAAGACAATGTGGGAAGAAGCGATCACAAATGGGCTTAACTGGTTCAATAATCAATGTACATGTCCAGATGGACATTGTCCAAAAAGCATTGCCACAATCCATAAACAATACAATCACAATTGCTATTGCATTAAAACGGCGACTAGAATACAAGAATGCATATCAAACAGGAAAAGTGTGTGTGCATATTGTCATGAGAGCACTTAAAAGAACTATGTTCTCGAAATTTGTATAAAACTGAAAACATTTCCATTAATAGCAATTGGAATCATATACTTGAATTGGACAATAAAGTTAATAAATCCGAAGATGACAACATTGATAGAAAAAGTGAAACTGATAGCATTTCAGAAAGTGAAAGGCCAACTGAAACCTTGGTACATGGATTCATAGCTTCACAATGAATTCATGATTTACAAGACAAGATTATTGAAATAGCACCAGCTGAGGGACAATGAACACTTGGGATATTCAAAGACAAACATGCAAAATAAATGAGTTTCCCAACACTATTCTTTGGAAATCCACGTGACGATGATATACTACAAAGATTTCGTTACCAAGAAATAGTAAAATGGGAGCTAATGCATTGCAGTGGTCACTTTTCCTATCACATCACAAATTTGTTCTTCAAGACAATGCGAATACTCATTGAAAAGGTCATGTCATGCATCTCAGTACGAATAAGAAAAGGAAAATTACAAGGAAGAAAGTTGTTAGCAAAAGATGTTAAGTACAAGCCCAACTTAGAAAAGTTACTAAAAAGTCACATTGGATACATAGATTTCAAACACATAAGAATTTCTCCTGATTACCATCAACAAATGCAGAAACATATATTTGCAATGATACGAAAATTAGGTCCTCCAACTTTCTTTGTTACATTTACAAGTGCAGAGCATCTTTGGACACCACTAGTACAAACTCTTACTAAATTACATAGCAATAGAAATAAAGAGAAACACATTGAAACAATTGAGGAATGCAACATTGATTATCTTGTCAGGAAGGACCCAGTAACATGTACACGTTACTATAGACATAAGACAAATGCATTGAAGAAATTGATCTGTCAAGATAGCACATTTTTTGGCAAAATATTAGATTACTACTTTGTAACTGAGTTCCAAAATAGAGGTAGTGCACATGAACATGCTCTTATATGGATAGAAAATGCTCCAGTATATGGAATTAATACTAACTTAGAAATTGAAAAATTCTTGGATAACTATATAACTTGTAGCAAAAATCACCTTGATCCAGAACTCGCAAAGATACATGAACATCATCATACCAAAAGCTGTAAAGAAAGAAAAGCATCACAGTGTAGATACAAATTTCCAATGTTATTCTTGAACCAATTACTTCGGTACATCGCTCAATAAATGAAATTTTTTTGTCCTTACAAAGCACCTTAGAGAAAAAACACTATGACAAATCAACTAGTCATGAAGATTTCTTAGATGAATTCCAGTTAACAGAAACTAATTACATCAAATTAATACAAAGTACATTAACACAGCCAATGGTATTCTTGCAACGAAAACCATCAGAAATATGGAATAATAGCTTTGCATACAATATGCCACACCTATGGAATGCAAATACAGATGCTCAATATGTTCTGAATGCATATGTTGTAGCTTCATATTTCTCTTCATATATGACCAAAGTTGATAGATCTATGACAAATGCATTCAAAAGGATACGAAAAGAACATGAAAAGAGAAAAATTGATGCTATTCAAATGATACGGTCTCTAGGAAATGCTTTGCTTAACCTTCAACAAATTTCAGCTCAACAAGCAGTCCACATAGCTCTATCACTACCATTGAATCATAGTTCAAGAGAATGCAACTTTATAAACACAGCACCAATAGACGAACGCACATTTATACTTAAGCCAACTACTCTTCTGAAACAAATTCCTAATAACTCTGAAGATGTTATGTGCAGTTCTATAATTGATTACTATATCAATATGCCTAGTGCTATTAAGCATATATGTTTAGCCGAATTTGTATCAAAGTATAGGAAAGATGGCAGACCAATATCAAAAAGAAAAAATAAAAAGTAATTCGATTCATTAAATACAAAAAACAAATTGACTATGAAAACTATTACAGAGAAAAACTTTTGCTATATGTTCCATTCGAAAACAATGAAAATGCACTAAAGCAAGACTCCTCTACATGGAAGAGTTCATACATGTTGCATAAGAACACAATAAAGAACAATGAAACTAATTTCACATATAACATGAACAAGAAATGGGGTGACTTGGAAGAAGCAATTCAAAAAATTGATACCAGCACTGCAACTTCTAATCATACAATAAAAAAACTTGAAATATCTAATGATGTTACTGAGAAGTATGACTTGGCTAAAGATTTGCAATTTCCCCAATGCAATCAGAAAAAAAGACATCTTAACATTGGTTTTCAATTTACAGAACATCCATTTATGCTTAGAAACGAACAATACTACAAGATTAGGAGAATGCTTAATAAAGAACAACAAGCAATACTCAAAGACATTGCAATGAAAAAATGAAAGAACATAGACAAACCATTCTACTTATTTTTTACTGGAGGAGCCAGTACTAGAAAAACATTCACAGCAAAAGAAATATTCCAAATGCTCATGTGCATCTACAGTGAAAATTACAATACAGACCCCTTGAAACCAAAAGGTTTGATATTAGCATATACAGGTAAAGCTGCATATAATGCAGGTGGAGTTACAATTCATTCTGCATTGCTAATGCCTTTCAACAAATCTAGTTTTATTCCACTTAGCAACGATGTATTAGACAACTTAACACAATTGTACGAAGAATTAAGCGTTGTTCTCATTGATGAAGTATCTCTAATTGGAAGTTGTTTTCTATATCAAATTGATGATCGACTAAGAAACATTATGCACAATTTAACAAAATACTTTGGAAAAATTGATATAATATTTTGTGGCGACTTGTACCAAGCACAACCTATACAAGATTCACTAATATTTGAACAACCTACAATAAGAAGGCAACCAATAACATATGACTTTTGGAAAGAACATGTAAAGTACTATGAATTGCACATTGCAATGCGCCAAACAAATGAAAAATTCATTAGCATTTTGAATAGGATGCGTTTAAATAATCAAACAGAAGATGATTTGAATTACCTAAATAGACATTGTATTCGAAATGCTCCTAATGATCCTACTTTCCCCTATCTATTTTTTAGGAATAAAGATGTAGCATTACATAACAAGAAAATGTTGTCTATTGTTCTTGGTGATGAAATTGTAATTAATGCAATTGATTAAGAAGAAGAAAACCATGGACACATACCATCTCATGCACAAATAGCAACATTTCCTTCACAAATTGTCCTAAAACTTAACATGCTAGTTGAAATATATGCAGGAAACTATGACTTACAAGATGGTCTAGTCAACGGTGCAGATGGTATCATTAAAGCATATGTAAAATTAGACAACTTTGATGTAATGTGGATCAAATTCTATGATGAACGTGTTGGCCGTCAACAAGAAAATAAATTTTCTTTTCTATATAGCGGAGAAATTTCTAGAGATTGGACTCCCATACTGCGCACAACAAAGCCAATTTCCGTATTAGGAAAAACAGGCAACTTGAAAATCAGAAAACAATTCCCAATCCAGCTAGCATGTGCACATACAATACACAGATCACAAGGCTTGACACTAGACAATCTTGCATTTGATCCTTTAGGAATACGACACCATGGATTAGTATATACAGCTCTTTCTCGTGTGAGAAACATAGAATCATTGTATTTTCTTAGTCCACTTAAGAAACAAAACTTCCAAATTCAACACAAAATTTCTGTTGAAATGGAACGTTTACACAGAAACGCAAAGTGGCAACTAGACTACAACTATTCGTTATTAGAAACAAAAGCATACATTTCAATTCTTTCTCTAAACACTCGCAGTTTACAAATACATATTGATGATTTGTTAAATGACTATGATCTAATGCAATCTGACATACTATGTTTACAAGAAACACATTTGACTAATTCAATGCTACTAAAAATACTTGAAACATTCAATTGCATATCAAATCATAGTAAACATGGTTTGATAATTTGTATTAAAAAGCATATAAATATCTTGAACCATATTCATTTTGAAGAAAAAAACATTGAAGCTACACTAGCAAATATGCTTCTTCATGACATGGATATTATAGTTGTGAATGTCTATGTTGCGCCATATGCAACATTGAACAATACATTGGATCTTCTTTCAAAAGCATTATGCAAAATACATTCAAATCAAACAATAGAAATTGTCGGCGATTTCAACATCAATATGCTTGAAAGCAACAACAAAACAAACAAACTAAGATCGTATATGCACAATTACAACCTTCATTTTCTTTTAGAGACAAATAACAATCAACAATTATCAATCATTGATCACATATGGTCAAACATAACTTGTAGCTATAATAATTTCAGGTTAGATACATATTGGAGCGGCCATGATACTATTTGTCTCATCATTGAAGACAAAAATGCAACACAAACATAGTGCAAATGAAAGTAGTCAAATGCTTTTTTCTAGTCAATAGTATCAGACTTGCATACTCATGTCCTTATTATACAAATCAAATCAATAGTGAGCATTATTACCAAACATACCTTTAATTTGTTTCTAAAAAAAGTCTTTGAAAGCTGCATAATAGCCTTTTAGCTACTATGACTTTGACTTCTAATTGTATGTCTTGCAGATTACTATAGCTTTATACAATGAGTCAAATAGGCAAAGACAAGTCACAAAAAGAAATAAACACATCCAGGTTTGCTTACTACACTAAAATTACTTACCCTTCAATGCATATGTATAGAGATATCTCTATGTTTAACTGTTTATTTCTTTCTACAAAACTATTGCAAGACCTATTCTTATATTACTAGTGTTGACTTCTATAGCACTGTTTCTCATATAGAATTATGCTATGCATCAATGATTTATTTCTCAAGCATCACAGAATTCATTTTAATTCTTGAATTTGTCTTTCAACCCATTGTAATATTTTCATGCACAAATGTGACACGCCCCATTGCAAATTGCAAACTATATATAACCACTTTGGAGTTATCTAACAATAAACACCACAGAATACTGAATCTTATTCTCTATAGTATTTTAGCACCACGACACAATTTGTTTCCCTTTTCATCATATCAATAATGTTCCGTGCTTAAACTTGACAATCATCACCAATTTCTTATTTACATTAGAACTATTACATGCATAATTCTATGAATACCAGTCTTCTTGTTCTTCTTTTCTTGTCAACCTTTAATTCCTTTTCCTCACCCTTCCTCTAGAAACTTGTCAAGCTTCCCATTCACTTTACATTTGAACCCTTTTTCACTAAGATCTCCTCCAATTTCCCATGTTGCTTCTTGTCAACTTCTAAATTGCAATAAAGATAATATCAAATACAAATTAAATTGCTTCCAAAATTATAACTCTATTTCAGTTACATCAAACTAAATTATTTCATAATCCATATGAATCTTAATTCACATTGTGCAATTTGAACAAAATGTTTCCAATATCATCATTATTTCTCTTAATATCCCTATTATCTTTGAAATTTTATCTGTACCTTTTTTTTTTGGTTTCTTTTGTCCTATGGTGTTTCTATGTTATTTTTCGTTGGGTAGTACAACAAGCTCAAATGACATATATCTTGATCAACATATTTATTGTGTAAACTGCCAACCACCCATAATAAGTAACAACATTGGAAAGTGAGCTAGATCAAGAAACACATCCAGATTTTCTTATTACGCCCAACTTACTTAGTCTTTGATGCATATGTAAATGTTTTCATGCCAATCAGCAGTACCTGAAATTTCATACATCTGTACTAGATGCGTTTACACGTTTCTATAGTACTGGAATTGAATCATTTTTTCTCTCAACCAAAAAAACTTTTAATATTTTCAACTCAGATCAGTATATATCTCTATTGCACCAATAGAATTTTCTGAATTTAATATTGTATAGTTTATAAGTATTCCATTATCAAAGTTTTTAAATGAAATTAATATTTCTTTCAATAACTAATATTCAGTTTCCAGTACAATATACAATAAGATTATACTTTTATTTTTATTTTTAGCTATTAAAATTTACCAAACACTTCGTGGTTGCGTTCAAGCGCACCATTAAGTGACATTGCATCTTTTTCATCTTGCAGTTCTGGACAACAAGCTAGAATAGACAAAGAACAACAAATATCAAGTGAAACTGAATCAGACAAGTAAGTAATTTTGAAACAAATTCTTATACGTACCATTCACATAGCATTCATATTTATCACCAATATATTTTACTTCTAATTGTTTCTTTTGCCACATCAACATCATCAATACACAGATCGAAAGCAACATATTTAGTTCTAGTTACCATTCAAGAACTAAACATTCGCAAAACTGGAAAAATGTTCAATGGAGATGCTATGGTTATATATAGCTCATATCTTGATAAAGTCCACAAAGCACGACAAATACTACGTGCATATTTGACAGATGCCAAAGGAATCATGACAATCACATTGTCCATACCAATTGAGCTTATTAAACAACATGGACAAAAAATATCACCAGGAAAAGAAATATCTATTACAAATTTTAAAGTTATTCCCAAAAAAAATTATGGCCGCAGTGATTGTGATTGGATTCCACTGCTAACTTAACTAAGCACCGTACAGAACATACCAATAATTTTCAAAGAATACAAATTCATTCCAGATACAACAGTAAAACAGCTTACAACAAATACAGAAACATATCCAATTGGAACAATTGCAGCAGTTGTCACAGCTGCACGGAAAGTTGGTTTCCAATATACATTGCAAATTAATGATGGAAATTTCAATGACAATATAGCAACGGTAACATAAATTACTTTGTAATGTTTTTATATTGCTAGTTCCATCCTACATTTCAATTCAGTTTCAAAAAAAAAAAAAAAAAATCTTTATGTGTTCTTTTGCAGCTGCAGTTATTTGAAACATTTGCACTGCTCTATGATGAAATTGAGCAAGAATTGAAAAAAGGCCATCTTCCAATTATTTATTCAAAAACATAACAAACAGGAAATAATTTAAGGACAAAACACTTCGAACAACGCAAGCTACATTCATCACAAAATTGAATGAAGAAGCAGCAGAAGAACTCAGAAAATTGAACCCTCCAACATTCTCTGTAAGTATAAATGAAACAATACCTCTACTACTCAATATGCAATTGTTTCTTCATCTATTTCTATTTTGACATATACTTCTTGTCCTCCTCTATGAACAGATAAAAGGAACATGAACAATTGCAAGCATTTACTCTACGCCATTTGAACTAGTTTGTGTTGAATGCAATTCACCAATACCAGCCTCTACAATGATATAGGAGAATACATTTGATTGCCTAAAGTGCAATAAAAATTCGTCCTCTTCCTATTCACAATGTCTTGATTTCATAATCAAGTCCAACAACACCAATTTGCAATGTTGCATCCGAAGCAAATTCCTCTTGAAACAATTACTTCCCAACCTAGCGCATATGTCTTTTCAAGACTATGTTAAAAGGAAACAAGCAACAATGTATATGCTACGCGATTTCAAAATAAATGGTACATTTACAATCAACGAAGACAACAAGATCCAATCTATTGACAACAATGGAAAACCTACCAAGGCTAGGTATACTTATAATTATTCTTCATCTTTCAACAAAAAATCAGATATCTGCAATTTAAATAATGCTATCCTAAATAGCAAGATTTGTACTAATTTTTCGCTTTTCTTTGCAGCACCAGCACTTCCACAAACATTCGCTACAACAGAAACACATAGTAATCCAGAAATAAATCCAAATTTCTTCTCAATTTTTGTACAAGATTTTACTGCTCAAATATGCCTTTCTCAAAGTGCAGTATCTCTGCAACATTTTGCCAGAACATGAATGTTTTCATAGAAAACAAAAGCTATTGTTAAAAGACTTAAATGCTACACCTATTGCTCCTCTACCAAGTGGTGTAGTAGCTAAAGCAACTAAAGGCACTGGTAAGCCACCAGACAAAGTAGATGCATCCGACACTGTTCTTATTGGAGAAAGATCAAGTTCCCAGACACCTCCATTTATGCTAACCTATGAAATCTACAATAATAATTTGCATAATTGTTTGATTGATTCGGGAGCATCTTCCAATATAATGCCTTCTTCTATTTGTGCTAAGTTGAATATCGAACCTCAAAAGTCTACTATTCATATTGTACAATTGGATCGCTCCAAGGTTCAAGTTATTGGAGAAAAAATATAGTTTTTCCATTTGACATTTACAAATGTTTTCAGATTTCATACATATATGTTCAATGAATAGAACATGTCTTTACAATCTGACATTATATATATAAATGTTATAAATCTATTTAAAAATTTCCTGAAAAAAATATTTGTGTAGACATGATCCCTGGGCTACTTCCAGTCTTCTGTCTTGTTGTTTATTGGTTTTGCAAAAATCGTAATTAACATCTGGAACATTAATTCATCTCTGTAAAAGAGGGAGATGTACTAAGATTATTTGTCCATATGATGTGCACTACAAGTAGCCGCCTCTGCAAACGAAGCAAGGATATTAATTTTTCATATATTCTTATGTATCAACTTTGAACAACATCTCTCAATTTGGGCAATATTGTTATGATAACAAAAATAGTAAATCTCCATTTCTAAGTTTATGCTTCCTTAGCTTATAAGTTCATTTTTTTTTTTTGCAAATTCCTATATTCACTGTTAATAGTAATGCACCAAATTCTATGTCTAAACACTGTACTAAGACTAAAGTTAGTCTTATCTTCCCTGCTCTTTGCCTTGATTCTTCTTCACCTGCACTTTACGACTGAAAGCTTATATATTAAGCATTATTGGGTCATTGATATTTACTTTGTTAAGTTATTTTTCTACTTTAATATTCAAATACTCCAGTCTTAGCTTTTGATAAGTAGGACACTTCACGGATATCGCTCAGCGAGCAAGGTTTCTGTCTCAACCGATATTGCTCCAATAACCAGAGGGTTCAACGCAGGTTCAAACATACCAGGATCAGACATTTGGGTGACTCTTTTAGCCAGACTGACATTTTCATGTCTACAAGAAGACAAACTCTGTGGCTGATCGACTGTCAAAGCTAGGAGTTGAGAAAGATTTTGGCATCATGTACTACCACATTGCTTTACATCATACTTCTGGTCTCTGTTATTGGGCCATTCTGGTATACTAGTGCTCCACTTTTTTTTTCTCTTTTGATACATTCTGATCGCTGGTACTCTACTTACATTGAGATTTCACTATGACTCTAGTACTTTGTGTCCTTGCACGCACATATGCCTTTCTGAACAGTATTAGTTTCTTTTTGTGTATGGGATGGGTTCCCTCTATTTTTTTGGGTATATCTCTGCATGTATGCAGCTTATGTTGATATAGAATCTTTCTATATATATATATATATATATATATATATATATATATATATATATATATATATATGATTAATTGCCTCTCCTGGTACATTATATAAAATCGGTGCTCGAGCATGTGGTGACTCTTTGATTTGGTAAATAGTTGAGATTTCGATCGTATTTGATTGTTTTCGAATTCAATGGAGAAACATGTAGAAAATGAAAAATTAGATGGTACGGGACGGCAAAATTTTCTCCTTGTAGATCAAAATATACGTAGTGCCACTGTACCACTTTTTCCATATTTCCACTTTGCTTTTTGTTATGAATTTTTTTATTTTGAGTCCCTACTAACGACACTGCTACTTTCTTTGCATTTTTGGTTGTTTCCAATAGTCACTTTATGTTATGGAATTTTTGAAATCTACTCTTTATAATAACTAGCAAATTCAGTTATTTCTGAAATCTGCTCTGACATTGACTGACTAATTGAGTTATTTTTACATCTACTCTTACAATAGGTGATTGACTAATTGATTTATTACTGTAGTATAGACCTTGTAACATATGCAATACAAAACTTCGAAAGTCATTTTAATACAATTCACATTTAAAAAAATATTAATTATAACCTTAGAGGGATTTTTGAATCGAATTATTATTTAAATATAATATATATTTTTAAATTTATTTAATCTTAGATTTTTTTAAACTTATACATCACAATTATTTTTTAATGAAAATGATCAGTAACGCTGAGCAAAAAATTTGACCACGCTTGATCATGACCGTATTTTTCCGTCAAGCTCACTACAAAATAATGAAAAAAACAATACACACTCTGTGTTTTTTTTTGTTTTAAAAAAATAAACAGTAAAAAAAAATTACATACCGTCTTTTTGTTTTTGGCTTTCGAGCCTTTTAAAACTTTTCATAACAAAATTCTTTAAAAAAAATAAAACAAAATAACATATTATATATATTATAAACTTTAAAAAAAAGTTATAATATATATATATATATATATATATATATATATATATATATGCATTTACCATACATATACATTTAAAAAGTCAAAAGACTTTGCAATAAAGTCCATCGTGGCGCTTTATAAAACAAAAGAAATTAAACCCTTTAAAATAAACTTTGCCGTGACAAATTGCAACATCTCTATAATTACATTAAGCTGCATGTAATAGCCATAATAGCTATCCATAGACATTTCCAACATCACATTGCAACATTAATATATTTAAACTAAGCAGCAGGTAGTCACTACCTTGTAGCCTTGTTACATTTATAAATCCAAGAATGTAAAAACCATAAAGATGAAATAAAATGTGTAACTTCAGAATATAGAAAAACTAAAAGAGTAGAAAAAGGAAAAAAAAAAAACAAGGACCTTTATATTTCCTTATGGCTTATAATCTTGAATTATGAAGAAGGGTTTTAAAACTTTTATTAAAATAAAATAAATTATGAAATAAACTAATTAACCCCTTTAATTTAATTATTATAATTTTCCAATGATTTTTAATTGATAAAAATAATATATTGTAATAAAAAATTTTAAACTAACCTACTAATTAAAGGCTACTTTTTATGGCTGATTTTCAATGACTATTTAATTATTGATGCATCCTCCACTATTTATTCTTTAAGATCGATCTATTTTCAGCTTGTCTTGAGGATGAAACATATTATGTAGTTTGAAACATCGACCAAATCCTAATGATGTGATTAATCCAAAATACATTGCCTTCAAAGATATTCTTATTTGGGAATTAAAATAAAATAAAATGTCAAAATGTCAAAAAAAAAAAAAAAAAAAAAAAATGTACTTCCATTCAGTTATGAATGGTGTTTGTCGTTTTCGCATTTATCGTAGAAACGCTTTCGCATTAATGCGCCGCTTCATCGATGTCTGTGAATTAAGTGAAGGATGGGCTATGAGGACTCCCATACTCCCAACTAACTACCTCTGAAAACCTATAGTAACTTCCCTGGTGAAATCGTTGTTCTGTCTCTTTTGTACTTAATCCTGTATTAGCTCTGTTCATGCCTGCTTTTGCTGATTGCCCGAAATGTTTATGTACTGATGCAGATTTCTCTATGCGGTGTAATCAATGCACTGTCAGGTCTTCGAGACTTTCTGCCAAAACTAATAACTGTGCTGGGGCTCGATGCAAAATGAAGAATGGGCAGTATTGATCTTGGTCCTTCCTTTAGTAATGGACTGTCCTGCTGACATATCTTGTGCACTGCCATGACCAATGATTTGTATTCAACCATGCTGACTATGGATTAAACCTCTTCATCTTCAACATTTAGGCTTTTAAGTCCTCTAACCTTTTTCTAATACACTTTAAACTTTTGCAGACCTGTTTGTGTGAGTACAAAGGTTACAAAAGGGCACTGGAGGACTCATGTCAGGGTCAATAACCCTAATCTTTGATAAAAACAAAATGCTTCTAAACCTGCTAAACTTGCAAAATACGAGAAACCTGTTATGAAATCCTGCGCGGGGCTTAAAACTGCTTCGGAAATTTTTTGGCGGAGGTGGAGGAGCGATTGCAGAGGAAACGTGCACAACGGAGAAGTGTTACATGGCGCAACACCATGAAACTGAGTTTTAGACAAGAATTAGCATGGAGAAATGCAATGGATAACATATGCAATGGGCCTTAGGTGGTGGGACCCAGTCATGGTAGAGGACGATTAAACATGAGACGTTGGATCGCATGAGGCAATCAATGGTGGTGATTGTCCGACGGGGTTAATAGGGAAACCCGATGGGAGAGTTATGGTGGAAGAGCGATGAGATCTGGGCCATTGATCTCGGACCAAACGGATGGACACGATGGAATTGGAAGATCGCAATCGGGGGAGACGGTGGGTGGATCCGTTTGGATTTTGCGATTGCGATTGGAGCGATTGAGCACCAACCGTCCGATCTGGAGTAAGATCGACGATGAGGATTAAATTAGCGGGGCTAAGAAGGAGGTACATCAATATTTTTTTGATTGCGATTGGAGCGGCGGTGCGATGGAGCGACTGGCGTCCGATCTGGAGGTAGATCAACGGCTTTGATGAAATCGGGGGAGTGGATGGATAGGGGCGACAAGCACGCTGCGATTAGCTCTGGGTCATCGGATCTCAAGCGATTGACGTTTCGGATCATGGCGGAGGTCTATAGACCAAAGCCCAATCGCATCGGGGATTTTTAAGTCACCAAGGAAATGTGCTCGCCCAAAACCTCCAATTGCGGTAAGTGCCTGGGGCTTAAGCACTTGGTTCTGGGCGCATGTCATGTGGGGAAGTGGTTAAGGGGGTTGGCTGAAAGGGGCTAGGCCTGTGTATATTAAGAAGTGGGTTTTTAAGCCAAAAAATGGGGATTTTTAGGGATTTTCTTGGCTTTCGGTAAAGGGGAAGAGGTTTTTAAACCTGTAAAAGGGGACTTTTAGAGGTTCAAAAAGGATTTTGAAGGATTTTTAGGGGGAAATGGGGGTCTTAAAGAGGAAAGGAGGCTTTATAAAAATGAGGGGAGATGATTTAAAATGGGCAGCTTCAGAGGCCTTTGGAAAACAGTTTCTTTGATAGATCTGGCAGGGTTTCGGGCATGCCCTTGTAAAAACAGCAGTAGATATTAATCCAAAGGGTCAAGAACCATCACAAGACTTCAAAGATGATGTATTTTCAGGGGAAATAAATCTATTGAAGGCTTGTAAACAAACTTAGCCATCATTTGGTATATGAAAATTTATGGGTGGCTAACAGAGATGAATTAAAACTCCGTTAATCCTTTAGTTGTTGGAAGCTGAATGCTGAAATTGTTAACCATTCTAAGGATTTGATATCACATTTAAAAATTGTGATAGACAGTCAATTCTATGAGAAATTAAAATTTATAGAGGCTGCATACATGTCCAAGAAGAAGCGCAACTGCAATTTCTCATACCACCGTATTATCAATGCAATCCACGTAGCAATCGATAACACAGATTGATTCAAGAATTTTATTCACACATGGAATTGTCTCAAACTTTAGTTTTAGAAATGAAATCCATCCCATCTTATGAATAGGTGAACTTCGTCATTCATATGGGCTGGTTTATTTTGTAAGGTTTCTGTGGAATCCATTAAGTGGATTTAAACTACGAAATCCTGATGCTCTTCTATAAAGGGAAAGACTGTAAGTCGAACGAAGGCAGAAACCATAAATTATTGATGCAGAGGAATGGCGAAATTAGTTTTGAAAACCAGTAAGTGGTTTTATCGCACTGCTTTGTCTCTAAAGGCGGTAATATTTGTGAGAGCGCGATAGTAGCTAGGCAGTGACACGTCGCAAGCCAAAACTACCCATTTCGCGTTTGATTGAAAACGTTAAATAGCAAGAAACTTGAGATGCAAAATTCTTTGGATTAAAAGGATTTCATTGTGGGGTTGCGATTGGCGTTGGATGGACGGACGCACATAAGATGCCGACAAAGGTATGTTTTGAAATATTCGTGGACCAATTTATATATATACGGTGGAATTTTGGTTTAAAACAAAGTTGAAATTATAATTTAGGTGAAGTAATAAAGTGGGTTTATAACCATAATGTTAAAAAGGGAAACAACTTCCACGTGGGTTTATGAATGTCATAAAGCGGATATTTCATATGGGTTCATTTCATATGGATTTAAAAGGAAATGATGCGGAATCGATAAGGTATAAGTGTAAAATAATAATTATTTGGGGTTTTTTAATTGAGATGTGCATTTTTATATGCATAGATGTGGGTAAACGCAACTAAGGCTGCATCACATACATTGTTTAAGTACACTTTGTTCTGAACTGCTATTCATTTTAATGTTTTCCTCTGATATCTGGATCTAAGAATCCTTAATTTCTCTCCCATCTCAATTGACCTCTTTCAAAATTATTTCATCATTTGGTTTAAGGAATCCTTAATTGCTCCTTGATCCTGATTGAAAACCACTTCATCATTCATCCTTTAAAGATCTGATTTTTCTCAGCTACCCTACCCTGTAAACACTTCCTTTAGAAATTGATTCGGTCCCATTTTCTTGATATTTTGACTCCATAACCCAATATAAAAGTAGAAAAAGACAACTATCCATCTAAATCAGTAATTCCACCAAAAAAAACAAAATCAAACCCAATCAATCTTACATAACTAGCCTAAAATCAATTAAAAACAACAAAGTTATATCATAAAGAGAGATCCCTCTTTGAGCATTAGGAAGGCTAGATCCTAATCTCCAAAAGTGGTTGATAGTTACCTCTAATATTTCTTTAAACACACATAACAACCCTGGGAAATTTTGGAGAGATAACATATTGACGACCATACTGGGGAATCAGTCCTTAGTTAAATAAACCTTAAAGGAAACACTTTTCCTCATCTTTTCACCTTAATTTTTATTTAGAGTTGTTAAATTTTTTCATTAAAAGTTAAAATTCTGGCTTCCAAAAGAACATACTATACCAGGGCTCATCCTAATCCACGACCTATAATTGTTGATGATCCTAGCATAATTTTAAGAAAAACTAAAAAAGTAGAAAGTCTAGGAAGTAGTAGTCAATTAGTCAAAGAAAATTCACTCCCTAAAGAATTATCAAGCTTACAAGATATTGAATTTGATTTATCATTTGAAAATTCTTTATTTAGAACAAAATCTGAAAATTCCATCTCTGATATTGTAATAGACCCTGATTTCATTCAATTTATTGAAGCAAAGAAGGAAACTAGCCCACTTGATTAAGATCTATAGGTTTTAAAGACTTTGATGAACTATATATTTTGACTTAAAATTTGATTAAAGATATAGATGAAGCATATTTCCAACAATTATTTGAACTTGTTGCCCTAGTTGCTGCTACCCCTAAGCGTTCTACCATTCCTTGAGACTCTGTGAATCCAATTATATTTAGTACCACCTCATCTATAATATCCACCATAGTTCATTCCACAGAACCATTCATCCCCAAGCTTCCTCTTCAACCTAAAGTTTCATTCACATCTTCTAGTGCTCCAAGTACATCTTCTAGTGCTCCAAGTACTTCTTCTAGTATTCCAAGCTCATCTTCTAGCACTTCAAGCTTATCTCCAAACACTTCAAGATCATCTCCAAGCACTTCAATCTCATCTCCAAGCACCAAAAATCTACCTCCTAGCCAAGCCAAAATCTTAGCCATGGCAGCCACATATGCCCCTTTAGTCTTACCAGCTCAATTACATGCCATGCCACAGGATTACCAGAGTAAAATATTTCAGTTTGATGGTACTGGTCAATACACTGCCCAACAACATGTAAATAAAATGACTGATTACTTTGAATTACATGAAATTGATGAGGCTAATGTTCAAATGAGATTATTTTCTCAAACATTAGTAGGAGAGGTTAAGAAATGGTTTAAATATTTACCTGCTAACCATATTGCTGATTTACCTGATTTTCATCAATTGTTCATTAATAGATAGGAAAGAAAGAAAAACCCTTTACAAATATTGTCTGAATATGAAAACATTAGGAGATCTACTAATGAATCTGTTCAGGATTATTGTACTAGGTTTAATAACATATATTTTTCAATTCCAGTAAACATTAGACCCCCACCAGATTTGGCCCTAATCAAATTCCCTGATGGTTTTGATGCTGATATGTCATATCAATTGAGAGAAAGAAACCCTACAACATTAGAACAAATGCAAAGTGATGCAATTAGTGTAGAAGAAAACTTGTTAGCTAGAAGAGATAGGATGAGAAATGAAAGAAGAGTTACCATTAAGGATGAACCATCCACATCAGATAATAAAATAGATAGTTTAGCTAAAAGCATGGAAAAAATAATGCATAGGTTAGAAAACATGGAAATAAAACCACAATGGGATAATCAATAAGGTCCTCAAATCAGAAATCCCAACTTTAGGAAAAATCCTAATACAGGTAAATCAAGAGAATCTGCACCTGATCAACATATTAGACCACCTTTCCAAGAGAACTATGCTGAGAGTTCTCAACAAAATGATGAAGACCAGGACACCCAGATAAAATTAATGGGAATAAATGATGAAAATACTATTTTTCTTACCCAAGAAAAACAATAATTATACATGTTACAACAATTACAGTTGGAATTTGGAGAGTGTTGAGAAGGTAAATCCCCTCTGCGGACAGAGGCGATCCCTACTAGCCCAGCAGGGGTCTAGCAACAAACAAACAATGCTATGACGCAGGCTCCTAGTTACGAATGAAAGATTTGGGATAAGAACCTACCTCGATTCCAGCGCTCGATCTGAAAAAGAGATGTCCCCGTCCTTCAGTCCTGGCAGATCACAATCCTTCCACGATCTCCGTGGATGAACACCTGCACACAGAAAGAACAAACAGATACAAGCATAGGAACCAGCATACGTAACTAAACATCGGTCAAAAAAGACATTACTCGCATTAACATAATGGAAAAAGGAGTGGAACCATAATCATAGTCATCTATTAAAGTGGTAAACGAATAGAAGTTACAACCAAGTTCTGACGCTGCAGCCTCCTTCGCGCGGGTCTCCGGTCGTCCACGTCTCGCAAAGCTCGCCGGGGGAAAGGGAAACTTCTCCAGAGTCTCGTGACAATGGTCTCCTTGCTCGAATGGGCCTTAAGGGAAAGGAAGGATTCTTTTCAGCACAAAGGCACTTGTGAATAGGAGATGCAAAGCTTCAGCACTTCAAGACTAGCTTGCCATGGATCTGAGCAAGCTTATATAGATGGGGAAGGAGGGAGTTGGGATCCCTATTCTTATGGGATTGGCCCTATCAACAAGGAAGGTTCCATAGAAGGTGGCAAAACTACTTCCCTTCCATAGAACTCCCGTAGCCAAACCTCCCAACTCAAGATAGGCAGTGGTTGTGAGTTTGTTTGAACTCAACTTCCGCCATCCATATAAAAAACAGTCCCTAAAATGGGTGGCGCGATTGCTGCTCTATGACAGAGCGCCAAGTGGCGCGACCTCTTTACAGGATTTCCCTGAGTGGCGCGAGTACCGAACTGTCTACCCGCGCCAATGCAAAAAGAGCTGTTTTTCATGGATTTTGCAAGGAGATGTCTCAAGGGGAAATGAAGCTCATACTCAGAGGGATGCAATGATGATATTTTCAGTGCATGACAGTGTTCACAGGTCACGTTATGGGTCCTCCATTGTGCGGGACGGGGAATGGTAGGGACGGTGACAAATTACTGTGTAACAGATGCCCCCTAAAGCATGAGGCCCGAGAGAGAGAGGGGTGAAATGCTTTACGAGAACATGTCCAACCGAAGGCCCGCCGTCGGAAAACCTGCACAGAAAGATACAACTGATATCTCAAGTACATGATGTATATATATGGTATGGACGCAGCCATCCGAACAGAGTATGCTATAATCCGGATCCAGGGTATGGGCGCAGCCATCCAACTAAGATCAAACAAATAGACTCAGGTATGGTCGCAGCCATCCAACCATTGAGTCATGTACATAACGACAATAATCCACAATCGCAGCCTGGATTACAACAGACACAATCCAGGGTCTTGCGCTCCATCTCGACCCAAATAAGTACAAGTTCTAGCACGCGAATATGTGAGCTGATGTCGAACATGCAAGAACATCGCCTGATTACCAGCCAATGATGAAAGCCGTTAACAGACGCGAGAGGAACCACCAATAATGACAATGGTCCTCAAGGTACTACAGGTACAATCCACGGCGTGTGAATAAATGAGCCGACGTCGAACACCCGCAGAATCATCCGATCGGAGGTCAATAATGAAAACCTCTCGTCGAATGCGACGAACCTGCCATTAAGGCATGCAGGCCCCAAGGTACCATCAGGAGTCTCTAGACCAACTTCCTGGATAATAAGTTGAAGTCGACAGGAAGTGGTCTTGATCGAAGGTGGGCCATAATGATTCCCACATCATCGACACGAGACAGAGGAACATAATGTTTTGTTGTGAATTAGGATCATATGAGAAACAGAGGAAGGTTGATATTCGCAGAGGCCAACTTCTCTTGAACATAAAAACGGCACGGCAATGGACTTGGCAGTATTTGACATCAACAGATCAAAGGTCATGGCGACGAGGCAGTGAACAGATGAGAGGTCAAAAGAGATTACCCAAACCCATGGAAGCAAAGTGAAACAACGAGAGGAGATGTCCCCAACCCGACACGAATGCAGACAAGTGCCATGTTCAAGAGCGACATACTGCCGACGATAACGACGATGGTTCCATTTTTCCCCCACCATTTCCGGCGAGTACCCCAATTATTTTTGATGACAAGCTTGAAGGGGATAGCATATGCTTGTAATATAAGTCCGCCCTTCGGGCGAATCCATCCTAGTGCATTTAACGAGTCCTAGGAAGGAGAAACTCGGAGAACGTCATTGCGACGGAATCCAATGTAATCAGGGTTTAACGAGTCTGACAAAGGAAGAACTCGGCGTCTTTTCATGTTTAGAGAGTTTGAAAAGATAGCGGAAAAGAAAACTCCACCGGTCCCTTTTCGTAAATAGTTCCCCAGATCCGAAAAGGTAGAAAACAATATCCGGGAAAACCTCCTAGTCGCGATAGGCTAGGGTATTCCTTTTTCGTAATCGATCCAGCCCAGCCCGAAAAAGGGTTAAACGTATACCGGGTGAATGTCGATTCGTGTCCATTTTAACGAGATCGAAACGACAAGGGCCTCGGCAATCTTTTCATATTTAGGGAGTCAGAAAAGAGCTGAAAGATGACTCCAGAGTGACTTTTTCGTGTATTTACCGAGTCCGAAAAAGTATAAAATACAACTCGTTTCCACCTTTTAAGTCGAAAAAACCTGTCACTGCACATACCCAACAAGCGTAAAATCCATTTTTGACATAACACATGCAAATATTTGACAAGAAATAACTTTTAAAACACATTTTAACGTTGAAAAGTTATAAATACGTCCAATGGTAAAAAATGAAATTACTTTTTACTATTTACCTTGTGGGGAGTAGCAGTGGTCCATTTGGAGCAGAATCTTCTGACGGCGATTGCGACCGATCCAGGCAACCATTCAGCGTCTCGTCTGTGACAGGTAAGAGGCGCTCTCTTCCTCTTTCTTTCCATGTATTTTTTAATGATTTCCCTTAGAAAACCAGCTCTGTAAGGGCATTATTGAATTTTTAGGGCCGACCTAAGTGGCGCGGGTATCGGGCACGGACCCGCGCCACTGAGCTCTTTCTATCAAAGGGCCCGCGCCACCTGGCGCGACTGTTAGCAAGACAGTCGCGCCAGCGGCGCAACCCAAATTTCCGCCTAAAAAACCTCTATTTATGCCAAAATTTTTGAATTTTTGAACTCACAGAAGATCTAACTAAAGGTTTTGAACCATGTGAATGCAGACAAACAGTCAAAATGGTGATTGAATGGAAGGAACGGGAACACGGAGATGAGGACGAAGAAGCCATGCAAAATGAAAATTGCATGAATGCTCTAAGGAACTGTGGTTTAAAGAAATTCTTCCTCACGCCATGCTTACGAGCTCAGCCTGAGCTCCTCCAATATTTGATCAACCTCCGGGATGAAAATGACCAGGTATTCAGAATACGAGACCAGGTGTTGGAATTGGAGGTCACCGACATTTACTTTGTTACCGGATTATCCCGCAGGGGTCCAATCCCTGTACTGACTGGGAGCAGACCATCAGGGGAGAAGATGGAAGAAGTAATGGCGCGGGTGTGCCATGGGGCACAAACAGGAACAGGGAGTAAGAAGGTGTACATCTCGACCATCCCCGACCTAGCACTGAGAGCCGTACTCCACACCATTACGCGGGCTGCTGGATCGCAGGCACCGCACGAGGCTTCAAAGGCTCAACTCTTACTGGCCTCAGAATGCATGGGTCCCCGACTGTATGACTGGGCAACAGCTGTCACCATTAACATGAAAAGGCAGCTCACAAAATGTAAAAAGGGAAAACTAAAGCAGTTTGGGTATGGTTCCATCTTGGTGTCGTTCATTCTGGAACGCATACCAACCTTCCAGGGCCAAGAGGCCCCTGTGGCGAGTCCAGTACCACGAGAGCCGAGAATGGCTAGCTGGGCAGCACTGATGCCCAGATCTGGAGGCGGGCAACAGATGTCCTGGAAGCCCGAGTTCTTCAGATGGATACGGCGCCAACTGATCGTTGTGGAAGATTGGCCCTATGCGGGAACTGACTTTACAGGGGACCCGGATCTCCCGCTACCAGAAGGAGACCACTGGGACGAAGAGCTGGGTAAGACCTCATATTTTTGATTTTATGTTTATATGATTTTTTGTTAATACATAGTTGTTTAAACACAAATATACATGCATGTAGATGTCGGACCTGAGAGACCAGCCGGGATGTCTCCCATCTTCCGGAGGACACAGCTCGCCCCTGAGATCCAGGGGGAAGGTGCCGGAGGAGGGGCACTGGTACAGAACCTTGAGGGGATTGTTCATGGGATCCCAGACTATGCCCGACTGTCAGATGTACCACTGGAGTACCAGCGCCATACGGTGGGAGTCCCAAATCGGCTCCACCGAATCCTGAGGCGGCTAGTGCGTGCAGTAACGTGCTATCATGAGCACCATGCTGATTAGTCTCTAGGATTTAGCCACACCTATTTTTTGAGAGACTCAGTGTCTCCGGATGTATTAAGACACTTATGTATATTTTTTTTTTAAGTTTTATGTGACGCACACTGTGCAACCATTTCGACACACATATATATATATATACATATGACTATTTTGGATGGATCTTTCTTTACATGTGATGATGTTTTCTATATGTCATGCAAATGTCTAATACAGATGTAATCTAATGTATCAGTTACATAACAAACGACCCAATGCGAAATGTATTCACACAATGCATTTAATCACACATCTCATTTTACGCAAGCTTAAAAGCACACATGAACACACACATATGCAAACTATGCTTGAAACGAGTTTTATTTTTACGCAAGCTTAAAACACAAACTATGCTTGATAATAAGAAAGACGGGCATGCCCCCCAGCATGTTGTCTCAAATCGAGGCACGTGCCCCCCAAGCTTCACTCGATTGAAAATGGAGTGAAGATTGAACATACACGAGATTTGAGCTGAAACTGACAAAACTCGAATTGAATATGCTTGTGTTTCATTATTTTAACGAGGTTGACACACTTAAAAGAACTATCCTCGAACAGCTTGTTTCATTGTTTTTAGGAGCTTGACACAAGTGGAGAAACTATGCTCCAAGATCCTAGTTTCATTTTTTAGAGAGCTTGACCCAGGGAGAAAACCATGCTCTAACCGACTTACATCAAAATGAACAAGAAGGCGGCGCTCCCAAGAGTTCCGCTCCTGATGGAAGGGAAACATCCTGGAAGTCAGGACCCAATGCCCCCAGCACTCGATGCACGACGGCATCATCACTGAGCACAGGCACGGGGTAAGTAGCCACATAGTTGACCTGCGGTGGAGCAGATACAACGGGTGGATAAAAACCAGGAGGGGGTGATGGCGGACCAGATGCTACATTAGGACCAAAGAATGACAGCTGATCAATGGTCACAATCCGTCCTTCATGTGGAAAACAGGCCACACGAAAAAGGGAGGAGACAAGCGCTCCCATGGCATAGGTGTAATCGCGCCCCAGGAGTAGATGAAAATCCAAGGGGCCTGGAACCACCATCACATCCATATGGACGGTTTTCCCTCCCAAAGTAATTGGTAACCTTGGAAGGATCCCCAACGGTTGACTGGTCCTTCTATTGAATGACAACAGATTCTGCGTAACAGGCGCAAGCGGTGGTGAACCAAAAGCTCGCCAGGTAGTTGAAGACAGAATACTAACAGACGCACCTTCATCTATAATGGTGCTGGGTACAACCAGACCAAGAGCCTGTACCGTAATCTCGAAAGGCACATAAGACGGAAGGCGAAATCCTGCAAATCGATTCCAATCAAAGGAAGCGACCAAACTACTCGGAGGGGTTACCATCGAAATGCGAAGGTCCTCCCCTGATGTTACGGAAGCAGAAGCCTCCTCCATGACCTCCATCTCGAAGGCGGGAGGAATATCCTCTGGAGCCTCCATCATGGGAGGCGGAGGAGCGGCATTTTGAAGCACAGGGACAGGAGAATCTTTCTCCAAGTCTGAAGAATCTGAAGAGACCAGAAGGACATGAGGGGTGTGAGATCCACTCTCGACAGAAAAGACCTGGTGCACCGCGGACGGGGCCAGTTCAACCGATCCGACGACCAATGGTTGGTCAGGGATGGATTCGTGAGTTTGAATTTCTGGGGGAGTGGGATCGACCAAGGATGATTCTTGACCAATCATAGGATCAGGTGGCAGAGAACTCAAAGAAAGCCGATTATAACCAGGTGGAAGGCGTGGTGTAGAATCGACTGGGTTGTCCAAGACTTGCCTGGCTTCATCCATATAAGGACAAAGGTGAATGGCATGGTGCCCTTCAGACAACTTACAGGGATTGGTCATCTTACCCTGCTTCTTAGAATTCTTATCAACAACAGCTGAAGACGTGCCCCCAACTTGACTCCCGGAAGCCAAAGGCAACGGTGGGCGGTCGTTGGACCATATTTCGAGCACCTTGGGAATGCCAGGGCAATCTCGAAGCAAATGGTCTCCCGTACACAACATGCACGGGAACTTGACTTTCCGAGGAAGGTTGGAAGGACTATCAAGAGGAGATTCCTTAGGGACAGTAGCTGTACATTTAGCCTCTCGCTTATCAGACTTCTTCTTCTTTGTCTTCTTCTTCTTCTTCTTAGCCACCCGGTTACTTGAATCCAGACTTTCACCAGGCGAAGTAGAAGAGGAGGACGCAGAAACAGGCGAAGAAGGGGAGAGGTCCACCTTGGAATCAACATGAGGTTGTTCAGGTGGAGGAACTGATTGAACAGTAGTGGAGACATCCGGGACAACAGAGGTTGAGAACAACCAAACAGGCAACCCAACAGTTAACCCGGGAAGGGACAACGTCGCCATGTAAGGAGCACCAACATTTCCAAAGGGAGAAAAATGACCAGGATTCCCTTCTGAGGGGATTCCTTGGTTGGTGAACTCTGAAAAAGTTGCCATCAAACTCAAAACCACACACGGGCTGAAAACAAGTTAAGACACACAATCAAACGGTCAACAAGCAATGTCTAAACAGGCGTGTAATCGTGGGCGATTAATTTTACGACATTGGAAAATAAACAAATCCTACCGTTTCATGTTTTAAGAGTCAAGAAACGATAAAAAGATGACTCTATCTCTTTCAGAGTTGACACAAGCGTGAAAGGACAAGCGCTTGACGGTCTTTTCAAGTTTAGGGAGTCAGAAAAGACCAAATGACTGCTCAAGAAAAACTAGGCACAAAGGGTGTACCAAATATCCGTGAACTGCAATATACACCTTGGTTTCAAAAATGAAACAGAAATCGACCAAGGACTTTCCGTACGTGCAGGTAGTCTCCCCGAATGCTGTGTTCGGTGTATCACGGGTAAAAGGCGGCAGACTCGGCTTCCTGTGGATAAAGGATTGCAAACCCATAGGGGTCTCCCTTTATATACTCGACGGTACGGGGAGCGCAAGTCCGTACTAGTGCTGTCTAAAGCCAATAGGCGAACGACAGCTGCTAGGTTTAACGACGCCGGAACACGTCCCTAGCCTAGACCTTCTAAATATGTTGCGTTAAGTTCCAATGTTGCCTTAGGTTAATTGAATGAATTTTACAGTTGATCTTCAATTAAGTTTCAATTTCCAGGCCTTATCGTATGTAGTGTCTCCTAAATGCAAGCTATATGCCACGGTGCAACATTTCGTTCGATGAAAACTAGTTAAATGAGAGTTGAGAGCTTTTATACAAACGAAATGAACGGAATACAAACAAGAATGTCTCTAATGCAACTAATGCAATTGCACATTTTTCATTCAAACACTAATCACTAGTGATACGGAAAAAATGACAATTTGCACTAATTAAAAAAACAAAAGAGATCATATTTTTTTTTTTAAAATTTTCAATGTCTAATGGCTAATGTGCACTGAAAACAAAAGGAACAATTAGAGAAATGATAACTAAGAGAGCAAAGAAAACAACATTCACTCACCAAGCAAGCAACCAAATCTCTAAATCGACCCAAAGTCTCTCAAATCGAAGAAAGACTCAAAAACACCCCAATGGACCGTGTGATCTGGGTCCTAAGCAAGGGCAAACGAATCCTGAATGAAAGAACGAACAATCACTCAAAAGACGCAACAAAACAATCAAAGACTGCTAAGAGGGCATGGAGGGTTAAGCAACAAGTCGACAGGACAATCAAGACACCAAAGCTCCCAAGGAGGGCTCGATTCACTCTGCCACTAGATGCCCTAGGGCTCAAATCGTGAAACCGATAGATAGAGGCAAACAACCAAAGGATAGCGGTGAATTCCAGTCAAACCAGGCTCCAATGCACTCAAACAATCAGGAAATCAAGAAGAAAAGTATTGGTCAAGCTCAGAAAGCCAAAAATTGAAGAAACTCAAAAAAGTCACAGGGGTGGCGCGACTGTGGCCTTGAAACTAGCGCCAGAGGCCGAGTAGCGCGAGACAGACAAATGCAACACGCGCCAAGTGGCGCGACTGTCAGGTAAAAACCCGCGCCAGTCGAATTCTTCAATGAAAACTAAAAAACAAGCTAACCTGAGAAAAAGACCAACACAAGCTAAGCAAACCACAAGGCTAAAATAATGAAAGAACCCAACCTAGAAGGTTCATCAAGCAAGGAGAAACAATCAAAGCGAACCAATCATAAACGAGACAAGGAAAACCGGACGATCCCCATCGGAGTCGCCAATTTGTTGAGAAGGTAAATCCCCTCTGCGGACAGAGGCGATCCCTACTAGCCCAGCAGGGGTCTAGCAACAAACAAACAATGCTATGAGGCAGGCTCCTAGTTACGAATGAAAGATTTGGGATAAGAACCTACCTGGATTCCAGCGCTCGATCTGAAAAAGAGATGCCCCCGTCCTTCAGTCCTGGCAGATGACAATCCTTCCACGATCTCCGTGGATGAACACCTGCACACAGAAAGAACAAACAGATACAAGCATAGGAACCAGCATACGTAACTAAACATCGGTCAGAAAAGACATTACTCGTATTAACATAATGGAAAAAGGAGTGGAACCATAATCATAGTCATCTATTAAAGTGGTAAACGAATAGAAGTTACAACCAAGTTCTGACGCTGCAGCCTCCTTCGCGCGGGTCTCCGGTCGTCCACGTCTCGCAAAGCTCGCCGGGGGAAAGGGAAACCTCTCCAGAGTCTCGTGACAATGGTCTCCTTGCTAGAATGGGCCTTAAGGGAAAGGAAGGATTCTTTTCAGCACAAAGGCACTTGGGAATAGGAGATGCAAAGCTTCAGCACTTCAAGACTAGCTTGCCATGGATCCGAGCAAGCTTTTATAGATGGGGAAGGAGGGAGTTGGGATCCCTATTATTATGGGATTGGCCCTATCAACAAGGAAGGTTCCATAGAAGGTGGCAAAACTACTTCCCTTCCATAGAACTCCCGCAGCCAAACCTCCCAACTCAAGATAGGCAATGGTTGTGAGTTTGTTTGAACTCAACTTCCGCCATCTATATTTAAAAAACAGTCCCTAAAATGGGTGGCGCGATTACTGCTCTATGACAGAGCGCCAAGTGGCGCGACCTCTTTACAGGATTTCCCTGATTGGCGCGAGCACTGAACTGTCTACCCGCGCCAATGCAAAAAGAGCTGTTTTTCATGGATTTTGCAAGGAGATGTCTCAAGGGGAAATGAAGCTCATACTCAGAGGGATGCAATGATGATGTTTTCAGTGCATGACAGTGTTCACAGGTCACGTTATGGGTCCTCCATTGTGCGGGACGGGGAATGGTAGGGACGGTGACAAATTACTGTGTAACAGAGAGTCCTTTGATTATAAACAAGGCTATGAGTCTGCAATATATGAAGTTCACAAATAATATAGCCTTAGATGTAAGAAAAACACAGAAGCCCCTACTAAGAAAACTGTCTAAACTCAAACCAAGAAAAAAGTAGAAGCTCATGTGAGCAAAGTGCTACAAATTCTCCCTAGAGAAACTCAGAAAACTTCAAGCCCAAAGATTGTAGACAACACATCTACTGATGCTCAAACTTCAACTACTATTAAAACTACCACTGCCACTCAAACTGTCCCAAATAAGGAAATTGAAAGTAAAACAATGGAAACACAAACTAAAATACCAAATGTTGATAAAAAAGACAAAACTACTCAAACTGAAATTGGAAGAGAAGAAATCATTCAGTTAGGAAAAACTCAAATACCATTTAATATTCAAGTTGAGATAGCCAATTTGAAAATACCAATTTCTTTAACAGAACTAGTTAAAAATGATTCATACAAAGCCCAAATCACTGAAACACTAAATATAGGTGAAGGAGAAGATGTTGTTAACCTCAATGATGATCAACCAGAGCTGTTGTTTGGTCCTGAAGTTAATGGAAAACATCAACAAGGAGGTGTCCCCCCATTCTACATTAGCTTGAAAATTCATGACAAAATCTTAAACAATGCAATGTTAGATTCTGGAGCATCTCACAACTTAATGCCAAAAACTGTCATGGAAAAACTGAACTTAGACATCACTAGACCATACAAAGATATATTTTTCTTTGATTCTAGTCAGGTTAAATTCCTTGGCCTGATAAAATATTTATGTGTAACTCTAGTCCAATACCCAACTAAGAGTATTATAATGGATATTGTAGTTGTTGATATCCCTCCAAAATATGGAATGTTATTATCTCGCTAATGGGGAGAAAAATTACAGGGATTACTACAGTTAGACATGTCATATGCTACAATTTTTGTTTTCGGTCAACCAAAAAAGCTTTATAGAGAAAATTTGATGAAATACATGGTTAGTAGTGCAAAAAAACCCCATAATTATCCTATTTATTCTCTGCATTCTGATATGGATTCTTTCATCTTATGCAATTCAGAAATCGGAAAAGATAAAATTACAGCAGTAGAATAGAAACATAAAGAAATTGACAGTGACAATATAATTCAGATTCTATGTGGCACTTAGATTTCGATGGTTCTGTAAATAGATTAGGAGTAGGAGTTGGAGTATGGATTTATAACTTAGAGAATGATCATGCAGAAGGTAATGCTTTTAGGTTAAACTTTAAATGCACTAATAACATGGCAAAATACGAGGCATTAATCATAGGACTACAAATTGTAAGAAAAATTGGAGCCAAGAGAGTTTCTATCTTGGGAGACTCAGAAATTATCATAAAACAAATCAAAGGAGAATATCTTGTGAATAATCCTAGACTTAGCCAATACAAAGAAACCATTCTAGATCTGATTAATTGTTTTCTTGAAACTGAGTTTGCTGTTATTCCAAGAAAGCAGAACATGCAGGAACATAGTAGGGCTACTTTTTCTAGTACATGTAGATTACCTTTTCAGCCAAATCACCTGTACACTATAGAGGTAAGACATATGCCAACTATACTATATAATTTGAAATACTGACAGATATTTTCACAAGACTCTCAAATATACAATTTTATGAATGCCAAGGGAGAATTTCAAAACTGTAATATAGATACTGATTGTACGTTAGATTACACTATCAATAGCGAGATAGATATAAGTGATGTAGATAAAATAGGACCAACTAAATTCACTAGATTAGAAATAGATAAATTAGAAACAGTAGAAATAGAAGAAATAACCAATGGTGAATCAGAAATTTTAAACCTTAAAGATAACTTTTTTCCTAAGGGATTAGCCCCATCAGAAGATATTTTTGACTTCAATGATGTAGCTAGAAAACCCAAAATGGAGCCCTTAAGGTCAGACATAGAAGAATGTAATATAGGAATAGAAGAAAATCCTGAACTTATCAAATTATCCAAAGAATTACCCCCAGCTGAAAAGATGAATTACATAAGTCCGTTTAAATAATTTCAAGATGTCTTTGCCTGGAGTTATGAAGACCTCAAGTCTTATGATACCAGTATAATCCAACACAAAATACCCATCAAAGAAAATAAAAAACCTTTTAAAAAAATCATAGGAGAATAAATCCAGTTCTTATGCCATTGATTGAAAAGGAAGGAAAAAGGTTGTATGAGACACAAATCATAGCACCTATTAGATATTCTGATTGGGTCACTAATTTAGTTCCCACTAGAAAGAAAACAGGGGAAATCAGACTCAGTGTTAATTTCCGAAACTTAATCAAAGTGTCACTGAAAGATAACTATCCTCTCCCCAAAATGGACCATATTTTATAGAGGGTAGTAGGATCATCTAGAATGTCATTACTTGATGGATTTTCTAGATACAACCAAATCCTAGTCCAACCTAAAGATCAAGAAAAGACTGCATTTACCACTCCTTGGGGAAATTTCATGTATTTGAAAATGCCCTTTGGATTGATGAATGCACGAGCCACATTCCAAAGAGCCATGGACATATCTTTTTCCAAGGAAATTCATGAATTTTTAGTCATTTATCTAGATGATATAAAAATATTTTCCAAAACAGATAATGAACATCTAGATCATTTGAGAAGAGTTTTGGTTAAATGTAGAAAATTTGGCATTTCCTTGAATCCCAAAAAGACACTCTTTGGATTAGAAGAGGGTAAACTCTTGGGACACATAATTTCAAAATAAGGAATTAGAATTGATCCAACTAGAATAGAAGCAATTTTAAACATCACTCATCCTAGAAACATCAAAGAATTAGAGGCATTTTTAGGTAAAAATAATTTTTCTTAGAAGATTCATTTCTAATTTAGCAGAACTAATCAGAGAATTGAATAACATGTTAAAAAAGGATTCAAAACTTAAGTGGATAGTAGAGGCAAAACAATATTTTGAAGCCATCAAAGAAGCTCTCACTAAAACACCTGTCCTCATAAGTCCTAATTTCAGTAAATATTTTATAATTTTTTCTTTTGTTTCAGAACACACCATTGCAACAGTCTTGTTGAAAAAGAATGATCAGGGTTATGAAAAACCCGTTTCTTTTTTCAACAAATCCTTAAGAGATGCAACACTAAAGTACAATATAATGGAAAAAAAAGTACTTGCTTTAGTGAAATCTATTAAAGATCTCAAAGTGTACATTTTATACTCACACATAATTGCATATGTTCCAAATTTAGTAGTAAAGAACATTCTAACTCAGAATGGGTCTGATAGGAAAAGAGGCAAATGGATTGCCACTATATTGGAGTATGACATTGAAATAAAGCCTACAAAATTGATTAAAGGCCAAGGTTTAGCCGAACTCATGACTGAATCGAACTGTCAGGAATTAGATATCAATTTCAATGCTCAACTAGTTGACCAAGAAGAGATGGCGACTCCACATATTAGCGAAACTTTCATAGATTCACCATGGTATGCAGAAATTATATTTTTTTTACTTAATCTACAAGCTCTTCCTGGTTTATCTATAAATAAAGGTAGATTTTTGAAAATGCAAGCAAATATTGCATCATAGACAATGATTTATTTTGGAAAGATCATGGTGGCATACTATTAAACTGTTTATTAAAAGATGAAGCTGATAAAGTAATGCAGGAATTTCATGCAGGAGACTGTGGAGGACACGTCTACTAGAAAACAACTGCTAGTAAAATTTTGAGGGCAGGTTTTTACTGGCCCACTCATTTTGCAGATGTCAAAAAGTATGTGAGCTCTTGTCACAAATGTTAGATATTTGAAGGGAAGAAGAAATTATTACCATTACCCCTCAAATCTATTTATGTAGAAATGTCATTTCAGCAATGGGGTTTAGACTTCATTGGTGAAATTCACCCACCCTCCTCATCCCAGCACAAATGGATATTAACAGCTACTGATTACTTTACCAAGTGAATAGAAGCCATCCTTTCTAGGCAAGCCACTGATTCTGTCATTATCTCATTTCTTTAAAACAATATCCTTTCTAGATTTGGATGCCCAAAAAATATCATTACTGATAATACTGCTGCCTTCAAATCCAAAAAAATGATAAAATTTTGTAACAAATACCACATCAACCTTGGCCATTCCACTGCCTATTACCCTCAAGGTAATGGAATTGCAGAATCCTCAAACAAAAGCCTAGTTAATATCATCAAAAATATGTTAGAAGATAACAAAAAGACCTAGAATAAAAGGTTAGTTAATGCCTTATGGGCAGATAGACTAACCACCAAAAAATATATTGGTACATCTCTCTATCAATTGGTATATATGATGGATGTTTTTTTTCCATCCTCATTGGGAGTTCTAGTGATGAAAATGATTCAAGATCTGCAAGTAGAGCCAAATGACATCCAAAGGAGGATATATCAAAAAATTCATTTGTAGCGAACCAGGGAAGAAGTTTACATCAAATCATAAGTGATTCAAGGTAAAATACAAAATATATTTGATAAGAAAACCAAATAAGATGATTTTTACATAGGTGAAAAAGTAATCAAATGGGATTATAGAAGAGAATAAAAGGGAAAACATGGTAAATTTGATTTTCTATGGAAAGTCCCATATATCATTTATGGTTACAGAGGTAACAATGCATTTTTCTTGAAGGAGTTAGATGGAAAAGATTTACCAGGTGGACCAGTCAATGGTAGAATGTTGAAGCACTACTTTTCTCCATATTAACATTATTTCATTTTTTTAACTTTTTTCATTATGAATACCATTGCAAAGTATAGATTGGATTGGATGATTATCTTCTGAAGTTGAAGCCCAAAGAGAAGGCCCTAAGTTTTAAAAGGTATAACATCATATGATTGAATAAAGGAGATCACAGAAAGCAATTCCAAGGCAAGCAAAGTCAAAGTTCCAAGGCCACTGATCTTAAAGTTATTGACATCTCACTAGGAGATATCATCCCCAAGTGGAGCCACTGCTGGGGTCCTATAGTAAAGGGATCATAATTTTGAATTGAATATGTTAAAGTATTGTAATATTGTACATACTTTGATTTCTGCAAATGTTTTCCCATATTAATAAATGAAAAGAGGGTAATTCCTAAAAGAACAATCAAAGGAATAAAAGAAAAATATCAAAAAAGAAGATAAAGTACGAACCCCACAAAAATATATAAAAATAGATCCTGAAAGTGTTGCACATTCAAAAGCCACTACTCTTAGTTTACTTTTGCAAATAAAAATTGTGTGCAACTTGTCAAAAATGCCAAAATTCATGATGATCAAACAGTTTAATCTTGAGTCATTCATGCTTTTAAAATTCAAGTAATAATAGTCAGTGACAAAAGATCTAGCCAAACCATTTAATCTTGGCAGATCATTAGTTAGGCAGAGAATAAAAATGAGCTCGTCAGTTTAATCTGAGCCATTGGAAGTTATAAGGTTAGAAATAGGTTATTTCTTATCAAAATAAAAATAAAAGGGTTAGAAAGCTCAAATGTACCCAATAAATGAAGTAAAAAATGTTAGGGTAAATAAAGGGTAGGTAGATTACTTTCACAAGTAATGGAAAGCATCAATTGGTTCATCTCATATTACTAATATCCCCCTAAATCCCCTTTCCCTTGCTTAAAACCCTATTGCTACTCTTAGAAGGCATTTTCCCTTGTAAAAAGTCCCTTTTCTTTTGAAAATTAATTTCCCCTTTACTAATTCTCTTTTTTCATTTAAAACATGAAAAACCCATTATCCAAAGTTTTAAATGTTTAAGAAATATCGGGCCCCAATGCAAAAATCCCTCCCCGATATTCTTTTCACACTTATTCCTATTGTATTTTTAACATCCCACATATACATTTCCCCGACCCCCTTATTGTGTTATAGCCTATAGTTTTTAACATATCTCGATTTATACATTTTATTAACTCCGCCCCCCCTCCCCACTACATGTTAACACTTCCATTATATTAACCCGCATTATTATATTAAATCCCCGTTTTAATTTATTCACCCCATTATATTACCGGACCACCATTGTATTAACCTAATCCAAATTTCACATATATATTACATACCCCTCCGCATAAAATATTCCCGATCCCACCTATCAAATCCTCCTACCTCATCCATCGGTCCGATTGGCACTACCTAGATCCGACCATTCCCAAACCCTTTCGCACTTTCAACTGCCCAACGTTTAAAACCAATCAGGGGTGTGAAATGAGTGGTTTTGCACCCTTGCCCATTTTCCATGCATCAGTCCCACGTCTTATCGCATCCCTTAGCCTAAAACCACTTAATCACTTTTCATCATGCGATAACCGCCAACCCATCCCCGCGCCTTATGATGAAACCAATTACTATTTGAAAGTTAAACCTCCACACCATATGATTGAAAACCTTCGGTTAAAAGCAATAAAGCACGCCCTTAAAACATTTTTCACCATTTCTATTGAAAATTGCAAAAAAGAAGCCTTTTATGACCTATTTTGAAGCCAGTCTAGACTCGAATTCATGCCTACTACTACCAGAACCATTGTCGACTCAGAGTTAAAGTTTTGCACAACAAGAAAACCCTTGCTGCAGCCATAACCCCTTCCAAAGACTGAAATCACCATTTCACAGGTAATCCTAACCGCCTGAGACCATTACTTAAGCAAGAAAGTAATAAATTGATAATTGAACAAGTTAAAAATGGCCTCCCAGAGTATTATAATTGTAAATCCTCTGCAAACACTTGTAGTAGATGTTGAACACACTCCTCTAGCAGAAAAAGAATTCAAAATTAGTGATACAATCACTGATTTCAACCTCCTAGAGCTCCACTACTGGAGCCATGATAAATTCATAGAACAAGCTGATGATATCCACCTCTGGGATTCAAACCTACCCATGTACATCTTCCCATAGACCTTTCAATTCCCTGAAATCATCAGACTCTGCCAGATCAATTACTTTCCCAATGAAAGAGCCCTAGTAACCCCAAGCTAAGAGATTTTATTCACAATCATTGCAGAATCCATAAATCAGATGTTACAGATCCAACCCAAGACTAATGAAGCCCCATTATCAATTGAAATCCTCACTGAACTATATCTGAAGCTGGAATTTCCCAAGAGATTCCAAATATTCCAAACCTTTCTTCCTCCATCAGTAGAAACCCCAAAGAGTAAGCCTCCATACTCAGCTTCCATTTTTCAGAGAGAACCAGACAGATTGTCACAATGCTGTCATGCATTTTAGGGTACTTTACTGATGAATATGTAGATGCTTTTATCCTAGGTTTTCTGTCCATATTCTGCCTAGGAAAGCCTCTAGCTTCAACATTTAAATTTTCTCAATATCAATCAGATGCCATTCATGAGAAATTGGTTAAATTACTAGAGGAAGGAGTGTTTAAATACTCCTATGTTTTGTTTCATTTGTTCTTATATTTCCAATCAGAAAGGTTTACAGTTAGCCTCCAAAAACTGGACACAGAGGGTAACACCCAATCTGTAGTATTTTGGACATCCTTGATCAGAAAGGATTCCACAGAATTCAGATACAAAGACTTCATTGATGCATCTGTTTATCCAGTTGTCAACATGCTAAGTAGTAGCATTCAACCTAGGGTCAGTGAAGAGATAAAGAAAGTATTGCAATTGTCAGAACAAAGTAGGACAGGAGACTGGTATTTATACCAGAACCATATTGAAATTAGGGTGTATGGATGCAAGCTTATTCCATACAAGCTCCCCAAATACATCCCAATGAGTTTATTTGCATTAGAATACATCAGGCATATCCTAAACTCAGATGAAGTTAATTTCCTGTCAGCAAAGAGGAAAAATCAGTTTAAGATTAAAAACCAGCTTGGTCCTTTCATTTGCAATAGTAGGAATGTTGGTCAACAAGCAGATAAGTATTTACAAGATTTCAAGTTCAGTAATAGTTTCAAATGAAAATATGATCCTTTGGGAGTCATTAGTAAACTAAGAGTCAAATTCAAATTGACTCCTTTTGTTCATAAGTCAAAACCAATGGTTGAGAAGTATATCAACCAGTCAGAGTGGTTGGAAAATACTTTTCAATAGGTGGAGAAATAGGTCGATACTAGTTCCATCTTGCATACTCCAGCCCCACAAGATAGGAACTCAAAGAGAGAAAGAGAGGAAGGCTCTGATTCTGCAGAGACTACCACTGACACCAAATTTAAGCTAATGTATAGGAAAAAGTCCAAACTCAATCTAGTAATACAACAAGAAGAGATAGCTAACACAATTGAAATCATAAATACAAATATAATTATTAGAGATAATGCACCTCCCATAGTTTCAAAGGAAACACATTAGCCATCAACCTCTAGTGCTCAAATCATTCAAAAACAACATAGTGTGGAGGTTTCTTCATCAAGAAAGTGAGTGGATAAAGAAAAATATATAATGGAGAATTACAAAGAAATAAAATTAAAGGATGAGGCCCAATATTTGAAACAAACTCATAGTGACAATAACAGGTTAATTTCAGCCATTGATTATAAAATCAGGAAGATGCAAATGACCATTTTGCAGCCAACAATGTAGGCTCCAAAATCATTAAAAAACTACAAGAAAGAAACATTTGAAGTTATGGATAAATATGTACATCCAATAGATCAAATTGAGTTTCATAAACAAGCAGGAGAAAGGATATACTCCACTATGACCAACAAAGCTATGAGTGTCCAAAAACTACAAAATTATCTAGAAAATATCAGCGCATAGTTAAAACTAGAGAAGGATTCTTCACAAGCCAAGGATAATAGAATAAAATAAATTGAAGAATTGGTCATGGAGGTTGGATATGATCCAAAGAACATCAAAGCAGCTGAAGAGCTTATCAAGAAAAAGAATGCAGACATACCTGCATTGTAGAAGCAGCTAAAATTACCTCCCACTGAACAACCACAAACAAAATAATTTTTGGAGAATGAAAGTCAGAAGGATGGACTGATGAATCTCATCATTTAGTTGACAACTCAACTGAAATAGATGGAGAATGAAATGGATAAATTGGTGCAGGAAAAGAAATCCAACGTGAAAGCAACAACCAAAGAGATAAGATAACAAAATATCAAAGAAGCAAATATAAAACCAAATAAAACAGGGGCAGCTTGCATTAGTTAAATAGGTGTCTCTATCTTCTTGCATGAATATTTTTTATTTCCCTTGAATAAATCCTAAATCAATTTTAGGATGTTTTGTATTAAGTTTTGTATAAATACTTTAGCAATTCGAAGTATTGAGGGTGGATTCTTGGACATTTCTATAGTTGTAATTGATCTAAATACGTGAGGGTTTATTGTACCATTTTCAACTTAGCAGACAAGATAAGTAATAAAGGCATTGCATTACAGGGTTCATGTGTTGAGCTACTTTAGTGAAGTATATTTCAATTGTTCATTATTATTTTCTTAAGTATTCCATAAACTTGCATGTTTTTCCAAATTTAAGTGTTATTCCAGGAATATTAGTGTAGAAATTATTTAAGTACACTATGTTCTGAACTGTTATTCATTTTAATGTTTACCTCTGATATCTGGATTTGAGAATCATTAATTACTCTCCCATCCCAATTGACCTATTTAAAACTTCTTTCATCATCTGTTTTAAGGAATTCTTAACTGCTCCTTGATCCAATTGAAAACCACTTCACCATTCAGCCTTTAAAGATCCGATTTTTCTCAGTTACCTTGCCCTATAAACACTTCCTTTAGAACTTGATTCTATCCTGTTTTCTTGATATTTTGACTCCAAAGACCAATGGAAAAGTAGGAAAATACAACTATCCATCTAAATCAGTAATTCCACCAAACAAAACAAAATCAAACCCAATCAATCTTACATAACTAGCCTAAAATAAATTAAAAACAACAAAGTTAAATCATAAAGAGAGAGCCCTCTCTGAGCATTAAGAAGGCTAGATCCTAATCTCCAAAAGCGGTTGATAGTTACCTCTAATATTTCTTTAAATACACATAACAACCCTGGGAAATTTTGGAGAGATAACAGGGTTTGCAAGTCCAAATGCACACTGAAAAAAGAATAAAAAATGTTAGATTAGTGACATGGGTAGGTAGAGATGAAGAGAAGTAAGAAGGGAGAAAACATGAAATATATTCCAAAGGCTTATCCTAAAACTTTCATGTTTTCTGTGGTTGAAGAGAAAAATCAAAACACCAAGGTGTTTTATTCTAAGTTTTGGAATTAAAGTTCATTTGAAAGCATATTGTGACATATTTATGTCATATTTTCCTATATCCTAACTTCCCAAAACTCATATTTTTCTATATCCTAAGTCCTAAACTATACACCTGCCACTCATTAAATTTCCCGACCCCACCATCAAGTCACTCGTCATGTCTCCACTAAACCTTCGTCATCTTTCACTTCATCCATGCACCCTCCTCTTCATTCGACGGCCCACAGAGCTTTTCGACCCCCACCTAGCCTCCGAACATTAACGTTGGGGGAGGGTTTGAAATGAATGGTTTCCGATACCGCCTCCGATGCAACGTGTCAGCTCTAAATATTCTCACAACCCCTCCCTCCCCGAAAATATGTTTCCATCGCAACGAAACCACTATGCCCATCTGACCGTTTTATGACTGGTAGACATTAATGGCTCAGGCCGTTACCCAATGGGCCCTTACCATGTCAAATGTTCGCCCAATCACTCTATTAAACCAAAATTAATTAATGGTGGCAAGGTTTACCATTTTTATTTTATTCAATTGTTACAGGTGATCGAATTGTGAAGAATTTACAGCAAAGACAGGTGCAAAAAAGTGTCCATTTCTCTGCAAAAGCAATCATAAACCCATTTCTACATCTCCCCTCCCCATTTCTGATCTACAACAACTCCCTTTCTGAATTCCCTACTTATTTTTAATCCCTTTCCTCTTTGCAGTAGTGAAATTATAGTAATATTAGTTACAAAAGACATAATGCCTCCAAAGAAGGATCAACAACCCTTTAATCCAATGGTCTACCCTCAGGTGGACCTGGATCATGTGGCTTTGGCTGGTAGAGGTTACAAGATCCATGAGATAGAGTCATACTTCGATATATTAAATGTCTACTACTGGCTTGAGGATAAACTATTAGACGGGGTTGATGACATAGTCTTATGGGAAACCAAATTTCCATATTATATTTTTCCAAAGACCCATAACTATACTGAATTCATAAGGAAATTCCATGCCTGTTATGACATATATCGAAGAGTTGTAGTAACCCCAACAAGAGAGGTTCTATTTACCATTAATGCCCAATCAATCCAGTAGATGATGCAGGCTCCCACTGTTGAAGAAACCATCCATTTTTCTTATGAAGCTCTTAGAGAACTGTATCAAAAGCTAGAATTTGATAATAGAGCTAAACCATTAGAAATTTTCATGGCTAGTGATGCCCCAATGCCCAAAAAGAATCCTCCATATCATTCATCCACTTTCCCTGATAGGACCCAACATATTGTTACTGTCTTTTCATATTTTCTAGGGTATCATACACACAAGTGGATAGATGAGGCCATAATTGGTTTCCTGTCTATTCTTTCCTCAAAATATAAGCCTTCCATTATGTTAAAATTTAGCCAATTCCTTGTTGATGCCATCAATGATCAATTCCTAAAATTTCACACAAAGGAAGTGTTCAAATACACTTCAGTTTTGGTATATATCTTTGTTTATTTTCAAGCCAACGTATTCCAATTTCAAATGACAAAGCTTAATGATGACTCTCAGCCTCAGTTAGTCATATTTTGGACCACTTTTATAATGAAGGACCAGAAGAATTATACATAGAATAGTTTTGTTAATTAATTTGTACATCCAACAATAAATATACTTAGTAGTACAACAGAGCCAAGGGTAAATGAGGAAATCAAGAATATTTTGCAGTTTTTAGATCAAGTGATAACAGGAGATTGGTACTTGTACCAAAACTATACTAAGATCTGAGTTTATGGGTGTGAGTTCCCCCCTACAAACTACCAAAGTTACTCTCCATGAGGATATTTACATTGGAATACATAAGAAAAATGATCAATGCAGATGAGGTGAAATTTGTCTCTACAAAGAAGAAATCCCAATTTAGGATCAAATCCAAAATTGGTCCTTTTATTTGTAATCGCAAAGCAACAAGAGAAGAGGCTGATAAGATGTTGAAGGACATGAATTCAATCACAACTTTACTTGGTCATATGACCCATTGGGGATCATCTCCAAGAAAAGGGTGGAGAACAAATCAACCCCATACATTCACACACATAGGCCTGAGATAGAATAATACATGAATCAAGCAGAGTGGGCAGAAAATACACTGGAAGAAGTTGAAGAACAAGTGATATCCACCTCAAGCATTCAAACCCCCACTCCATAGGAAAATAAAACTACATAAAGTAAATAAGACAAGGGAAAAGAGCCAGAGAAAGAGATTGCAGTGAAGAGGCTAAGATATGATCAATCTGATATGGAGACTGATTCATATAGCAGAGAATTTAAAATGAAATATAGAAAAAGAGCTAGAGTCCACATGGACATTGACCAGAGAAGTGAAAAATAATAGCAAACATTCATCACCATTAGGGACTCTCCAAGTTCATCTCCAGCAGGTGGCCAGACCAGATTCTCAACATCTTCAGCCACCATTCCATTCCAAAAACAGAACTTACAACCTCCCACATTCACTGCTAATACAGGGGGAAAGGAGGAGGACATATCTAATACATTCAGGGAGACCAAGAGGAAGAATGAAATTCTCAAAACCATCACCTACAAACAGTTATGGAAATAGACAAGCAATATAAAGAGTAAGCTTTTTTTAGCCTTTGATTCAAAGAAGGGGAAAATGAGAATGGCCTTCTTACAAGCAAATATATCTCATCCCAAACATTTGCAGACTACAAGCACACTGCATTTGAATTTGATGTAAAATATACCCATCCCATAGATCAGATGGAGATACATAAGCAAACTGGAGAAATGATTTCCTCCACTTTGAACATCACTGCCATGAGCTTTTCCAAACTGCAGGTATCTTTGTCTAACTTTCAATCTCAGCTAAACATGGAGACAATCTTTTCTATAGCCAAAGATACAAGAATAAAGTCTTTGGAGGATTTAGTGATAAATATTGGGTATGACCCAACCAATGTGGAGGTTGTAGAAGAAATATTGAAAAAAAATAATGCTGATATAATAGCCCTCATGAAACAACTCAAACTTTCAACAACTGAAGACCCATTGACAAAAGACATTGAAGAAAATGAAGCATGGAAGGTTGAGATGATGAAGTTGATCATGGAGCAGTCTGCACAATTAAAGCAGATGGAGACAAAGATGGAAATACTAGTGAAAGAAAAGGATAATGTAGAAATGGTCATTGTTCTATTAGGGGTTGTCCTAATTTCATCCATTCCTACAACAATGCCAACAACCACAGGCTCATCAGGTGGTGTAGAGTAGCTAGCAAAAGATATGGAAAACATGACCTTATAGACATCAGAGATAAAAAATATTGAAGTAGAAATCAACACCTTGAAATATTTGCAGAAAAGGTTAGACAATTCCCATGAAATTGAGATACAGAGGGCTCAGAAACAGATTGAGAAATTAATTAAGGAAGAGAGTGAAACTACTATTGGAAAAAATATTGGCCATGCCAAGGAAATTATTTTGACTAGTATTATTGAATCCATGAATGAGATATGGCCTTCCATCCAAATAATTTTTGAACAAAGAGATCTAATTGGATTAGTGAGTGTTGCCATATACAAGGAAAATAGAGAGCTGACAGGCATGCTTGAAACTGCAAACGATATCATCAAATTCTTGAATTCCAAGAGAAGTTTTGAATTGGAACCACTAGGAGTGGAGGAGAGAACAAAAACCATATTATAAGTCAAAATGGTACTAAAAAAAAAGAGTTTGGTCACACAGGTAGAAGAAAAATGTCATCAGTTAAAAATCAGTGTTAGCATATTCTTCAATAGAATCGAACCACTGATCAAAAGAGGACTGCCTTCTCTTTTTGTGATAGATGATAAGCTCATGCACAGGTTGTATTATGTCAAGAAACTGAAGGAGATTTCCAAAGATACTACAAAATTTCTAGGAATCAAAGGTTCAATGACTAGAAGAGCCTTCTTAGAGGCTATGGACAATGATTTGTACATTCAACATTTAATCAAGCATATTTTCTAGTTAAGTCCAACATTCATTAAGTATACATAGACAGATGAAATCTACAGGAAGCTAATCAGAATCAATATTCCAAATACACAATAATGGCATAAGTTGTGTGATTACCAGGAAGGGTGAAATCTCAACGCATCAGCGGAGCAACCACCTTAGCTCATAAATTAATTCCGTAGACTAGTGTATCAATTCAGTATATCAGCCTCAGATCTGCCAACAATGGACTACAACCCACAGTAACGACTTGATGGAGATTACAACCACTTGTCACAACTATTATAACATGTCCACATGGTGGTCACATTTGTCAATTTTTAATTATCATTGTAATAAATAGATGCCCATGTAAATACAACAATCACTAGGAATTAGTTAAATACTTAATTTCTATTTAATATGAGGGGTTGGACCCTAGATTGTAAGCTTTTTCTGTTGGAGCATTGTAATTTTGAAGCTGGAGCATCAATAATAAAAGACCATTTTGTAAGATTATTGAACTGTATTTTCCTGGTGATATATTTTCTTCACTGTGTTTAATGTTTTCCACTGTTATTTCTTTCAATGTATCAGTTAAATTCTAATTGTAAAACAAAAATCTGAAGATTGATATTTGCTACATAGAACACCTTAATTCTGGTTGTATTTACAATATAAATGTTTTTCTTCTGAAGTCTGGTTAAAAATACTTAATTTATTTTTAACCACTACTGAAATCAATCTTGTTTCATTCCATAATTCACTATGTTTTAAGATCCAATAATTATAGTTAGCTTGCCTTGCAATTTCTCTGGAAAAATTGATGCAACAAATTAGCCTGTTGTGACTCCATAGCCCAATCAAAAAATTTTAAACATATCCCCAACCAAACTATCAATAAAAAAACAACCTTCATAATCATTTTAACTAGCATAATATTAGAAAACATTAAAACAAAGCTAAATATTATAGAGAGATCCCTCTTTGAGTTTAGGAGGGCTATATCCTAGGCTCCAAAGTGGTTTTGATGTTGTCAATTTACGATTATTCTTGCCAATATTAAAATTATAGAATGATAATAGGCAAAAGTTGTAGAAGAAATAACATAGAAAGAAGTCTCAAAAGGAAGTTTTACACAGGAACCAATGTCAGATGCTAAAGGGTTTGAAGAACTAGCAATGGGAGCCGAGGAAATGGAGGAGGAGGAGACTACAATCGATGTTATTACCTGATAACCAGCATTGTCTGTAGGTCTGGAGTCATAAATAATGGAAATAGAAGGGAGCATAACCAATCCTTTTACACAATAACTGACGTCGGTTGTTGAATCAATGGGAAAAATGCCAACAGTTGAAGAACTTGCAGGTGACATTGTCAAACAAGAACCAGAGTCATCTACCAAAGCAGCAAGGGAACCATTGGAAGAAATGGAGGTTGCAATAGATAATGTCACACAAGAACTAGTGACGACTGCTAAGTATGCAGAACATATGGTGAAAGAGGCACAAGAAGGAAGAGAAAGGGAAGGTGTAGAACAACCTAAAGAAATAGGATAAAAAGATAAAATTGAAGACCCTAAGATAGGTGTTGAAAGGGTGGAAATTGAGGAAGGGAATCCATGTTCTCCACTTCTTACTTTGTAATATTCCAAAATTTGCATGCAGCAAATTTGAATATTAAATTTTGCTCATATCACTTAGGAGATGAATAAAGGGGTAAGGGGGCCCATGTATTTCAGAAATGAGGATAAAATCCCTCATGTTGTGCAAGCGAATCATAATGCCAGCTGGATTGACACTCTCATGTGTGAACAAAGACATTTTTCATGTGGACAATGCCAAGATTGACCAAGTCAACATCATAAATGTAGAAGGAGTGGATCAGAAAATAAAAGAGCTCAATGTGAATGTGGTTCAACTTAGATAGCTACATGTGAGCTAGATTGAAGACCCTTAGGTGTGAAAATGGCTGAAGCAAGTTGAAGTGGTCGACCTTGACCAAATCAAACATCACATTTTAGAGGAGTGGCTCTAATGAAGGCACAACACAGTTTTGGAGGGAGATTGTTGGTGTGAAGGTGGAAAACCTATTGAGTGGGACCCAAGGTGAGAAGGCCCACTTAGTTTATAAGGAAGAGGATGGCAGCCATTTTTAGGTTAGCTTATGTATTACATTTTCATGTCTGCTTAGACTTTTTCTCTCTTAGTTGTTTAGCTGAGATTGCCAGTGCTGCTTAGCACTAAGGGATTCCTGTTCAAGAATTCCTTCTCCTCCCTTTGAGTAGCTCTTGGGAGAGATCTGATCCATCATTCCTCATATCTAGCATTGGTTCCAAGCTTCAGTCTTTAGTTTCAACGCAGTTTCTGCAGGAGGTTGAGCTGAGTTGCAGGGTGTTGCTGGGGAGGGTTGAGAAACCCATTTTTTGAATTGGTTTTGCACAGGAGGGAGGTTTCCTTCCATTGGAGAATCAATTTGGAGCATTCTTGGGCTGATATCAGATATTTTGCAGCAGGCCAAAACTTTACCATCACTTATAGCATTATTCCACTCAAGAATTGCGTTATTTCTGCAAGGAAGTTTTAGCAGTGACTCTTGCGGTTCTTTTGGGGAGTTTTCCTGTGATTGGAGGATGGATTCTTCCATGGGGGAAGAAACTTGTTCAGATATGCATTATATCTTAATTCTTACAGCCTTGTACACTCATGTGCTTCAGTTGCAGTGATTATTCAGTCATACTGCTGAAAATCACCATTTGTATTCAGAGTATTTGACAAGAAACCCTTGCCGGGTTCTCTTGTATTTTGTACAAAGGAGACTAGATCTCATTCTTCTGAGCATATTGTCTAATACAATTCCAAATCTATTTGTCTCTACCATTTATATGTCTAAACCCTCTCTTAGACTGCGCAGTCACTTTTATGCGGAATTCCTTGTGTTGCAGTGTTTGGAGTTTTATCTCTTTTTGGAAATCCTAGGTGTGGGAGATCTATTTAACCCACCTAGTTTGATTTTTTTCATCTCTATTCTTGGATTTAGGTTTTATATTGACTGATATATAGGATCCAAGAGTTAATTTCATTATTTTATAGCATAAGTTGATGGAAATGCATTTTTAGTGCATGCCTGCTGAGCTGTCCCGATTTTGGGATATTATAGTGGTATCAGAGCATGATCTTTGGCTTAGCCTGTGAGATCCAGCTATTAGAGAAATAAAGAGAAGAAGTAGAGACCAGCATGATGAAGAGGATGAGTTTACTCTCATCACTTTTCAGACCTAGTAAGAACCTCTCCGAGGAGGTTGAACAAGAAGAAGAAAAAAGGAGTAGTGGAACTCCTAGAGAGAGTCGAGAGCAGGAAGGGCCATGCACTTCCTATGATTAGGAGAAAAGACCAGTGTTGCAGAAAGCTCCAGAGAATTGGGAAATATCCTTTCCTTTTGAGAGGAAGGAAATTTTTCCAGAAGATGGAGGACACTTGGATCACATGGTTCTAAGTGAATACCTTGTTGGGTACAAATACCAACCTAGATCCTTCAAGGAGACTCTAGATTTTCCTTAGTTCATTCATTTGGAGGAAGAAATAAGACCTTGTGGCCAAGGGAGCATCAAGGGAAATAGGTTTCTATTATCTACTTATGATGGGTCATCTGCAACAAGGGTTTAGGCAAGGAGACTTGATGCATTCTTCCTACTACATTTGGTGGTAGGGGAGGATGCTGTAGAGATTGCAGCGCTGCACGTAGAGGGTGAAGCAGAAATTTGGTGGATCAGCCATTTGAGCCATACAAGAGTAGTCAATTTTGCTGAATTTACTCAAAGGTTTATGGGAAAATTTGGTGAAGGAAAATCAGAGGAGAAGAAGCCGTCACCACCAGTGGAGGAGACTTGTACCAGCGCTATCATAACTATGGGGGAACAGACCTCAACACCTACAGTTGGAGGAGCCAACCTATTGGAGGGAGAAGCCCTTACAGCCATACAAGTTACTCCCAAATTTCATCAAGGTATGCCAAAATTTTCATCTCCTATTGTTTCAACAAATCATATGGAGGATTGTATACCATTGCATATTGCTCATTTGGAGCCACATGATTGCATTGTGCTGTGCCACCTTGACTTGATCAAGGAAGGGATGAAACACCATCCTAATGGGCCATTGAGGGGCTGCACACCACATGTGAGGGTGGGGTGTAAATTCTTGGAGGATTGGGTGAGATTTTCCCCAAACAAATTTATGCAGAACCATATGTTCATCCCGGAGTTGAGACATGAGACAGCCAAAACACCATGGAGGAGAGTTACAGCGTTGTCAAGAGGCAGCAGTGAGGAGGATTTTCCTTCAACCCACTTGGATCCTTATGGGTTCAAGATGATCATTGGTGTGAGATATTTCCTAGGAGATCTCCAAGGTGTTGCATTTCAGCATCCCATGTAATGCAAGAAGAAAAATATGATTTGGGAGGAGAGTAGTCTTCTTTGGAAGGGTACCAAGGTTGATCATGATGGGAGGCACTCACATCGGGAGGAATGGGAATGGATGGAGAGCAAGGAGCTGGTAGGCTACTTGCAAATATATGACACTGGGCAGTAGGAGGCTTGGTTGCGTTGGCTGCTCTTGAAGGAGTTTGGTCATCATGGGACATATCCTTCTTCCAAGGGTATGTGGATGGAAGGGACTTGGTAGGGTACTTGCATCATGGAGCAGCAAGGAGTGTGGATGCATTACGATGATACTGTCATTATGTTTTCACCACATGGGTTGTATGATGGAGGTATGAGAAGGCATCAAAGACTTTTGTTGCTTTGGAGGACTGAGAGAGAGCAAGGGCAAATTTTCTCTCACATTTTGCATGATGTTGCAGTATGAGGAGATGGAAACATTATGGGAGGAGTATTTGACATTGTACATGTCAAAGAATGGCCAACATCATTGTCACTTTGGAGCAGGAACTTGTTGATGGAGTGTTCCTAGGATCACTTCACATTTGATGCACTTGGTGGACATGGAGGAGGTGAGATTGATAGAGTAGTGGATGGATTCATCTGTTGCTGTAGTATGTTATTCTTGACTTGGAATTCCAAGCATGAGGAGGGGGATCTTCATGCAACATATGGTTTATTCCTCTTCATAGGAGTATGTCATACCACTATGGAGGGCTCATTTATGGATCTTGTCACCATATTACTTTCATTACATGGTGTTTGGTCAATTTAGTGTGTCCTAAATTGCTACATTAATTTGTGAATCCGGGATTCGTACGCTGATGAAGTGTGGCGCATTATATGTGCAAGATAACCTATTTCTTACTTTTTGTCGTTTTTGGTTTTTTTTTTGTTTTATTTATCTTGGTTGGTTTCCTAATGTGAGATGGAAATTCTAAAAGACAAGTATGGTTATGAATGTTCAAGGCAATAATGTCCTTTATAATGATTTTCCAAACTTCAAACTTCAAAAAGATTTTAAAGCATACAATGACAAAATTAATTTCTAAAAGAAAATGAAAATGTGCCACTATACTAGTTAAACAAACAGTGAACTATTGATCATGAAAACCATTACCCTTGCTACTGTCTAAACACAAAAGAAACTGTACTCAAAGAAATCCAAAGATTGCAAGCAAAGTAAAACTAAAATCAAATTACATCAACTCATATTCTAACCCCTCACCATTAGTCTCGCTATGGCTTTCGGAGGTAATCATAAAAAACTTGAGTAATCTGATATCTAATTGCAGAAAAATAAACTAATACCAAATTACACACTCATACTTCAATCCCTCACCATTAGTCTTGCTATGGCTTTCAGAGGTAACTGATAATGACATGAGCAATTTAATATCTAACTTGCAGAAAAATAAACTAATATCAAACTACACACTCATACTTCAATCCCTCACCATTAGTCTAGCTATGGCTTTCGGAGGTAACTGATAATGACATGAGCAATTTAATATCTAACTTGCAGAAAAATAAACTAATATCAAACTACACACTCATACTTCAATCCCTCACCATTAGTCTCGCTATGGCTTTCGGAGGTAACTGATAATGACATGAGCAGTTTAATATCTAATTAACTAGTAAAGCAAATGTACAAAACTGAAATGAATAAAACAATGCTGGAATTAAAAAAAACTAAGAAAAATAAATCAGCAGAAGGACAAGATTGATTCCATGTCATTAGTCATTGTAAACTATGTGCAAATGCCCGCGCTGCCTACTATAATCTGGAACAAAGACACTGATCAGTTAACAACAGTATAAAGTATGAAAAATTATGAACAAAAACAAAACGTTAATACCATAAGAAATGTAATATATACACGTGAATGATTATGGAACAATGAACATAAGGAAATGAAGCATGAAACTATACAATAATACACAAAACCTCGGCGTGTGCAGGGGCCCTCTGCAAAATCATCGGGAAGCAGCTATCAAACACGAATTACGCTTATGAACAGAGTCTTCTCATAAATTTAAAATGCAGTCATAACAAAGAAACAATGTCACGGCACAGTGGGCTCTCTATCTAGCAAATTACATTACAGCAACTAAATATTATGCGTATGAGAACACATTATTTATAATAGAGAATGTCATAACTAATTTCCTACATTCTGCATTGATACAAGACATGTGAACCACCACGTCTAGAAATCTAGCATCATGGCTGCCGTGAAGATTAAATATAAGGAGAGTGGTCGTTGGATTCGGCTTATGGAGCCGTTTACAGGTGTTGATATGTCTCTCGTGATTTAGAAACAGCCACGCAAGTCTTCACGTGATGAAAAACAGAGTTCTGTCACCGTGGGACTCTTCGGTTGACCACCGCTTGATCACCTTTGACCACAGCCTTCTTAGGTGAATTCGACTGAGCCAATAGGACTTGATCCATGTCCATGTCATTTCCAACCTGCCCATGTGGCTCGATTTGCCTAAATACACCTGCAATATAGACTTTAAAAAAATAGCTGCGGAAAGTTAATGCAGCTGCAGAAAGTGACAAGATTCCGCAGCTAAATGAGCAAAAATCTAATTCAAACAGCAGACACAAAACATAGTTAAAAACCATTTTAAATGCTCTTTTATGATTAATATGCAATGATGTTGATGACTTAGGAGGTCCAGGTAAATGGAAAAAGTCTAGAAAGGTGTACAAGAAAGATGCAGATTTGAGACTCAACACATGGTAAGAATTCTGTTTTTGCATTTATTGATTGTTCAACACAATATTTGCATGCTCTTATCATTTCCTTGCAGTGCATTTTTCTACAAAGGGGCAAGTTTTTCTTTAGGCTCCATGGACCATTTTTGGCCAGCTATTGTGATGGAGACAACCATCTACTATATGACCTAGGGTAAGTGTTTGGTTACTCCTTGTATCATCAGTTGATACATTTAGCCATCTACTATTTACTAGTGGATGTGATGAATTACATAACAAGCCATTTGTCAAGGAACAACTTGCCAGGCTATTTTCTGAAGCTGCAGTGGGGAAGATTGCACTGTGACCACATGGGAGACTGTTGGTACCTTCCAACACCACATGAAACCTTCAGTCTCTCTTTAATTTCGATGTTGATCATGATCCCATTTGATGATGTTGTTCTTGCCTTTATGGGGAGCATGATTGGGGGAGGAACACATTGGGTGGATGTGTTCTTGGGGGAGGAGCATCCCCACACTTTTTGCATTACATGTTCTAAGGGGAGCATGGGAAGAGACATGGCCACTACAGCAAAATATTTTTTTCTTTATGAGGAGGGCCATGAGATGGATGGGATGCCATATGGTGGTGATTTCTTATCCATCATGTATGATATGGTTTGGGCCAGCTTGATTCACAACGCTGGGAAAGGGATATTTGGAGATCTAGTTTCCTTCTTTCCATTTGAGAGAAACATTATTGCAACCCAAGGTCAGCAAATTATCTGCACTTATCTTAAGTGGAGGGGAGGATAGCGTGGGGTAGGCCACTTTGTCTACCATGTTCAGGATTTCAGCCCACCTTCTTTGCAGGAGCTCAAGGTAGAGGAGGATTTTCAGGAGTTGTCATGTTGGGAGGTAACTAATTTTGTATGGATGATAGCTTGGGGATGGGAGATTCACATGGGGATGGTAGATCCTGATATATATCAGACCACATGCATTAAGAAGGCCTTTAGACCACCCATTGTTACCTCCATTGATATCTTACTGTCACAAAATGATAGCTATTTGGGACGTTCACCAAAAGCTAGCTTGTCCACTCGAGAGGGGCAACTTGGAGATATATCGATGATCGAACACCTTGATCCTTGGAGGATTTTATCTTATGAGGTTGCTATAGGAGAGAAGAGGATACTCTTCAGTCCTATCCTTGTAGTTGCTTGAGGACAAGCAAAATTTGGGAGGGGAGGACTGTAATATTCCAAAATTTGCATGCAACAAATTGGAATATTAAATTTTGCTCATATCACTTAGGAGATGAATAAAGGGGTAAGGGGGCCCATGTATTTCAAAAATGAGGATAAAATCCCTCATTTTGTGCAAGGGGATCATAATGCCAGCTGGATTGACACTCTCATGTGTGAACAGAGACATTTTGCATGTGGACAATGCCAAGTTTGACCAAGTCAACAGCATAAATGTAGGAGGAGTGGATCAGAAAGTAAAAGAGCTCAATGTGAATGTGGTTCAGCATAGATAGATACATGTGATTTGGATTGAAGACCCTTAGGTTTGAAAAGGGCTGAAGCAAGTTGAAGTGGTCAACCTTGACCAAATCAAACAACGCGGTTTAGAGGAGTGGCTCTAATGAAGGCACAATGCAGTTTTGGAGGGAGATTGTTGGTGTGAAGGTGGAAGCCCTATTGAGTGGGACCCAAGGTGAGAAGGTTCACTTAGTTTATAAGGAAGAGGATGGCGGCCATTTTTAGGTTAGCTTATGTATTAAATTTTCATGTCTTCTTAGACTTTTTCTCTCTTAGCTGTTTAGTTGAGATTGCTGATGCTGCTTAGCACTAAGTGATTCCTGTTTAGGAATTCCTTCTCTTCCCTTTGAGTAGCTCTTGGGAGATATCTGATCCATCATTCCTCATATCTGGCATTGGTGCCAAGCTTCAGTCTTCAGTTTCAGCGCAGTTTCTACAGGAGGTTGAGCTGAGTTGCAGGGTGTTGTTGGGGAGGGTTGAGAAACCCATTTTCTGAATTGGTTTGCACAGGAGGGAGGTTTACTTCCATTGGAGAATCAGTTTGGAGAATTCTTGGGATGATATCAGATCTTTGGCAGTAGGCCAACACTTTACCATCACTTACAGTGTTATTCCACTTAGGAATTGCGTTATTTCTGCAAGGCAGTTTTAGCAGTGACTCTTGTGGTTCTTTCAGGGAGTTTTCCTGTGATTAGAGGATGGATTCTTCCATGGGAGAAGAACCTTGTTCAGATATAGATTAGATATTCATTATTACAACCTTTTACACTCATGTGCTTCAGTTTCAGTGATTATTCAATCATACTGCTGAAAATCACCATTTGTATTCAGAATGTTTGACAAGAAACCCTTGCCGGGTTCTCTTGTATTTTGTATAAAGGAGACTAGATATCATTCTTATGATAATATTGTCTAATATAATTCTATATATATTTGTCTCTACCATTTATATGTATAAACCCTCTCTTATACTGCGTAATCACTTTTATACAAAATTCCTTGTGTTGCAGTGTTTGGAGTTTTAGCTCTTTTTGGAAATCCTAAGTGTGGGAGATCAGTTTAACCCACCTAGTTTGATTTGTTTCATCTCTATTCTTGGATTTAGGTTTTATATTGACTGATATACAAGATCCAAGAGTTAATTTCGTTATTTTATAGCATAATTCACTGGAAATGCATTTTTAGTGCATGCTTGCTGAGCTGTCCCAATTTTGGGATATTACATACTTCCCTGCCAAGATGGGTAAGGAAATTTCATTCCCTAATCATTCAGTGAAATAAAATATATCTCCCGCTATATTAAAATTTGTAGGGATAGCCATAAGGGCCATCGACGACACTGTTACACAAGAACCAACATCGTCTGGGGAACAAGTTGGGCCATCTAAAGAATTGATAGTCGACGATGCTACACAAGAACTAACGTCAACCAAAGAGAAAGTCGAAGAATTTATGGTTGATGTTATCCCAACAGGAAATTGAGAGAAAATATTGCAGTTGGTTCTAGCCTGCAAGATCCAGAACCAAACCTTGAGCCAAGTTTAGGGGCAGATCATAAAATGGAGCAAAAGCAGGGAAAGGATGTTGAAATTGTCATTCTGTAGGAGCCACTCAGGGAAATTATGGATATTCCAGGGCCTGTGGAATAAAATTTTGGGGTTGCTCCCTAGTATTTGGAGAAAATATAAGAGATTAGGGTCAAGCAGGAACCAGTTGATGAATTTACTGATGTTAATCCACCAAATGCAACATCAACCGTAAAACCAATGGATGAGGTCCATAATTCATTGAAATATGTGTAAGAATAAAGGCTCCCATCTAGGATAGGTACCGATCATAGTTTAAAGTGAATAGGCAATTCAAAAATGGAAATAATCAAGTTAAGTAAGCAAGTGTTGTGCTTACAGAGACGAGTAAGGATGCATAAAAGGGTTTTTGATCAAGCTGCCATGAACTCTGCATTCGAAACCACTTCAACAAAAATGCATACTGAAGACAAGTTGATGATTTTAGCAGCCGCACAGAACGAGTCATTTTTTCATTTGTTTGAGTCACGTGAATTGTTTTTAACCACTGAAATTCAGAAATGGTAGAATATGGTGATTCGTTTTCAGTAGGGGTTTTTTCCCCTAGAAAAACCACCGAGAAAAAATTAAAGGAATTCGATAACAGGTTTAAAAAGAAGTAGCTGAATACAAGACCTAGATATAAAAAGAAAAGAAAAAATGAGAGAAAAAATGAGAAAGGATTGAAGAATTGGAAGGACAAGTGCATTTGTTGAAGGCCGATGAAGATGAAATGTTTGACTTGGCACAGCAGGTAATCGCATGTCGACCCCACGCCAATAGTTACACTATGTTCCTCCATGAATGATACATGTTCTTCTATTTGGAGATTATCCTTCAGGAAATAAGTCATGACATATAAGACCCTATACAGTTTCTTCAAATTCTGAGAACCCACAATGCACTGAACCAACACCTAATGTGCGAGGCATACATGCATGATTACTTGTTGAAGGATGACTATAAATTTAATCCAGTACCATATGTGGCGGATGTTCAGTTGAGATCTTTCACTTCTTTCACAATTAACTAGGTTAAGTGGAAGGAAGCCTTCGACACGTTCGAAGAAAATAAGGTGAACATACCACTTAAGCTTAAAAAGGAGCATTTCTAGGCTAAGGATATATTCAACAAACACAATACATTTGTGAATATTAAAGGATGGAATAATCATATGACAACACAGAGGTGGTGTGCTGACATATGTACAAGAAAAAATGTTTCCTATGAGGAAGTGGCTCGAGACGACTATTTGAAACGTTGGTTGTTGTTATCTCCAGCAGTGCAAATATGTGAATTGTTTGGGGCCCCTAATTTTGTCAGGGATTTGGAAAGAATACCACAGTACATTGCATGTATGCATCACTGTGGGACCCAATGGATAGATTTGAGATTCTAGTTTCCTATTATTTGGTTTCCAGCTGAGCAACACATACAAGCTTGTGTGGTCTAGGATGAATGGTGGAAGGAAGTTCTTAAAATAGTTGGGTTTAAGCTTCCTCGAATAGATATGGCTTCAAAGTATGATATTTCACATCTTCACGCTAATTATAGTAGTTCCAACCTAGATCTATGCAGGAGACGAGTTGCATGAGGACATACAGAAAGACTAGTTGGGGGGAGATGTTGGTTGCTAAAATTTCCTACTCTTTACACACCCTTTTATTATTATTTTTGTACTTATCCTATGTCCTTGATGGGTTAATTCACATTCTAAAATGAAAAGGTATATCTATTGTCATGTATTTTTGAATTATTAGTCAATGAATCATATTTGTAGGGGAATTACCTAAAGAGGTTTTCTAACTTAAGTGATTTTGCATATTCGAAGGAATGATGGTCAAAGATTACAATTCATCAGATAATATTGAGCTCGTAGCGCTATCTTTGGATATAAACTGCAACGATGGTTTAACTTCTTGATTGATGCAACCACTATTTCTGTATTATGTTTTATACTATGGATAATTGTGTATGGATAATTTCCCTAATTTCAGGATTTATCAGTCCTCACTGAATTGTATAATTAATGTTACGAGGGTTGGAAAACCAGGCCCGCAAGAGAGATATGAGACTTCTGAGTTTATGACAAAAAAATTTTGTAATTCCTTTTTTATTAATGCGATTTCCGATTTTCTGAGTATTTTATATTTTTGATCTCACCACAACCTTGATCAGGGAGTTGGGCCCACACTCCTAACCAGGTGCTGCTGGATTAGTTGTGTGTGAAGTTCATTTTTTTTATGTGATTTTTATTGCTGTAACGATTTTTTGATGTGTTGATGTGAGTCATGTCTTGCTGATATTTTAATTATTGTTACAACCATTTCTTGTTGCTACACATTGTTATGCTATGATTGAATGTTCAATATTGGGTAGGGAAACTGTGGCATGCATATATTATGCATGATTGCCTTGAAATAACTAGTTGGACCCTAGATTGACAATTAATGTGGAATAGGTTGAATTGTACGATTCATATATGAACACTAAAATTTGACATCATCATATTGAATCCTATTGTTTCTTGTAAATTTTGTTTTGGTTGTAAATTTTTCTTAGGAGTCCCATTTTAGACGTCAAAAGTTCTCTAATGTTTCTTGGCCTTAAACGGTGCATTGCATAGTCTTTATCCCCAATTTCATCCCTTGATCTCCTTAACTGCGTAATTACGAAATGGCCCAACCTCCCTTGTCTCCCAAAACTATGTTGTATGTTCATTGAGTGCACATCCTCTTAGCCTATATCATTGGCCTCCATAACTAAGTAGTTTTCTCCCTCAACCCAGCTTGAGCTGTGCATTATGCAGTTTCAAGGCTCAAGGATCCCCCTTGCATGCTTGAATTGTGAAACTATGCAGTCACTAGGCCCCTTTCCCAGCTCTCCATCTGGTTCCGACTCATTCAAAGGATCAAAATGCACAATCTTAGACTAGGGATTTTTTCAGGTTGATGTTGTCTCGTCATGAGTGAATTGCAGGAATAGGTACCCTATCATTCCATGGAAATATGATGAATAAGGATATTAAGGAGGGAATCATGTTGGAAGACATTCTCGTAGTTGAGTATGCAAGTCGATTAATCAAGAGAAATAAAAGGGACACTAGCTTGCGATCAATATTCAAAACTTGAGATAGTTGAATATTCCTTATCACCAAGCCATTCGAGGGTGAAAATAAAATCATCCTCAAGAAGACTCTTAGCACTTAGCAGCAATAGTGGCTTGACATTTGCACATCATGAAGTCATTCATGCCAACAATGTCATGTCATGTCATGTCATGATTGGTCACATGCCACACCATTGTGGTTAAGGATGTATGTACCTCATGTTTGTTTTCACATGTGCTAAGGTAGTTGAACTATTTTGGTTATTTTAGTACATATTTGATTGAGAATGTGTTGTAATGGTTATTATTGATATCCCATCCTTGTGGACTATTCCACATGAGATTAGACATATATTTTTCATCTATTAGTTTTAATGACTGTTACATCCCTTATGGACTATTCCGCTCGATGTTCGATGAATCCTTCTTGTTCACATGTGTGTATTCTTGGGTGGTACTATTACCTCTCTCTTAGAGGCTCACTTCTCTCACTCCCTCTGCAATAGAATAAATTTGACACATATGCAATTGAACACTCACTAGGCACACCTTCTTTCTTTTCAAAAGCATAATTGCATTCCTCTCACTTGTTGATAGTTAGAGCCAAGGAAAATCTTTAATAATTTGGCAACTGGACCATATACCAGATGGGAATACCACACCAAACGATGTGAGGTATAATTGGGACTTCATATCAGGGAGATCCCCTAAATGTTGGAGGGTCTAGCACCATCAAAATTTCTAGCACTAGAAGGAGGGAAACTAGTCTTTTATGGTTGATAACCCCACCAAACCCAAAATCACATCTTTCGGTCAAGGAGGTAACATTCAAAAAACCTACCCTAATCATGCTCTTGAAGTTTGTGACCCTTCTCAACCTGAGCTTGTACAAACTTGTGAATATCTTATGATCAAATTCGGGTGATCTGTCCTTTAACCCATTAGTTTGAAAAATATATTAGATTGATTCAGGTAGTACAAAAACTTCCATATTTTCGAAAAATAACCCCACCTCCCATACCACGATAATGGTATATATGATTGAAGATTTTGTTTTCACCACCCTTGCAGAATTAGTAGATTTTTTCGAGAAGGCATAAAATTCAGAGCAACCTCCACTATATAATGGTGGTGTCAAAGAGAACGTTGTACTCTTAGACGATATTTTCCGTGGGTTAGGAAGTGAAGAGGAAGAAGAGCCATCAAATTTCGATAAGGAGGAGGAGGATGAAGATGAAGGCATGGCAGACCAAGATATGGTTTGGATGTATCAGGGTCCACTTGCACTTCCGGGTGTTTTACACAAGATGCCAAGGCATATGGAAATTATCTTAACGAAGTACGACCCTGAAAAAGCATTAAGAGCGAAGGACCATTTAGATAAATTCTACCTACATCTGCAAAAGATGTAGTTACACTATGATTATGTTGCATGTAGATTTTTTCTTAGTGCACCTTAGATGGAAGAAAATTTTTATGGTATCATATTCTTCCTTCGAATTCCATCCAGAACTTGAGGGGGTTTAAGAATATTTTTCTTGAAAAGTTTTCCGATGACAAGTCCCTTTCCATGTTGTTGAAAGAATTGGGTAATCTCAAGATGGAGCACAAAGAGAAAGTGAAATATCTCAATCACGGGTTTAACTGCATTTTGAATAAATTCCCAGAAAACATGAAACCTAATAAATCGATCACCATTGATTATTACAATTCTTCCTTGCTAACGAGGATTTTACAGTTTGTAAAGAAAACTGTGAAATAAACACTTACTGAAAACTATGAAGAGGCGATCACAATTGAAAAGGATTTGTGCACGATTGGGGTCATTGTAGATGAAGAAATAGAAAAATAATCCAAAGACATGAGTAAAAGGTCTCAACCCTCCATAATAAATGCCAAAGAGAAATAAAATTTCAACCTTGAAAGCTTGACTGACACTATCAAGACTCTGTCAAATGAGTTGGCAAAGCTAAAACAAAGGTCAAGCAAGACCACCACGAGCAACAAGCCTCCCAGGTTCAAACGTTTCAGAAGGATTATCAATTCTGGCAGTAAAGTAACCAACCAGCCAAGTCTGCGCAAAGATTGAACGGTGTTGAACATTGAGAGTATGGGCATGGATAAATATTTTTCATATCATCAATAATATCATTCCGAAAAAACATACCCCCAATGGAACCACACCATGAACGTTCTTGCTACACACCTCATTGATACAATACTTTGTTACAAGAATACTGAGCTTGCAGAAGAAAAGGAAGAAATTGTTGCTACTGAGGAAACTCCTACTGTGGGACATGTAGTGAACGCATTCAGTTGGGTACTTGTCGCTGAAAATAACATTGTCTAGAAACAACCTTTGATTGATGGCTTGGCCCAGAAGCAGGATAATTGGTATAGTTTGAGAAGCAAATGGCCATCCATTAAACTAGAGTTGGCGAAGCAGAAATTCAAGGAACATTTGTTGAGAAAGATCAGTCCACTTATCATCTTAGCACATAACACTTAGAGCAAGTCTCAGAATTCAATCGCAAAAAAAATTACTTTCACAATTAGTAAGAGTAATACCATCAATATGAAAGTCACAAATCAAGTTACACCCCCAGACACTTCAGAAATATCCCACACTTTGGATTACAACATAGTTGAAGAAATGAAGAAGGTTCACGCTAATATCTCAATGTTTGAACTAACAAATATCATGAGTGAGCGATACATGCTCCTATGCTCACTTAGACAATCCACCTCAAGTAATTCTTCTTCTTAATGCAAGGGATCTAGTATGTCCTTTGGTTCCCTCGAATCTGTGCTTAATAATTTAAAAATTGATGCAAATACACTTTTCCCTCCATTTTTGTTAAACTTCGAAATTTTCAATTGTAATGTACACAATTGCTTAGTTGATTATGATGCATAAGTAAATGTAATGTAATTATATGTTGCAAGTAAAATAAACACAAAATGGGATAAAGAAAACACACAAATTATTCAGTTGGACAGGACTCTTGTCCATGCAATTGGTGAACTCAGGAATGTGCTTATCTATTTATCATCGGACGAACGAGTTAAGAAATGTATAAACATAGTAATTGTGTACATTCCAGAAGAATATGGGGTATTGTTAAGTAGATACTAGTTCAACAAGCTACAAGGGTACTTTTTTGCAGACTGGTCACATCTATGGCTTCCACACAAGGACATAAATAATTAAATCTGAGTGAACTCAGAGTAATATATGAAAAACACAGACACTGCCTTGAATGGAAATAATGATCCATTGGCTTTATTAGGTCTTATATTTGGAAATTTATTTTTAGAAATGGAACTAGGGTTTTATCTTGCACATCCATCACTAGTACCACCAGAAACACCGTTGGATCTCCTTCCTAGAGGAACTAGTGAAAATGATGTTTATATAGGTAGTAGTAATAATAATAATAGTATCAGTGTAGTGTATAGTCCTTATACATATAATATGTGGAAATTGTAATTTGATGGTTCCAAAACACAAGAGGGATATGGATATGATTGTGTTTTAATGGACTCGGGACAGATAAAATATATGACCTCTAGCTGCTTGGAATTCAAGTGCACAAACAACTCTGCATAATATGAAGCACTCATATTGCGGTTGAAAATAGCCATCAATCTCAATGTTGTCATTCTCAAAGCAATAGGTGACTCATAAATCGTTGTGTGAGAGGGATGTGATACCGTACATTGTGTATCACCTCATCTCAAAATTTACCAACAAGAGGTATGGCATTTGATTTCAAATTTCCAAGCGTTTAATATTATCTTTGTTCTTCGAATATGCAATGCAGCTGTGGATGCATTGGAAAATGTTGCTACTATCTTATCATCGCTTAGGGATAGTTTTTCAATAGAAATGATTTATAATCCATACATCCGTGATAATATTACTAATTTACACTTTTTGAATGATGACCAGAAGATACTGCACTTTATGGCGAAAACTAATGCATTCAAAGATGCAACTACTGATGAAGACGGGAATGAGAAGGCATTGTAGGATGCATATAGTACAAGAAAATAAAACCTAATGTTGAAGGGCATGGTATCATTCTAAAAGTTGTATTAATTGCAGAATTTCTTCTAAGGGTCAGTCACTACAAAGACCCATAATTCAATGTTGTTCCACGAGCATATTAGTTTGGGAATATAAAAGGATCTAAATTTTGTTAATATTGGTACTTGTTTCACACCACAGGAGCGACAATATTTTATCCACTTTGTTGGCGAGTGATCAGGTCTCGCGGGGAAGACCCAGGTTCAGGAGTTGTGGCCAACAAAGGAATCCGCTGTAGTCTAGGATCATGTCGGCATTATCACCCTACTCTGGAGAGTAGAGAGTCTCACCCAAGGCGTACCGCGACCACATGCAGAAGGGGAATAGACCAGTGGCAAGGAACAGATCCGCAACTTATTCTCATCAGTGATTAGATTGCATAAATAGAATCACAGACGCAACGACATTCAGAGAGCATATAGATATTAAGAAAATAAAATTTAAAAGCATCTCAACCAACACACATGCATGTGAATCACACCAATAGACAGCAACCTGCAATTATATTAAGCTCTTGGCCAAATCCATAGTTACATAGCCTTGCAATGGGCTTACAAATCCGATACATATGCCTTGCGGAACAGAGATGTACAAAAATAGAACCCTAGGAACTATAGAGACCTCATCCATAATCTGGGTTCCTGCTGCAGCATGCGGTTTCTCTCCTTCGGTCGCTCTCTCTTCTCTTCTCTTCTGGGTGATGGCTATTTATTCACCCGCTATCGCGACTGTTAGTTCTTCTTATGTCCTTCTTCAGCTGATTCTGGCTTTTCTCTGATTATCCGTGTGTTCTGCTTGCATTCTTCTGCTGTATCTTCTCCTTATCTGTACTTATGCATCTAGTTTCCTCTGCTATGTGCCTGTTCCTTCGCAACCTTGGTAGCTCCGCTGTTTGGTGTGGTTGCGACTTGGTTGCAGCTGCCATGTGCCCTTGTTCCACAACCCCAAAATCTGGCCGTTATTTCAAATTCAAAACGTTCAAAACAATGGCCCCAACAGGCCCCGACCACAGTCCCTTGACTCGTCCTCGAGTCAATCACAAATCATGGTTTCTACCTCCATTTCCCTGCTTGACCCCGTGCCCTGTTCGCCCTATGTGCCTTCATCGTGTGCTCGTTTCTGCTGTGTGCCTTCAGCTTGTTCCTGTCCTTGCTGTGCGTCTTCAGGCGACTGTTCAAACAAGGGCCCCAACTCCGGGACCCTGCGGAACGCTGTAGCTCGAAGCTCGGTAAAATCCAACACAGCCTGCTGCCACCCTTGGATGAGCGAGTCTATTTCCTCAACGAGCTTGGTGACAGTAGCCTCCTTGATTGGCGTTGGGGAAGCTCTGAACATTGTGCTGATCTGAGTCTCGGCAGCCGCTGCGAGCTGTTGTATTGTCCGGGCGCTAGATTTGAGGGGCGACCGGAGCTCATGAATGATGCGTTTGGCCTCCGCCGAGCAAGCCTCTGTGTGTTGGAGCTGTGCCTCAAGTTCATCAGCCTAAGCGTATAATTGATCCAGCCTTGCGGGGTCCGTAGCCTCTTGAATTTCCCTTGACACCTGCTGGAGTTGGGCTGAAATCGGCTGGGTCTTGACGGTGAGTGCCAGGGAGAATTTCTGAAGGCCCTTCAGGAGGTCACGAGCCTCTCATGCCATGGAATGAAGTGTTTCCTGCATCTGAGCTGCCTGGCCCTGCTTGGTGGCCACCTGGGCTGAATAGTCGACCTCAGGCTTGGGCGGCACGGGACGGGTTGCTAACGCCGCACGAAGCTCGTGATTCTCCCAGTATAAGTCCTGAATGGAGATGCGGAGGTGGATAGCTTGCTCGGAGAGGCTGGCCGCAACGATTTCGGGAGGCATCAGGGGGTAATGAGGCTCTAGGGAGGGCTAGAACTCGGAGAACATCCGGGTGACATTGGTGATCATTGCTTCCATCTGCTCCCGTGCTGTTCGGAGTTGGTCGCGTTGTTCAGTAAGCGAGGAAATTTGGTGTTGCTGCTCGGCACACTACTGTTGGAGTCCCAAATGTAATCTTTCGGTCTGCTGGGCCGCCCTTTGAATCAGTAAGTACAACTGAGCTGAACTGTCAGGCTAGAAGGTGGCGGTCCTAGAAGCGCTCTGCGCCGAAATTTGCTCCGGCAACGGTTGCCCACCGACAACTGATCGGGTGACATGCTCAGAAGTTGAGAAAGGCGTGGCCTCTGGATGTGCAGAGTCAACCATATTCAGATCCGGCAGTTCTTGCTGATCAATGTGGGCCGGTTGTGGAGGGACTGTGGCCTCAGGCGGAACCTCAGCAGAATTAGACCCGGCACGCAGTTGCTGTGTGAATATATCAGTGAAAGGAGGGTGGGGTTCGACCGCTGGGTCGAACGGTGGTATGACTGTGGCAGCACCAGAGTCAACCTCAGCCCCGCGGTCCCCACCCATGAGTCCCCGGATAATGGGGTCGAACACCGCAGCCGAGGAATTAGATGGGGCGGATGAAGTGGCAGGCGGATGAACGGTGGATGGAGCGGTGGACAGTGTGGTGGGGGTATGTGGAAAGCAAATGTTAATGAATTCAGATGGGTCAATGAGGGGTTCCTCTTGAATCAGTACCCCTATGCTTGGGGGCAGTGGTGGATCATCAGCAGTGAGGTCCACCACTGGATTTGCCTCGGTGGTGTAGGCCCTCTTAGCTTGAGGGGCCTCGGGTAGATCCCTAGGCCTGCTCGTCTCACCCATCGGGGTCGTGAGTGGATCAGCAGAGGTAAACAGGATAGTGGGGATGGGGGAGGTGAGCGGAGCGGTACAGGGGTGCGAAGTGGAGCGAGTGAGCTGAAATTCAGAAAATAAAGGAAATAGAGCAGCACCGCTAGAAATAACCTGAGCCACCGCATTGAGATTCCGTACCTGGGTATTGAAGTGGCAGACGACGGGGAGGAGCGATTCGAGGATTTCTTGTGATGGCGCTGCCACCTCCATCTCGACAGGCTATTGCACTGGTGCCATGCTGTCAAAATTGTATCTGGGGAGCCCGTCCCGCATGTGCTTCGTGACCCCCAGCCATAAACAGACTTCACGATGGAAGGTAGCATCGTCCAACTGAAATTTTAGTGGCGTCATTCGAAAGGTGTCCGCCGGAATGCAAGCGGGTTGGAGGTAAGTGTGCTTGTGACTTACCCCGAACCACACTTGCTCGCTATATTCATCCAACAGGTTCCTAGGCACCCGTTGCTGGCATGCCACCACATCCGTCATTAGCCGGTACCAGGACTGAAACGCATATGCATTCACCAGTTTGGTACTGGGATCATTTGAGACCTGCCATGGAGTAAATTTCATCGTGAGGGGCTGGCCCTCGGGGATCTCTGCTGGGAACCGGATGTGTAGAGTGTGCCATTTCCACATGGCAAAAGCAATAATCAAATAGCCATAAATAAAAGTAGTTGCGTGCTTATAATTCTCCTCGCATGCATCGAACAACTCTTTTAACAAGAAGGAACACCAATTCAGTTTGGTGCCTTGAACATAATGCTCAACAATTGAAATAGTATCAAGAGTGCATTCGCCCTTGGTGTAATGCCGCATTGTCTTGCTGGAAATGAGGTAACAGGCGAAGCGAATCTCAGGCTTGTTAATGAGGTCGATCTTGGCTCCTTTCCCCCCCTGCGAGTGCCATATTTAGTATAGAGGTCCGCATCGCCCGACTTCCATGCGCGCTTGGAGGAGTTCTGACAGGCCGTTGAGACGTCTGCGCCCATTTGCGAAAGCCCTGTGAGGCGATGAATATCTTCGTCGTGAATGGGAATTTCCTTGGTCAGCCACAAGGACCCATTCTGAATTCGGCTGAGGAGGAAGCGTGTACACTGCAAAACCAGTCCTGTGGTGCCAAAGACCGGAAGATCTCTCAAGTGCATCAGGGACGAGTGTTGAAGGCCCCTGAACTCTGGTAACAGGCGGCTGGCAGAGTTGTCAGCTGCAGTGTAGTAGGGCTCCATGTATGCCTGCCGCTGGAGGGATGGAAATTTAGCAGAATTTGAGAGGTTGGCATCAATCAAGGCTGCATTATCATATTTTCCCACAAGAGACTCGGTCTTGTGAATCCGAGTGTCAAGCTCTGGTTCAATGATGGTTGGGACGGCCTTCGGCATTTTGGACCGGCGCTGATAGACCTGTAGAAGTTGCCTTGGGCGCCTTTCCTGGTGCGGTGCGTTCTGAGAATTCAATGGCTCTGGTGCTGCTGCAATTGCTAATTCGAACGGGTCTGGCATTCTCGCGCTTTTGGCTTTCATGCAAGTTATGTCAGCACCTGGCACGAGTGGAGTTGATGAGACCCCTTAATGAGTTAATTCCTGCTGGCATTCTTTCTGCGATAATTGTGCGATAAATCGCATGCCAATGGGGATGCTGACAGTGGCTGACGGTGGCATGGGGAAATGGGCGGACGCGATGGCTGAGGGACTGCGGGTGATGGAAAAATGATGACGGAGAGGTTATTGCCAATTATGGTAATTAATGATGCAGATCTAGGCGATCCTACGGACTGACACAAGTGCATGGGGGGACTGAGCTGGACTGATATGGAGACGGGAAGGGATCCTACAGGGCTGACATGCTGGACAGGCGCCGCCCCGACCACAGTCGGTTGCGGTGCTGCCCCCGCAACTGAGCGGTTATTGACACACTACCTATGAACATAAAAGACCTCCTACGCTCATCCCGGTTTCGGGAGAGTTATTCAACTATGATACGCTACAGGAGCTCTCGAGTGCGAGAGTTATTGATGAGAAATGAAAGGTACTTACTCCTGGTAGGGTTTCAGGCGTGCGCCATTCACCCACCCAGGGAGAACCGTACCATCCAACTGTGCCAACCGAACGGCTCCGGAGTCGCGAATCTCGATAACAAAGTAGGGTCCCAACCAGTGCATCTGGAGCTTTCCTGGGAACTTCTGGAACCTGCTGTCGTATAAAAGAACTTTGCCGCCAACCTGGAAGGTTTTGTTCTTAATGTGGCGGTCGTGCCACGCTTTCTGCCAGTCCTTCTGAATCTTCTGGTGGAATTCGGCCAGGAAGCGGGCCTCATCCAGTTCCTGTAATTCATGGAGGTGCTCCTAGAGGGAGGCCTCTTCCGAAAACTTCAGGGACGTCGCAACAGAACCATTGTTGGCGAGTGATCAGGTCTCGCAGGGAAGACCCAGGTTCAATAGTTGTGGCCAACAAAGGAATCCGCTGTAGTCTAGGATCATGCCGGCATTATCACCCTACTCTGGAGAGTAGAGAGTCTCACCCGAGGCGTACCGCGACCACATGCAGAAGGGGAATAGACCAGTGGAAAGGAAAAGATCCGCAACTTATTCTCATCAGTGATTAGATTGCATAAATAGAATCACAGACGCAACAACATTCAGAGAGCATACAGATATTAAGCAAATAAAATTTAAAAGCATCTCAACCAACACACATGCATGTGAATCACACCAATAGATAACAACCTGCAATTATATTAAGCTCTTGGCCAAATCCATAGTTACATAGCCTTGCAATGGGCTTACAAATCCGATACATATGCCTTGCAGAACAGAGATGTACATCAATAGAACCCTAGGAACTATAGAGACCTCATCCATAATCTGGGTTCCTGCTGCAGCATGTGGTTTCTCTCCTTCGGTCGCTCTCTCTTCTCTTCTCTTCTCTTCCGGGTGACGGCTATTTATTCACCCACTGTCGCGACTGTTAGTTCTTCTTATGTCCTTCTTCAGCTGCTTTTGGATTTTCTCTGATTATCTGTGTGTTCCGCTTGCGTTCTTTTGTTGTATCTTCTCCTTATCTGTACTTATGCATCTAGTTTGCTCCGCTATGTGCCTGTTCCTTCACAACCTTGGTATCTCCGCCGTTTGGTGTGGTTGTGACTTGGTTGTGGCTGCCATGTGCCCTTGTTCCGTAACCCCAAAATCTGGCCGTTATTTCAAATTCAAAACGTTCAGAACAAGGTTTTTCAAAACAAGGGCCCCAACACACTTATTCAAGAAGTATTGAGATGTATTCACATGGACATATGACTAGCTCAAAAATTACGACACACGAATTATCCAACATGTGATCCCAATCAAAGAAGGGGCCAAGCCGTTTCAATAGAAGTTGTGAAAGGAACATCCAATGCTTGATCCTCTCATTAAAAAGGATTTAATGAATTTTTTGGATGCTTGGATCATATAAAAAGTGCGACATTCTACCTGGATATCTAACTTGGTCCCAGTAAGGAAGAAGTTCAGGGAAACCCCCTTATGTGTTGATTTTTGTAACCTGAATCATGTCTTGAACAAGGATAACTACCTTGTGTCGTCTATGGAATAGATAATGTAAATGGTATCAGGTTCAGAGATGTTTCTCTATTGGATGGGTATTCAGGATACAACCAAGTTCTAGACTTAGAGCCTAATAGAATCAAAACAAAATTTCACAAAAAATAGGGCATGTTTGCGTTAAAGATAATGTTGTTTGGGTTTATTAATGCTGGTGTGAAATTTCAAAGCGCCATGGACACCGTATTGATTGGTTTGATTGGACAAAGCGTAGTTGTATACCTCGATGCTGTCATAGTGTTTTCTAAGAAGAGATTTGACCATGTACACCATCTGAGGAAAACAATTTAGCGATGTTGTAACTACGGTATATCCCTTAATCCAAAAAATAATATTTTCAGAGCGTTTGAGGGTAATCTCTTGGGCCACATCATTGCTAAAAGTGGTATTAAAGTAGAAATGGAGAGGGTCAAATAAATTACGTAGATTTCCTTCCCAGTGAAGAATAAGTCTATGCAGTCCCTTATGGGAAAACCAACTTCCTCTGTAAGTTAATCTCTGATTACACTTAGATAGTCAAGCCAATACAGGAGATGGTAAAAAAAGATGAAATATATAGATTGGATAAAATGTAAAAGGACGCGTTTTATCGTATCAAGTAAGCTATCACAGAAGCACCTGCTTTATACAACCTAGATTTCAACAAATATTTCTTTCTCTACATATTTTCTTTGAACACTTCTCTTTTCATCATAATTACGCAGAAGGATGATCATAACAACAACCGGCCCATATAATTTATGAGCGCTAGTCTTCAAGGACCTGAATTCAATTATCGTGCCAGTGATAATCATGCTTATGCAGTATACACAGTGGTTAATTATCACTCTATTATCTTTGTTTCACACCCATCAGTTAGACCATTGTTTGTCACAACAAGAGCCAGGTGAGAGAAGAACGAAATGGATGATCGGTTTACAGGAGTACGACTTAGATTTCAAGCCAGTTTACACAATCAAGGGCCACGATCTATGTCAACTAGCAGCAGAATTAGTGGATGCAAAGGAAGAAGAAGACCCCTTTGGATAGGAGTAGGAAATTAAAATGTATAGTGTAGAGAAAATACCTCCCATTATCATTACGGACTCTTGGTACACATATGTTTTCCAATACCTCGAGCATGGCACCACGCCCTCCCATTTATATGCACAATAGAAGAGGGAACTTAGAATCAAATCATTATCTTACTATTTGGTGCATGGGGTAATTTTCAGAAAGCACCATAATGGAGTGTTTCTCAAGTGCTTGGAAGCACACGATTCAGTGAAGGTATTGTCTGATCTTCACGTCGAACCAACCTGGGGACTTTTCACAGGCAACACAACAACGCATAAAATCATGTGGGCTGGTTTCTATTGCCCTAAATTTTCAAAATTCTCACGCTTACGCCCGCAAGTGTCCGATTTGTCAAAGGTGTTCCAACTAAAACAATAATTTAGCCACCCCATTGTATCCTATCGTAATGGAAGAACCTTTCAACAGTGGGGCTTAGATGTTATTAGAGAAATATTTCCACATTCATAAAAGTAGAACCACTATATTCTCACTATCACAAACTACTTTACGTGGTGGACAGAAGAAGTTCTGCTTAAACAGGTGAATGATTAGGAATTCATCAATTTCCTTCTACATAATATCATTTCTAGGTATGGCATTCCTACTTCACTTGTTTTTTATAATGCAACATACTTTTCATTGCTAAAACTCTATGGTTTTGAATTAGAGAATGGAATTTTATTGAAGAATTCAACTAATTATTATTCACATGGTAATGGTTTTACTGAGTCCACGAGTAAGAACCTCATACATATCATCAAAAATACCATATTCTCTGAATAGAGGAACTGGCACTTTACTTTGGTAAATTATTTATGGGTGGACTGAGTCATGCCAAATCCCTCTTTGAACACCTCCCATTACTTCCTAGTATATGGAAAATAAGTCATCATCCCTTCCAACATCTACTTTCCTTATCTCCAACTTTCAAAAGAATCTCAAGGAAATCCATGCTTATTAGTGTAGCATAGGATGGACACTCTTCACAAGTTAAATGAAGAAAGGTTGAATGCAAAAGAAAATTTTTCTTTGCATCAGAGTCATATCAAGAGGTGGTTCGATAGGAAGTCTGCAAGTAAGAAAAACTTCAATGTGGGTGACTTAGTCTTGAAGCTGGACAAATCCCACGAAGACAAAAGAAAACACACCAATTTTCAATCCCTATTTATTAGGCCATTCACAGTCCATGAAAATATTAGCCAACACATTTATCGTCTTTAATCACTTGATGGTAAGATTTAATCTCTCCCTATCAATGACCAAGACTTAAATCATTACATTCAATGATGATCTGGGGTTATGCCCTACACTATGTACATATTATTTCTTGTTTTTTTTTTGTTATGTGAATAAGTGTTGTGCATATACATGTTTTGTCTTCTTAGCATGTGTGTCGATAAATTATAAAGAGACTTGTGACACTTAAACATTTGGATAAACCTTCAGTACAATTTCCTTTTGTTGGTTATATCTTTTAGCTGATGAAGTTCGACAGAAAATATGATCCATCTGTAAGGAGACTTTTGGTTAAACCATAAACTCGTGACCATTCGGGAAACCTTATGCCTAAATTCGGTTATTTATGTTTCGGTGTGTCCATGCTTATCCAATTATAAGGACAGGATATGGGGAAAAATCTAAATGAGCAAACCTAAATCATAGGTCTCTATATGATTCTTTGAACGAACGAACTCTCTTACTCTCAATAATTCGAGATCCCTCTTCCTCCAAACACTTAATAAGTTCCAATGCATAGTATTATAAAAATAAATAAATAAAGATGAAATAAGATAAAGGATTCCTGCGCAAAGAGGTGAAGCAAGAAACTCTGTCGGGGTATTGTCCAAGCTTGCTGGCAGCGAAGCAACACAAGAGATAAAAATTTATACTATGAAAATATTAAGCTCACGAATTACACTACCCTTCCCAACTCAAAACATTGTGATATTGGTGAATTTTATGTTGTGGTCAACCAAGAAGGCATGATGGGGACCATGTATATTCACGGGGTAAGTTTGGATACAAAAGTAGTCCACATGATGAATTAATACTCCCCGAAGAACCAAGACCCTCAATGAAAGAGTTAACCAAGGAAGAGAAGTTGGAATTCTACCAGTGTGTCCCCAAGTGTTGTCACTACTACAAAACCCTCCAAATTTTTTTCCTACGCTCAATTTTGGAGCCTTCCTTGGTCTTTTACATTATCATAATAAACATTGAAACTCATTCCATGTGTTTTCTTTGAAGTGTGTTTGGTTCCCTTTGCAAGTTAGGAAAAATGAAGTATTTTTGCATGTTGGTTGTCGCCTCATGTACATAAGCTTGTTATGGTGGCTTCAAAACTTCATATTTGTGTAAATGATTTTTTCTAACCATGTAAACATTTTTTGTACTCATTTGAAAATTTTTAATCATTGTCGCAAAAGTGTCGTCATAGTCGTCGCAAAGTGTATCTTAAGTGTCACACTTGTCATAAATCATTGTAAAGTTGTCGCACGGAGGGTAATGAATTTTTAATGTGTCATGGATTATCTATGTTGTTTTTTCATCAAGTATTCTAAGTGTGTGATCACATTTGAAGTTTCATATTTTTTCACATCAATCTCACCATTCCCACATTTAGCAATTTTTGGAAACGTTTCTTGACCAAGAAATATAGCTTCACCGAGCCTCCCTAAATTGTGAATTGAGAAGTTTCATTCCTCTATATATGAAATTACCTATTGGAACTGTGCAGTTCACATTTCTTGCCTCCCGGGACCGTTGCATTGCGCAATTTCTATGCTCGAGCTCCGACCTTGACTCCCAGAATTGCGCAATTCCTCCTCCCATCCTGGCCTTAACTGTGTATTGTGCAGTCTCTAGCCTCAATATCATCCCTTGATATCTAGAACTATACAACTACATAATGGCATAGCCTCCCTTTTCTCCTGGAACTATGCAGTATGTTCATTCAGTGCCCATCCCCTCATCATGTCTCACTGGCTCCCATAAATGCATAGTTTTCTACCTAAGCCTAGTATGAACTACGCATTGTGCAATTTTAAGGCTCAAGGCTCCCTCTTTCCTGCTTGAAATATGGAATCAAACATTCACTTAGCCCCTTTACCATCTCTCTATCTGGTTTTGGCTCAGTCAAATGATCATTATGCATAATCTTACATTAGGGGGTTTTCAAATTGATGTCGTCTCGTCATAAGTGAATTGTAGGAACATGTACCCTATCATGCCATGGAAAGATGATGAAGAAGGATATTAAGGAGGGAAGTATGTTATAAGAAATTCTTGAGTACACAAGTCAATCAATCAAGAGAAAGAAAAGAGGCACTAGTTTGCGACCACTTTTCTAGACTTGAGATCATTGAAGATTCTTATTGCCAAGCCATGCAAAGGTGAAAATAAAATCATCCTCAAGAAGAAACTCAACACTTAGAAACAAAAGTGGCTTGAAAATTCCACATCATCGAGTTTCTCATGTCAGTAGTGTCATTTCATTTCATTTCATGAGTCGCCACATGCCACACCATTTTTGCTAATGCTACAAATCATGTTTCAAAAATATATTGCAAAGTGAAAGTTGAAAGGAAATATGTGGAATATGAAGAGTCATGTAAAGTTTAAAAGTCACAGGAAGTAAAACAGTTATGAGGGTAGATGAAGAGCCACAAGGAAGGTGAAGAATCACCTTCTCATTGTTATATACACCCCATCATTTTAAGAGCAAAGGATTGTTCACCTTGGCTCCTCCCGCAAAGCATTAAAGAGATAATCTAGTTCTTTTGGGGGGAAAGGAGTGACCCCAACACTCCACTATTGTAGCTAGTTATGTTCATTGGATACATGTGTCTTGGAACTTTCAATTAATAACAAAATTCTTCAAGGCCAACACATTCTTCATGCATGGAATATGAATGTTTGTAAGACTATTATGCGTATGTTTTTACTTCATCTCTGTTTTCACATGTGCTAAGGTAGTTGGACTATTTGATTTATTTTAATACTTATGATTCAAAATGTGTTGTAATGGTTGCTATTGTTGTCCCATTATTATTGACTATTATGTGAGATATTATATAGATGTTTCTCATCTATTGGTTGTAATGACCGTCACATCCCTTGTGGACTATTTTATTGGATGTTAGATGGATCCTTCTTGTTCACATGTGTCTCTTCTTGGGTGGTACTATTACCTCTCTCTTAGAGTATCACTTCTCTGAAACCCTGTGTAATAGAGTAAATTTGACACATCTTCAATTGAACACTCACCGAGCACACCTTATGTTTTTCAAAGGAAATGTTTCATCCCTCCCTCTTACTGGAAGTTAGATCCAAGGAAAACCTTTAGGAATTCGGAAATTGGGCCATATACCAGATGGGACTCCTATACCAAATGGGGTGAAGTATAATTGGGAATTCATATAAAAGAGATCCCCTGAATGTTGGTGGGTCCAACACCATCAACATGACCCAATGAAAATTTACATGGATTAATAAGAGAATTGGTCCTAGTCATATAGCAGCTTAATTGGATCAATTTCTCATAAGAAATGACTTTCTTGACCCTATTTTCCGCATTTCATCTATATTTTGGATGGGAGTGGGTCTGATCACCAACCAATTTTTGTCTCCCTCCATTTGTAAGAATATTATGACCCTCTTCCTTTTTAGTTTCACTCACATTGGATTCAATCAAAAGGTTTTTTTTGAGGTGGCTTCCAATGCTTTGGAAGGCTAGGTATCTAACTCACTAGTTTTTATTTGAGAAAAAAAAAGGCTACAAAGAAATAATTAAAAGGTGGGTTAGAGACAATTTTCAGGACTAAAGCAAGGATGTGCACCTCCATCAACTACAATTATCATATGTTCACATCATAATGGAGCAAGAGTAGATCATGAAACAAATTTTGATGGAATAATATCAAGATTAAAATTTCTTACATAGGGAATTGAAATCCAAGGAGGACATTTGTTGGATAAAGTACCACAATCTCTAGTTAGGATCAAGGATCTGTGCTATGGAATCCAAGATGATAGGAAGGTTGTGTTGGAGCATATCTGAGTCTTTAGTTTATCGTGAGGATAACAATCTTATGTTATGTCTAATCCTAGAGGAGAAGGTTCATAATGCACTGAGATGAATGGAACCAAATAAAGCCCCACATCTTGATGGTTTTCATGCAAATTTCTACCAGTCTTATTGGAACATTATCAAGCTTGATCTTTGTAGAATGGTATATTTTTTTCAATAACCAAAAAATGGGTCAGGGATTAACTCTACCTTTATAGCTCTCATCCCCAAATACGTAATCATTAATCCTTTGAAATATTTAATCCAATCTATATGTGCAATGTTTCATATAAAATAATATTTAAATTCATACTCTGCAAACTTAAAACTCTCCTTTCCAAAATCATTTCAAAAAATCAAGGAGAATTTATAGGGAGTTGTCAAATCATTGATAATATAGTATTGGTTCATGAGGATGTACACTCTAGCAATAATAGAGGAGAAAAAGGGATGGTAATAAAGCTAGAAATCACTAATGCTTTTGACATGGTAAGCCACTAGTTTCTCTTTGATGTAATGGAAATATTTGGGTTTGAGAAAAAAAATCTACATTGGATCTTGGCCTACAATTGAGTCCATGTATCTCTCTTTCGATATATATATTTTTTTAGTATTCAAGGGTCTTCTTTAAGGTTTCCCTCTCTCCCCTTATCTCTATATTTTATTGATTTATTTGTTAAGTAGGAAGCTTGAACATGAAAAAAAAGTTGGGATTTTTTTGGGAATTAGATTTGGAAAGGGAATTAAGAGTATTAATCACTCTCAATACATAGATGAAACTTTTATACTAGATGGATTATCACTTACCATAACTTCTATATTTAAAAAAAATATTGGAGAAGTTTATTTCAACATCAAGGGGTTTGGTAAATAAGGAGAAAATCCAACTCTTTACTTGGAATATCAACAAGTTAGTGTAGAACTATATTCTTCAAATTTTAGGACTCTCTATAGTAGAATCATAACTAGAATTAAAATATTGGGAATTCCAATAACCCTCAAACCTTTTCCTCATCCTTCATAATATCCTTTACTTTCAGAATTCAAGAATAATTGTGTCAAATGGGATGCACTTTGGCTCAACTTGACTGGAAGAGTGGTGCTTATAAACTCTATTCTTCTACCCTGTCCATGTATCACTTATTGAATATTTTATATATTATGGGTTTAAAGTTAAAATGGCCCAGAGAATCAAAAAGTATTTTTGGAAACGAGGGACGACAAATTTTAAAAAAATTACCTAGTTAGAGGGAAGCAATCAGAAATCCAAAGGATCAAAGGGGGCTTGTAATTTAAGACACCCTATTTAAGAACATGGCCTTAGGAGAATTTTTTTATGGAAACTAATCATTGATAATGAGGAATGTGGAAGAAATTATTTTGAATATGTATTTTTATGGAGAAATAAATTCCTTCCTAGATCATTTCTTTTATCTCAAGATGATCTCAAATCTTTCATCTCTTATGTTCATCTCTCCCTTTAATTTGATCCCTATTAACCTAGATCCCTATGAATAAATATGTATTAATATTGGGAAGGATTGAATTATTTCTCTCCTCTCATGTCTAATACCTTTGCATGTTTGGTTGCAAGAACGTGATAAGTTCCTCCTAGATGATGTCTCTACCTAGATTGGTGATGGTCTATGGTCTAACTAGTATTTTAGTATGCTCCTAACCATTTATAAAACTCTATAAAATAGTTTTAATTTCATCACTCGAGGTGCAATCCCAAAAGGAATTTGGATGAGGACTTTAGAGGTGGGGAATATTAGATTATACTATTAAAAAAGGCTATATATCTCATCTCTTTCCTAATGGATTTCCTCTAGGAAGAAGGCTTTGGAAAATTATATGGAATGTGGAGGGGCTTCCTAACATTAGTATTTTTTTGGACTCTTATGCAAAATAAGATTCTAACCACGAATAACCTACAACAAAGAGGAATCCATGGGCCACTATGATTTCCATTATGCTTCTTTAATGATGAATCCATATCCATGGTTTTATAGAATTCCATTATACTAAATTTCTGTGGGATTTTTATCTCCTTAGTCATTCTCCTTAGCTAAAATTACGTTCTCATTTTTCCAATTTCCTTAATAACCAAGATAGATATTATTTGGGTAATCTCAAAAAGAAGTGTCTGTTTAAAATCATTTGGAGATTCTTTCCAAAATATACATGCTAGAAATTATGAAAGAATTGTCGTTGCAACAAACACCATCCAAAATTTTTCCTACACTTGAATTTTTTAGCCTTCTTTTGATATTATGATCAGTCATATCAAGTTGTTCATGGTCACTTTGTGATTGGTTGATACTTTTCTAAGTCCTTATGTTTTCTTCTGAGACTCTAACTATTGAAGTCACTTGCTTACACATGCTTTTCTTTTTGATGTATTCAAAAGAACACCTCTTCCTACCAAGCTTAACAGTGAGTGTTTTCCTGGAAAGATAAGCATTGTGCATTCCTGGAGAGTAATGCTTGTGCAGTCTCTATAAATAGTAATTATGCAATACTTAATGGAAGGAATTATGTAACTCCTAAATATTACGCAGTCCATGATGATAGTGATTTCCCATTTGACAAGGACATTGCACAACACAATCCCTATCGACAGTCAATGTAAAATTCCAGTTGAAATCCTCTCTCATTCTTAGTTGCAAGTGTACCAACATCCCTTTGAGTTTTATCAACTATTGATTTTATGTTCTTTTTCTTTCATAAATGTCACTTTCACTTTCACAAATGTATATTTTTATTTCTTTAGCTCTTGCAAGTGTCATTAATACTTATTGTTACTGTTACAAGTATTTCTTTTGATTTATTTCACTCTTACATGTGTCACACTTTGGCACACCACTAGAGGTAGCTCTAGCACTTTATTATTCATTAATTGATCTTATATATCATAAGAATATGCACTAGACACTCACTCCCACAAGTCAACGCTCTTTCTAATTGCAGTAGACACTTGTGTAGTAACTTGTATTTTAAGTGTTGCAAAGATACATTTCAATTGTCACACTTATAAATAAAGTGTCACTTTTTTGGCGTTTCACGGTAGGCATGCGGACCTTGAATTCTATGCATTCTCTTCACTTGTGTTTGATGGTATGCATGTGTGTGATCCTATTTTGGAACTTGTTTATATCATGCATTCTTTCTTATTCCATTGATATAACACTTAGCCATTTTTGGTATTTCCCTTGTCCTCACACTTTGCATACCTAAACTCGCAACTAATCAATGAGCACATTGCAAATTCATAGCAAAAAAGGATGCATCAGTTACCTTTTACAACTATGCATTGCTCCATTCTAAGAGAAGCCTCTTCGACAATCACATTGGGCAATATTCAAGCATATTATCTCAAGTATTTACTGCTTACACTTTCTCACTATGCTCAAAGTTAAATTCTTCCTACCTCTATTAAACATTACACCATTCTAGTGGAAAATATGGCGTCCTCCTGATTATCGTTGAAGAGAACTGCAAGGTACAAAGGTTCCCTCCCCTTCATGATGAAGTGAGAATCTTAAAGGTGAAGTGACACAACCTTCTATTATTTACGCTAGTCAACTGTGCAATAATTTCACCAAGTGATCCTCTTAATATGCATTGTGCATTTCTAGTAAATAGTAGATCCATCTCTAGGCTAATGTAACCCTCAACTATGCAATATTGTAGTTTGATCCTCAATCACTATGTTGGTGTCCGGTTGTGAACAATATTCAAACCCTTTTTCCACATAAATTATCAACCCAAGGGTGTTAGTTATTTCAAGACTAACGACACAGTATATGCAAGAGAAATCACATGACCTGTTGTAGATCACATGCTTAAATCCATAAACACACAGACTATTGTAACAACAATTAAAATGGATTACTTAGTTAAAAATACATTCACAACAATTAAAAGATTACACTGGAACAATAGTAATAGAACCAAACTAAAACATGAAATCAATGGAAGGAAAAGTAACACAACACCTAATTAGAAGAGTGGGCCCAACTCTCTAATCAAGGCTGCGACGAACTCACAAATTACAGGTGAAACAACAGAGTGTTGTGCATTGAATTAATTGCAGAATAAACTATTACAAAAATCTGTATGTGCTGGGCTTAACCCTGATTCACAGCCCACAGGCCCTCTTTATACAAATGTTTAGGAAATTACAGATTTCCTCCAACAACTACATATCTAAAATTATACAATTCATTACAACAATAGCCTAATTGCCAAAAAGGAAACCATGAAAAAACCTAAAATGTCACTAGGGTGAAACTGAGTCTATTGTGCTGTAGCAACAAGTGAAGGAAATGCTAGAAATTAGGAGCCGCCCCACGACTCATAGTTGTAACCTTCCTGCTTTTTCTGAATCTGTAAAAATATCGGAGTTAACATTTGCAAAAGGTAAAACCTCCTTGAATATTACTTCTTTAATCAAATATCCCATGTAAACTAAGAGAAAGGGGTTTATCTCATATGTTTAAGAAAAATAATGACACAAAGAGATAGAAAGGTGGGCAAAAATGGGAGAGAAAAGTATACAAATCCGGTACCCAACATCTCCCCCCAACTAGTCTATCTGCATGTCCTCATGCAGTTGGTCATCTCCTTAGAGACGGGTTGGAATGACTGTGACTAGCATGAAGCTGAGTGAGATCATATTCTTTGGCCATTTCCATCCCAAGGGGTTTATAACCTTCTGTCAAAACAACATCCTTCCACCAATCTAGGTCAATGTTGTATGTAGGAGTATGTTGCTCGATTGGCAACCAAATAAGGGGAAAATGAAACCTTAGCCCCATCCATCTGACCCCACAGGTTTGAATGCATGCTACAAAACGTGGCATCCTCTCTAGAGCCTGTGCAATGCCCCCCCAAATGGTTCTCGTCCTCTGATGGCTAAGGATGATAACATCCACCTTCTCTAACAATTGTCCAGCGCTTCCTTATGGAACATTGTAATCTGTTTGACACATAGGTCAGCACACCATTTCTGGGTTGCCAACATGTGTTCTCTACGCCCCTCAATCTGTAGAAATGTGTAATGTTTTTTATAAATGTTTGATGACTAGCCATGCTCCTTCCTCATCATTAGCAGCCTTATGACTTGGTTCTCTTCAAACATATCACAAGCCTTTCTCCACTTAATCTAATTGATGGTATAAGAGGTAAAAGCTCTTAAATGAATGTCCCCCACGAATGGAATGGGGTTAAAATACTGATCATGCCTCAAGAAGTACCCATGCATGTAGAGCTCGCACATTAAGTGATGTCCTATGATATCATGAATTTTTAAGATACAGAGAAATTGAATGGGTCCTCAATCTCGTGCCAAATATCCTTATATATACTTTCAAGACAAAAGAAAATAAATTGCTTGTGAAGGAATAAGGCATAGCTATGTGCAGAAGGTCTGCACGTCATTACCTGTTGTGCCAGAGAGAGCATATTTTCCTTATCTAATTTCAGTAGCTGCACATGTTCTTCCAATTCTTCTACTCTTGCCTTATGTTTAGCTTGCTTCAGCTGCACCTTATCTAACAGGTCTATGTATCCTACAACGATCCCGACAGCCTGTTCTCAAACCCACATTATTTATTTCTTATGGTCACTCGCAGTAGATTGTCACTTTTGGATTTCAGTGGCCAAGAAAAATTCTCGGCCTTCAAAAAACTCTTCAATCGGGCCAGTCTGTGTAGCTGCGGAGGAGACCTCAATTTTTTGCTTTACTACCCTCCATCTGTATATTTTTACCTTCTTTTTCAACCAGGAAACTTTCCTTTTCAACTCCCAAATCTCTCTCTTCAACCTCATGGTTTCCCTGAACTGCAGCTGATACCTCTTCTTGAGAGGTAACCTTCTTTTTTCACACTGTTCAATCCATTCCTATTTGTCAATAAATTTAGTTTCTAGGCCTATGATAGGCTCAGGAGGCGGCAGAATGTTGTCGGTATTATCAGCTGATTCTTTTGTTAAGCCTTTCTGGCTGGGCTCCCTATCTTTAGGGGTTTCTCCCTCAATATTCACTTCAAGGACTCCTACCATCTGGTCAGCATTTCCATCGACCACTCTGTGTTCTGGTATTTCCGTAGGAACCTCATCTTCTTTGTGAGTCTTTGAGCGTTTCAACAGAGATTTAGCAATGACTGGGTCGATATTGGCCATGTCCTCTCCTAGGTTAACAAATTTAAGCACTAGTGGAACAATTATTTCCTTCATTAATGGTTGAGGTGAGTGGAATACCCTCGCCCCTCTCGGCATCATGGATTGGAACAGAGAGCAGGGAGTGGATTCCTCATCCTTATTTCCAGCTTGAGCTGGATTTTCATGCGTTATTACTTCATTTGGGGTCGACACTGGTTCTTGTGGAACAACGTAGATTCCGAGGGTTGTTTCCCTTCTGTCCTCCCGTCCTTTTTGCATTATTTCTTATTTTCCTCATGAATTGCTTCTTTGTTTCCCCATTCTAGCCGAATCGGGGGTGGTTCTTGTGTAACACCCCCAATTGCTTCAATATCCACATATGCTCAGGCAGGTGATGCTATTTCTTGCAAAACAAAATCACTTTCCATCCCTTTGTCTGCCATTTCACTTTCCTGTTCTTCATTGACAAGATTCGACGACTGTATGATAGTCTCGACTTCAAACATGATATCCATAGTTTCTTCATCTGTGGGCTCCTTAGGAGAGGCTGGTTCTTGTGTGGCAACCTCGATTGCACCACTAATTATATCCTCTATTCCCATTTCTTCAGGTTCTTCCTGATCAACCTTCATTTCCACTTCTTCAGGTTCCTCCTGATCAACTTCCATTTCCATTTCTTTGGGTTCCTATAAATCAATTCCCTCCAAATGATCTTCTTTTGCTAAACCATCCAGAGAGATTGGTTCCTCTTCTCTGACAGCAATAATGGCTACTATCTCTTCTTCTAAGAATCCACAGAGTTCTTCCCAGGAGACTCGAAATCTGTTTATTGCATGCATGACCAGTAAACGCACCAATCCATGGTTAGAGAGCACTGCCGCCGTCCAACGTGAATGCCAAGCAGACTGTGCCATGTGCTGCAACTATTTCAATAGGAAGAAGGGAATGTTTAAGGCATGCACCTGATCCTGTGGAAATCAAAGGTGCGTTATAATTTTAAAATGATATTTAAACAGAGTTTCGGCTCGGCCTTCGCAAGTTATGTATTTCATTACAAAACCTGCGACTTCGTTCCAAGGATATGACACAGGCTTGTGCTCATATTCTATTCCCAATTGAACGACACTTTCCCCTGCCTACAGGAATAATTTGGGAAACTTTGGGAGAGAAACTCTCCGAGCAAACCATTGCTACCCTTGCTATCTCAGCCCGCTAACTTCTGCAATTACCTCTTTTGTGACAGGAACTTCTAGTCCTCTAACCCACGAGTGATTCTCGTCCAAATTAAGTGAAAAATCCATTGTGATTCCCCTGTCAAACCCCTGCAATTTGTCGAAGTAGGTATCCCACCCTGCATTGACAAAGATTTGCCATACCTCTCGATTACTGTGGACCGAAGATGTATTTTCAGGCTCATGCCACACAGCCAGTCCCCCCATACTGTGGGGACACATAACATCACTTCTTGGAACAACAGACTGTTGGGAAAAATGGTGGATACCAAATTCAGAAAAAAAACATGGTGAAAATAAAAGGTGGTAACAGTAAATACAGATGGTAATTCTTGGAAACCAAGGAAAATCATAAAAAAGTATGGTTCGTGCAGTGAATAAAATAGAAATTATTTCATATGGAGTGGAAAGGACATGTATGGATCCCAATATGCTTTTAATGATCATACAGAGTATTAATAAGGATCGTAGGGTGTACCACACACAGATTAATAATAATGTCTTACGGAATCATCAGTACGTTGTCATTAAATTATGACGGCACCCCCCCCAACTTAAATTTTTCCGTCTGCAGCATTAAAGTGTTCACATGGGATATTTAATTAAATTGGTAAAAGTCACGTGGAGGCGTACCTAGTGGCCTACCTGGATGAAGTGACAATTGGTAGGATGACGGCGTATTAATGATGCGATTGGATCAACATTAGTACGAGTATCAGCATCTGGAGTAACAACATCATGAGTAGCAGCAACCGAGTAACAACACCATGAGTAGCAGCAACCGAGTAACAACACCATGAGTAGCAGCAACCGAGTAACAACATCATGAGTAGCAGCAACCGAGTAACAACAACATGAGTAGCAGCAACCGAGTAACAAGATCATGAGTAGCAGCAACCGAGTAACAACACTATGAGTAGTAGCAACCGAGTAACAACATCATGAGTAGCAGCAATCAATACTTAGAAAAAATTTCTTTGATTTTTACTCCTTTGTAGTAAATCCTGCAAAAATACAACAAGATAAATAGTAAAAATATAATTCTTTATTTATTATTTTTTTCTTTTTTTTACATATTTTTTTTAGGGCAAGGATGTAGAGGAAGAGTTCTGTGCATTGATAACCTTGAAACCAGATTTCTCAGAGAGGTGTTTTTCATCCTTAGAGGCTGGGCGGTGGTATAATCTCAGGTGATGTCCATTGGCTATGAATGAAGCACATGTATCATCAATTGTGACTAGCCTGATTGTTACATTATCAAATACAGTGTCCACCTTGTAAGGTCCCCTCCAGTGAGTGCAAAGCTTTCCCTTAAAATAATTAAAGCGAGAGTCATAGAGTAGTGCCTAATCTCCCCTCTGAAACACCTTATTCTTAATAAACTTATCATGCCATTTCATTCTCTTCTGCTGAATAGCAGTAGTTCTCTGGAAAACCATTGAGCGGATTTCATCTAGTTCATTTGGCTGAGCCAGTCAGTGTTTCTGGGCATCTGACAGATCCAAAACAACTTCAAGAGCTCTTTTGAGCGTACTGATTTCAAATTCTATTGGAAACAACACGGATTTCCCATAAACCAACTCGAATGATGAAAACCCTGTTGTATTCCTCCATGTTGTTTTGTTCGCCCAAAGAGCTTCAGGCAGCTTCTGAGCCCAATCCCGATGATGGTATGCCATAGTTTTTTTTCAAGATATTTTCCAATGTCTTGTTTGTTCTTTCCACTTGTCCATTCGCTTGGGGGTGGTATGGAGACGTCACCCTGTGCTTGACCCCATATTTCTGCATAAGCTTTGCTATCATGTGTGATGTGAATTGTGCTCCTCCATCTAAAAAATATCTCTTGGAGTACCGTAACAATAAAAAATTTCTTCAAATAGAAAATCTGAGACCACCTACTCTGTTGCTTTCGCAATAGCTTTGGCTTCTACCCACTTACTCATGTAATCAGTACAGGCCAAGATGTGGAAATTTTGTTGGGAGGGTGGGTTAAAGGGTCCAACGAAGTCAATAGCCAATTTCTCAAAAGGTTCTAGGACTACCTGTGCCTGCAAAGGCATTTCATCAGCTCGACTGGGTTGCCCCATACGTTGGCAACTATCACACCTTTTAACATAATTCCGTGCATCCCGAAAGATAGAAGGCCAATAATATCCCATTTGTAGCACCTTATGGCCTTTTCTTTTGTCTGCAAAATGATCTCCACAAGGGCCATCATGGGTAGCCTTCAATACTTCATAAATATCATCCTCAGATACACAACGCCGAATCTGCTTATCAGCTCATGTATGAAAAAGGTACCCTGCCATCCAAGAATATCGGGCATTGTGATGAATAATTTTTCGTTGTTCCCTGTATGACAAATGAGGAGGCACTTTCCATGTAGCAAGATAGTTAGCAATATCTACATACCATGGAGGTTTAGTAGAAACTTCAAAAATATTTTCATTGGGAAAACTATCTTCTATAGGTGTGCATTCGTCCTTGTTATCCATTCTAGATAGGAAATCAGCAACTATGTTATCTTTTCCTGGTTTGTGTACTATTGTGATATCAAATTCTTGAAGCAATAGCAACCATCTTGTAATACGGCCAGGAGTGATAGGTTTACTCATCAAATACCTGATTGCTGTGTAATCAGTATGTACAAAAGTAGGATACCCGGTGATGTAGTGTTAGAACATATTGACAACATAAATGACAGCCAGGAATTCTTTTTCCGTCACTGTGTAATTCAGTTCAACAGGAATTAAATTCTTGCTGACATAATAAATTACATACGGTGTTTTATCTACATGCTATCCTTAAATATCTCCTACTGCTGTCTGAGAAGCATCGACATGTATGTGAAACGGTAATGCCCAATCAGGTCCTCGGAGGATTGGAGCCTTACAAACTAGCCCCTTAATTTTTGTGAAAGCTGTCTCACAATCTTTAGTCCACAAGAATTCTGCATCTTTTGTTAGAAATTGAAAAAGTGGATGTGCTATTTTAGCAAAATTTTCTATAAAGCGTCTGTAATAACTAGCACAACCAATAAAGCTACGTCCCTATGTGGGTGTTTTTGGTACCAGGAAGTGTAATATTATCTCTACTTTGGCTGGATCAACTCGAATTCCAGCAGTTGAGAGAAAATGTCCCAATACTATTCCTTCTTTCCTCATCACATGGCATTTGATTGTACTCAGAGATACATGGGTCTGCTTACATCTTTTGAGTACTTTCTCTAGATTTTCTAATCCTTCCTCAAATGAGTTTCCATATGGAGTAAAATCATCCATATAGATTTCAACACTATCATTGACCAAATCAGAAAAGATTCTCAGAATTTCCCTCTGGAAGGTGGCAAGCACATTACACAGGCCAAATGCGAGGACCCTGTATGCAAAGGTTCCCCATGGGCATGTGAAAGTTGTTTTATCCTAGTATTTCGAGGCTATCTGGATCTGGTTATATCCACTGAATCCGTCTAGGAAGGAAAATAACTTCTTCCCAACCAAGGTATCTAGGACTTGGTCAATGAATGGCAAAGGGAAATGGTCTTTTTGTGTTGCCTTATTTAGTTCCCTGTAATCTACGCAAATCCGCCATTTACCATTCTTTTTGGGAAAAATCACTAGTGGAGATACCCATTGGCTATCTGAGATGGGGTAAATGAATCCTACATCCAACAATTTTTTTAATTCTTCTTTGACAATGTTCTTGAGAGCAGGGTTCATTCCCCTTTGGGGTTGTCTTATAGGGCAAGAATCTTCCTTAATATAAATATGATGAGTACATAAGTTAGCAGGTATCCCCTTCATGTCGGTATAATCCCAGGAAAAAGCTTCCTGATGATCTTGAAGGACATTAAAAAGCTGTTTTGTCTAAGATTCAGAGATATTTGGGTTGATATTAAGTGTTTTCCTTGGTTCAATATCAATTGGAATACTATCATGGGATGAGGTTACAGGAATGTCTTCAATTTCATCTTCTGGTTCAATGTTTTCCTGTGTTTCAAAGCTCATATTAGATTCTAAAATTTGACAAGTTGAATTGGAAACAGAAATGGAATCATTAATAAAAGCATTAATGGCATCGTCCTTGGTTTCTGTTTTAAATTGAAGGGCCTTCCCAATAGTAAGGATTGGTCTAACTTCTTCATTTTCAGGTTCGGGCTCTTCTATTGGTAGAGGTTTCTGACTGGTTAATAATTTTTCAAATGGGATAGGTTCCACAGGAGGGTAAAGAGTAAGATTCTTTGTAATTGTCCCATTTTATATGATTATATGCCCAGATTGGCACTCTATGTAGGTGTCTGCAGTTACGAGCCAAGGTCTTCCCAGGATCAATGGATGACCACCAACTGAAGATTGAGTCTGTAATGTAAGGAGGTCCACAGGATAATGCCATGAATCTACTGAAATAATTACATCTTCTAATTTCCCTACCAGTTTAATTGTAGACCTATCTGCTAGTTCCAGCATAGTAGGGGTTGGTTTAATGTTTCCAAGACCTAATGTGTTCATTATTTCAGAGGTGATAATGTTGATGGAAGCTCCCAAATCTACCAGTACATTTGGGATTTCAACCCCATTGATCTGTATTGTTAGAATCGGGTTTCCTGGGTCTCCATATTTTACAGGCATGATCTTTCCTAACATGATGTCAGATAATTTACCCATCACATGAATAGTTAATGGATCCTTAGGTTTCTTCCCTGGTTTCTTAGAGAAGTAATCCTTGAGAGTTTTTGCATATATAGGTACGCCCCTCATAGCCTGTAGAAGAGGTATTTTAACAAAGAGACTTTGCAATTCCCCCAGGAAGTCAAACTCTGCTTGAGGGTTTTGTTTGTTCAGGGTTAATATTTTTCAGGATATGGCAGGGTAATTGGACGACCCTGATTAAGAATAGGTTGGGAAGATTTTTGATTTGATGTGTTCTGGTCTGATTTATCCCCAACTATCCTCTATTCTGGTTCTGCAACTTCACTGTCAATATGTTCTATGATAATAGGTGAAGTGGGAGCATTTAATACCCGCCTAGATCATAGGTTTATCTAATTAAGTCCCGCGGTAGAAATTCTATAAGATAGAAGGTTAAGAGTATATGTTTGTTGGACCCCTTTATTATTAGGATTCAGATTGGGTCGGGTAGGAAGCTGGGGTCTAAGGGTTGGGTTTCTTGGAGGTACATTGGAGGGAAACTAAATTTTCTGGTGAGGCATAGATTTAGGAAAATGACCAGTAGGAGAGGGTCCACGCCAGTTCTGATTCCATGAAGGATTCGAAATAGCCTGGGGAACCCATTGTTGCCAGGGGGGATATTGATATTGAGACCACATAGCTGAAAAAGGTGCAGATTGGGGACTCATATTAAAATTATTAAAATACTGAGATGGGTCCTGAAACATACCTGGATTCATAGCTGGTGGTCGAGGTTGCCATGGCTTTTTCTACCCCATGAAGTACAACTGGTCTACCAAATTTTCTTCACATGCCCCTTGAAAAACTACCTTGAGTCTAGGCAAGGAAGGACATGAGCTGGTTGCATGAGTCTGTTCACATATTGCGAAAGCTTCCATTGTGTTTAATGGGAATTCCTTCAAAGGATGCTTCTTTCTGCACCATGGGAAGAATATAGCCATAGTCTTCTCCAAATCCATTTGTTTCTATTTTTATTGCATAGTGTCCATCTGGGCAGATAACGTGCTTAGGATATCAGTCCTTATATTATCTAGTAGGTTTCCAATTTCAGCCTTTGTAACCCCTCCACCGGAAATCTTTGATGACCGAATTCCTTGTCCACTCCTTGCAGCCCCCCGTGAACACTTAATGAAATAGTCACAGATAGTGTCGAAGTCTTCTTTTGAAATGTCCCCCTTTCCTACTATGTTCAAAAGTTGTAGGGAATCTTCCCTAAGTGCCCGGAGAAGGATGATCTTTAGAATTTCCTTATCCAGGTCACTATGGCCTGGTCTCTGTAATATGTATTTGAATCGTTCCACACAGTCTTCCATGTTTTCGTCCTCTTTCTGTGCAAACTTAAATATTTCCTCCTTAATGTCACGGGATTTACCGTAATCTTGGTATTTCTCCAAGAAGGCTTCTTTCATCCCCTCCCATGAGGTAATCGTTCTCCCTCCTAAACACATGAACCATCTCAGGGCTGTCCCTTTTAAGGTAGCAAGAAATATTTTTAATTTCTGAGCATCGACAATATAATCATATCCTCGACAAACAATTTCAATTCGAAGAGGAACGTATCAGGGTCTTCAGAAGAAAGCCCATGGAAATTAGGTAGAGCCATTAAAGGGATGGGCCTCATTGGTGCATCACCTGCAATGTTTCCGATTGGAAAATCAATAGAAGAACTTACAGGTGCCATACATATCCTCCAATACTCACTTGGGATTTCAACTGGTTCTGCAGCTGATACTTGGAGTGATTCAACTGTAGGAGGTTTCACTGTACTCTGCTAGTCCCTTGGTGATGCAAAATCCTTGAGGAATTCTCTCTCCAAATTGGAATTTCTTAATTTGACTACAGGAGGTTTTACAACACTCCCGTGGTCTCGTGGTGATGAAAACCCTTTTGGAGGTCCTTCTTCCCAATTAAAATTGCTCAGTTCTTCTGACCCTCTACTTGTTATTTCTTCCCCTTCTGATGATGGCAAGGATGTATCCTCCACCGGTACCCTATTTATTATTTCTTCCGCTGTCGAAAGAATTCCCTCTGGTACCATGGATGGCACTGGTTGCTCCACAGACTGCCCTTCGGACTTCATCTGAACCCTTACCCTAATAGCAATGCGATATGATGCCCCAGATTTATATTTTTCAATGATCTCCTGAATATATGTCTTCCTTCCCAGATCCTTTCCTTTCTTTGGGGGTCTTCCTTTGCCCTTCTTATTTAGATCCTTGTTCATACAATTTGTTAAGAGGGTTCATCAAAGTATCAAAAGCGCTTAGGACCTGGAGCAGGACAGATAGCTTCCTCCCCAGGACAAGAGAGTAGGTTCAAACATACAATAAAATAAAAGAAAAAAATCAAATTTTAGGACCTGAAGTAGGGTAATCAAATACCATCCCCAGGATGAGAAGTTGGCCCTTTCAGAAAAGCATAAAAAAGCAGAAAGATGAAAACTATGCCTAGGACTTAGGGCAGGGTAACAAAATGGCCGCCCTAAGATGAGAGATCGATTTTAATAAAAAGAAAAGCAAGAAAAAATTAGCATGCTATGCTCAAGACTTGGAGCAGGGTAATAAATTCCCTCCCCAAGACGAGAGATAAATTCTAAAGGAAAAAATAAAAATTAGGAAAGAAAAACACAGAGCACTATGCTCAGGACTTGAATTAGGGAAATAAATTCCCTCCCCAAGACGAGAGATCGACCCTTAGATCAATTGCAGATCATGTTCTTGCACCTGTTAGCCTTCCTCGACAATGACGCGAAAATGTTGTTGTCCGGATGTGAACAATATTCAAACCATTTTTCCACATAAATTATCAACCTGAGGGAGTTAGTTATTTCAAGACTAACAACACAGTATATGTAAGAGAAATTACATGACTTGTTATAGATCACAAGCTTAAATCCATAAACACATAGACTACTGTAAAAAAAAATAAAATGGTTTGCAGAATTAAAAAGACATTCACAGCAATTAAAAGATTACGCTGGAACAATAGTAATAGAACCAAACTAAAACATGAAATCAATGGAAAGAAAGGTAACACAACACCTGATCAGAAGAGTGGGCCCAACTCTCAGATCAGGGCTGCGGCGAACTCACAAATTATAGGTGAAACAACAGAGTGTTGTGCATTCAAGTAATTGCAGAATAAACTGTTACAAAAATCTATATGTGTTGGGATTAACCCCGATAAAAATCCTGTAGGCCCTGTTTATACAAATGTTCAGGAAATCGCAGATTTCCTCCAACAACTACATATCTACAATTATACAATTCGTTGCAACAACAACCGAATTTCCAGAAAGGAAACCATGAAAAATCCTAAAATGTCGCTAGGGTGAAACGAAGTCTGTTGCGCTTTAGCAAAAAGTGATGGCAATGCTGGAAATTAGGATCCACTCCATGACTCACAGCTGTAACCTTCTCACTTTTGCCAAATCTGTAAAAATATCAGAGTTAACATTTGCAAAAGGTAAAATCTCCTTGAATATTACTTCATTAATTAAATATCCCATGTAAAGTAAGAGAAATGGGTTTACCTCATGTGTTTAAGAATAATAATGACACAAAGAGATAGAAAGGTGGGCGAAAATGGGAGATAAAAGTATACAAATCTGGTACCCAACTCGCTGTGCATTGCACAATTATAGTGGCTAGTCATGTCTTTCCTTGTAATATTCCTATTTAGGAAAGCAACAATACATGAACATAATAATGGAGACAACAGTGAATAAATCAACACACCATGATATGAGACAAATGTACATCCATATTATTAAACATATCAACAAATGACAGGCACAATATCTTGAGGATCAAGTCACTCAAGCAATACAAAACAAGCCTCTACAAGAAAAATATGCCAATGCATGAGAAATAGCTACCATACAAATGACCTTGAGCTATGACATCAGAGTTTTATGGGCATAAACTACTGCATAAAGATATATCAATGTGGATCTTCTGTTATATAGCTCAAATAATTCTAGGAGTGTAGATCTAGCCTCCTAGACACCTTTCCAAGAGAACCCGAGAAGGGTTTCCGGAAATACACACAAATACAAATGGTGATCTACAACCCTAGGACTGAAGAGTCACTGAAAACTGAAGCTCATGAAACAGAAGGCTGAAATAATATAGATCTGATGTAGATCTCCTCAAGGGTCTCCTCCAATGAAAGGCTAAACCCTTCACCTACAGGAAAACACTCTAAAAAAGCCAATAGATCCTCCTCTGAAACTACCCTCCAAAATAAAACAATTCCTAGCTGAAGCTGCACTGAAAATGATGGTAATATGTTGGCCTAGTTCCAAATATCTGAAATGTTCTTAGAATCCCTCCTTGCTGATCTCCCAAGAGAAGGAATCCTTCCTCCTATGAAAAACTAGCTGAGAAATTGGGTTTATCAACCCTCCACTGCAACACCCTGCAACACAACACAATATTCTATAGAAACTGCGCTGTAGCTGAAGACTGAGGCTTGGCCAGAATTCTTGATATGTGGAAACGATAGATCAGTACTCTCCCAAGAGGCCTCTCAAGGTAAGAGGTGGGATTCCCGACCGGGAACACCCTGTGCTAAACAACACCAGCAATCTTAGCTAAACAGCTAAAGAGAGAAAAAGTCTAAACAGACATATCAAAATAATAATCATAAGCTAACCCCATATGGATACCATCCTCTTCCCTATAAACAATGTGAGGCTTATCACATTGGGTCCCACTTATTAGGGTTTCCATCATCATGTAATCAATCTCCCTCCAAAACTGCGTTGTACCATCATTAATGCCACTCCTCCATAACAACGCTATTTGATTTGGTCACAGTTGACCTATTCAACATGCTCCAACCCCTTTTCACACCTAAGGGTCTTCAAACCAGCTTTTATATGACCTCCATTCACATTAGGAGTGTCTTTTATTCCTCCTAAGGAGATTTATGGGTCTCCATATCCTCTTATTCCTTTATCTAAGAGCAAAATCAAAAATTAATATTGAAATTACCTGTCTACTAATTTAGGAATATTACAGTCCTCCCCTCCCAAATGTTGCTTGTCCTCAAGCAACTGTAAGGATAGAATTGAAGAGCCTCTCCTCTTCCTCCTATATCATTTCCATGTGACAAGCTCCTCCAATGAACAAGATGTTGTCTCATCAATAAGTCTCCAAGTTTCTCCTCCCAAGTGTATAAGCATGCCTTTGGTGAAAATTCCAAAGGGCTCTCATCATGAACAAGTGGAATATCTATGGAAGCACTATGTGTGGTCTAGTGGCCTTCTTGAGGCATGGAATCTGAAATATATTGGGAACCGTCATCCCCATGTGAAGCTTCCATCCCCAAGCTATCATCCATAAAAAGTGAGTCACCTCCTAACATGGCAACTCCTGAAACATCTCCTCCACCTTAGGTTCCTGCAAAGAAGGTGGGCTGCATAGCTAAATATGATGGATAAAATTGTCCATCCCATGTTGTCTCTCTCTCCACTTATGATAAGTGTAGAGTTGCTGCTGGATATGGGTTGCAATAATGTTGCCTTCATGGAGCAAAAAGGCACTAGGGTCCTCCAAGATCCACTCTTTGGTTGTTGCCCAAATCATCCCATACAAAATGAATACGACATTATCATCATAGGGAATCCAAATAAGAGAAGTACTGAAGGTTTTTCATAACGTTGGAAGGTACCAATATTTTCTCATGTAGTTACAGTGCAGTTTTACCAACTGCAGTTTTAGAACATGATGTGGCAAGTTGTCCCCCAACAAATTGCTAGTTGTGCATGTCATCACACTTACTAGTGAATAGTAAATGGCATTGTACATCAACTGAGCATACAAGAAGTAGTACAACACTTGCCCAAATCCATACAATAAATGGCTCTCTCCAAAATAGGTTTTGATCCCAAAATGACCATGAAGCCCAAATTGAGGTTTGCCCTCTTGTGGAGCAATGCACTGTATAAGGATGGTAAGAGACTGCACATACTGCGTTAGATAATCAATAAATGCAAAAACATAATTCTTACCATGTATTTAGAGCAATATGATAATAATATCCCTAAGTGAGCCCTCCATAGTGGTAGGATATACTCCTATGAAGAATAATGTACTATGTGTTGTAGGAATATCTTTCTTCTTATGCTTGGAAATCCAAGTTAAGAAGATCATATTGTGGTAATAGATGTATCCATCCACTACTCCATCACTCTCATCTCCTACTTGTCCATCAAGTGCATCATATGTGAAGTGATCATGGGAACGCTCCCTGAACAAAATCAAGCTCCCAAGTGACAGCGCTGTTGGCCTTTGTAATAAGGCTCCTGTCATCTCATAACTCCATTCTTTGACATACCACATGTCAAAGCCATTAATCATAACACTGCTATATATGGGAGATTCCCCCCAAAGTGGAAGTACCTCCTAATCCTCCAAGGTTAAGGAGTAGCCCCTTTGCACCATGATAGTGCCATCTCCTACTCCTGCAACATCATGAAAAGTATGGGAGAATATTAGCCCATACTCTCTAAAGAACCTCCAAAGCAACAACAAATCTTATTTCCACCCCACACCATCCCCACATAGACTATGGAGTAACATCATCATTGTTGACATGAAAGATATCACATCACCCCAATACCTCCAAACTCCTTGCTCCCATATGATGCAAGTGTCATGCCAAGGTTCATCCACCAACCAAATCCCTGAAATGGAATGTGTCATATAATGACCAAACTCTTTCAAGAGTAACCAACGCAGTCTTGCCTCCTGCTGCCTGGTGTCATAAATCTGCAAGTGGCTTCCCAGCCTCTTGCCCAAAAATGGCATCCCTCCAATGGAGAATACCCTCCCCCCAAGTCAGATTTCTATCTTTGCAATTCATGGGGCGTTGAAATGCAATCTCTTGGAGATATCCAAAGGAAGACCACTCCTTAATGACCAAGTTGATCCCATAAGGATCCAAATATACTGAAGGAAAAATCTTCTCATTGAGCAATGAAGTGCCCATAAATAAAGATTCATCATAACAGTGGAAGATAAGATATCTCCCATCAACCATCTGCCTATCCTTTTTTATGCATGTAGAAAGGTCATTGGAATGCTCCAATAATGGTTGGGCCCCCAACTCATCCTTGCTACTCAATGACAACACCTTTGATCTCCATAATGGTGCATTTGCTGTCTCATGCTCATGCTCCATGTCGAACATATAGTTCTGCATTGCATTGTTCAAGAGAGTATTCATCCCATCCTCCAAGAATATACACTCTAACCCCAAGAGTTGTGTGCAAATCAACCATGATACACTAGGATGACTGTATATCTTCTCCTTGAAAAAATCAAGGCTTCTTAGAGCAGTGATAGTCTACTACTCCAAATCAGCAATGTACTTTGACCCTAGGTCATGCAATGGTACATTCCCACAATCCTCCATATGACGTGCTGAAATAACAGAAAATATAAATATGTGCATACCTTGGTAAAGATTGGGAACATCTTGTATTGCTACAATGGTTCCTCCTCTCGGTGTGATGGATTTCCCACTACTGTTGATGATGGCTACTCTTCCATGGCTGCATCAGCACTGGTACAAGTCTCCTCCTCCTCATGCGTCTCCACAATAGTGCATGGGATCCCATAAGTCAAGATATCAATACCACTTGGAAAAGATGCAAGGGTTCTTTCTCCTGATGCAAGTGCTCCTGCAGTATGTGGTGGTGATGGCTTCTTCTCCTCTAATTTCTTCTTGTCAAACCTCTTGATTAACATTTGAGTAAAATCTGCATAGGAAATCACTTTTGCATGACTCAAATGGTTGAACCATCAAAAGTTTGCTTCACCCTCAAGGTGTAGCACTACAATCTCAACAACTTCTTTCTCTACTACTGGATGTAGCAGGAAAAATGCATCCAACTTCATTTCCCAAGCCCTTGCTGTGCATGTGGATGACCCATCAAAGGTAGACAATAGAAATATATTGCCCTCTTTTATTTTATTTTTGTAAGGTATCCTTTCTTCTTTGAGCTGAATGAAGTATGGGAGAGTTAGATTCTCCTTGAAATATCTAGGTTGAGACTTATATTATGCAAGATACTCACTTAGAATTTCATGATCTAAGTTTCCTCCATCTTCATGCCTCTTATCTTCAAAATAAAATGGCATAGCATGTTTCTTTGGAGCTCTATGCAATACCGGATCTTCTTTTTTCCGATAGGAAGTACATGGACCTTCCTCATCTTGAAACCCTAAGGTGGTTTCATTGTTTTTCTCCATTTTTCTTTGCTTGACCTCCTTGGTGAGGTCCTTCTTAGATCTGAAAAGAGATGCGATAAAACTCATTCTTTCCATCATTCTGATCTCTTTTTCCTTCTTTTTATTCTTCTGATAACATAATGGAAAGAACAGTGAATAAATCAACACACCGTGATATGATACAAATGTACAACCATTTTATTAAACATATCATCAAATGATAAGTGCAAGTTCTTGAGGATCAAGTCACTCAAGCAATACAAAACAAGCCTCTACAAGAAAAATATGCCAATGCATGAGAAATAGCTACCATAAAAATTCCCTTGAGCTATGAAAACGTAGTTTTATGGGCATAAAATACTCCATAAATATAGATAAATGTGGATCTACTGTTATATAGCTCCAATAATGCTAGGAGTGCATATATGGCCTCCTAGACACCTTTCCAAGAGAACCCGAGAAGGGTTTCCAGAAATACACCCAAATACAAATGGTGATCTACAACCCTAGGAATGAAGAGTCACTGCAAATTGAAGCTCATGAAATACAAGGCTGAAATAATATATATCTGATGTATATCTCCTCAAGGGTCTCCTTTAATGAAAGGTTGAACCCTTCAACTACAGGAAAACGCTCTAAAAGAGCCAATAGATCCTCCTCTGAAACTGCCCTCCAAAATAATGTAATTCCTAGCAGAAGTTGCATTGTAAATGATGGGAATAGGTTGGCCTTGTGCCAAAGATCTGAAATGTGCTTAGAATCCCTCCTTTCTAATCTCCCAAGAGATGGAATCCTTCCTCCTATGAAAAACTAGCTCAGAAAGTGGGTTTATCAACCCTCCACTGCAACACCCTGCAACACAACACAATATTCTGCACAAACTGTGCTGTAGCTGAAGACTGAGGCTTGGCCAGAATGTTGGATATGTGGAAATGATAAATCAATACTCTCCCAAGAGGCCTCTCAAGGTAAGAGGTGGGATTCCCGACCGAGAACACCCTTTGCTAAACAACACCAACAATCTTAGCTAAACAGTTGAAGAGAGCAAAATTCTAAACAGACATATCAAAATAATAATCATAAGCTATCTCCATATGGCTGCCATCCTCTTCATTATAAATAGTGTGAGCCTTCTCACCTTGGATCCCACTCATTAGGGTTTCCATCATCATGTAATCAATCTCCCTCCAAAACTGTGTTGTCCCATCATTAATGCCACTGCTCCATAACATCGCTGTTTGATTTGGTCAAAGTTGACCTATTCAACATGCTCCAGTCCCTTTTCACACCTCAGGGTCTTCAAACCAGAATTTATATGACCTCCATTCACACTGGGAGTTTCTTTTATTCCTTCTAAGGATATTTATTGGTCTCCATACCCTCTTATTCCTCTATCTAAGAGCAAAATAAAAAATTAATATTCCAATTAGCTGTCTACTAATTTAGGAATATTACACTCCTACTGACTAAATACCCTCACTGTGTAGTACCTTGTCCTACCTTTCCTCCTAATGTGCATTACATACTTCTAGTGGATAATAGGGTCATCCCTAAATCCTTGTGAATCTCAATTGTGCAATACTTGCCTCTTGTTCCTTGATCACTGCGCATTGCACATCCTCAGTCAGAAAGCTCATCACCCTTACCTCCTGGACTTGATGACTACGCAGAACCATTGAATAAACTCTCCTTATTTTCCATTGCACAGTTCTAATGAACAACATGGTCATCCCTTGGTGAGTTTGGAGCTCAACTGTGTAATTCCTAGTCTCTCTCTCTCTCAAAACCATTGCCCATTGTCCCATCACAGTTAACATGTTCCATGAGAAAGAAAAGGTAGAATATGTGGTTTTCAAAATGATGTTAGCTTGTGATGTGTGGACATCATTTATAGGTATTACCATCTCAGTATGGCATGGTGATTCTCAAGGGATATTATCAAGAAGAGGTTTCAAGAAGGCACTTGTGAAGAAGAAGAAAAAGGAGAAACCATCATGAAGGACATGAAGGAGTCTTGGACCAACATAAAGATATGACAACTCATGTTAACTTGGAAATTTACAACACTCATTTAGACCTTTTGGAGGATGAATATGGATTAAAATCAAAGAACTATCATGAATAAGTCAAAGTCATAGCAGAAAAGACAAGAGCTTGGCATTGATACAACGAAGTCTGATCTCATTGTCGCCAAATAATGGCTTATCAAAGTGTCATCACAAAAGTCATATGAGTCAATGTATTTTTCTACATCACTTGTGTAATGTAATTATGTAATTTATTAAAAATGAGAAAATGTAAAATGTGTGGAAACCCATGGGTCCCACATGGAATCTGAAACATCACTAGAAAGTTCTAAAGTCATTTAGAAGCTCAAAGGTTACATAGGAATTCAAAACATCATAGTAGGATCTCAAGAGTCATGAGGGAGGTCAAGAGTCACATGGGAGGTGGAGAGTCACCTCATTTGTTATAAATACACCCTCATAGCTCAAAATACAGTACTTTGGACTTTTCACCTTGGTTTCTCTAACTTGGCATAGGAGAGAAAATCATTCTTTGGAGGAGCAAGTGGTGACTTAATGTTCCACTATTAGGGCTAGTGTTGCATCGTTGTAATCATGTATCTTGGGACTTTCACTTAACATGTGAAGCTCTAAGATTCGACACACTTTCACGCATATGTTTTGAATTATTTTGAGACTATTCTTTCATTGTTTTCAGTGTATGTTTATGTTTACACATACTACTAAAAATGAACTATTGCGTTGGATTTGGTATGCATCTTATTTAATGTGCATTGTTACTTTCTTTTATGATCGTTGATATCTTATGAACTACTTTGCAAGTTAATCAATGATTATTTTAGTGATATTGTGTGTCTCTTTTAGGATATTATTGTTACTTTTATTTTAGACGCTCACTCTCTCTTTTCCCTTTCATGAAATTACCTTATATGCATTGCAATTGTATGCCTTGCAGTGTTAACTTACTTGCTTATTTCAAATATTGTTTGCATAATCTCTTATGTTGATAATTGCAGCCAAGGAAAGTCCATAAGAATAATGGTGGTCAGGCCTATTATCTGGATGGGTCTCCTAATCTAAGCTGTGAGAGGTCTAGTTGGGACTTCATATTGAGGAGACCCCCTTTGTTGGTGGATTTCTAGCACCATCAACAATTGGCACTAGAAGGAGGGCCATATGATAAGTTGATCTTGTTGAGTTTGTTTGAATGTCTCATCTTGAATGGATCATTCCCAAATAATAATCCCAAGATTTTTTTCTAATAGGTAGAATATTTCACTCCCCGTAGAACTTATTTACAACTTGTCTCAATTAAATTTTGATGGTGAGGGTGGAATATCCATAGCTGATCATACATCTCAATTTCTTAAGTTTTTTTATTTTCATGAAGTGAATTGTGAAGATGTTGCTTGTAAATTATTCACCCTCACACTTAAAGGCTGGATGAAGTTGTGGTGTCATACCTTTCCAGTTGCTTACATTCATTCATTTGAAAAAAAATTCAAGGAGCTTCATAAATCCTTTGATAGGTATGATTGCCAAGATGTTTATAGAATAATTAATCAACTTAGAATAAATCATGATGAATCAATAGAATTTTTTTCTAATATATTTGTTCACCTATGTTATGAGTTTCCTGAAGAAGATATGGATTCAGATTTCTTCAAGGAAAAGTTTCAGTTTTTGGTTCAAATCTCTTTGAAGCATTATGAATATGAATAATTGGTTGATTGTGCTCTCCCAACTTTTATTAATCATGAGACACCTCTAAACTTAGAGGAGGAAATTACTGCCCCTTTTTTCCCTTGTCCTCCTCCCTTCTCATTACCTAACAAGGTAGTCTCTAATGCTATTGTTGAAGTTGGGAAATCTAAAAATAAAATTGTTGATCCTCCTCTTCCACCTTATTTTGCTTCTCATAGTCGAGATCGTATCCGAGAAAACTTTAAATGTTCTAATAAGTCCATAGAGCCTAAGGTAAATATTGACCCCTTGATTCCTAAATATCACTGCAATCTTGAATTGGATATGTTTTTTCTTCAAGGGATACTTTTCATCCTCTATCATACATGACTCATGGCCCTTTGCAACCTAACTCAATTGATCACTTAGTTCCACCATCAAGTTCTTCATATATCCTTAATTCTTAATTTTTTGGTCTGAGTTCTGATCAAGTACAAGGTGGTCACATTCCACAGGTGGAGGAGTAGATGGGTGAAGATACTTTTGATCTCTTTTCTTTATTTAAAATTCATTTTTTTTTCCATATGTTGTTCATTAATTCTTGGCTGACCTAGAATCTTGTGATCTCAAAAATCATTGAAATTAAATCAAAGCTCTTAACTAGGAGAAAGCCTTAGAAAATCATAATTTTAATGAATATGATCCCATTGATGAATTCCAAAGTATATCGTCCAATATTTTGATTCCTTGAGAAGATATTCTTATAGGAACCTCTTCAGATTATTATCCCTTGTGTCCTATTGCTTGTAATAAATTAACTGGTGATGAAAATGTGCCATTCTCTTCGAATATCCAATCCGATGAGTTGAATTTTAAATTGATACAAGGTACTGAGGTCATCCATGATGAAGAAGAAATCAATGAAATAATAGACCATCCAATCCTTTCTTTGTAGTTTCAAGTAATGCATCAAAATAATTCTTTAGATCAAGTTTCTCATGAGATTTCTTTGATTTATACATCCTTAGATATGGAATCAGAAGAATATTATGACTTAAACAATTTGTTTCTTTGGGATGAAAAATATGATCAAACCAGTTATGTAGATGGTTTCCATCCAGATAATAGTGACATTGTTGAAATAATGGATAGTAGTTTCCCACATGTAATTTATGATCCGAATCAACTCTCAAAATATAATTGTTTAATATTTGAAAGTTCCAACTTTTGTCAGGTAGTCGAGGCACTTTAACTCTCATTAATGGTTATGTCAAGTTCTCACTATCCTGATGGGGTCCCTGAACTATGTCAGATATGGAATTTATCACATGATTATTTTCTCTGTGTTGTTTCACTGGATGTAAACTCATTCTTGAAATATTTTGGGTTTTTCCAAGATAGTTTTTCTAATTTTCAAGATTGGGTTTCTGATCAGATAGAGGATTATGTTTTAGTTAATTCATCTACATGGAAAACTCTTGAATTTAACCCAATATTGGAATGTATATATTTCATTGATGCATAGATCTAGGAAGCCTATTGTTGGCTCGAAGGGTCCCGACCCAGGTTCGGTAAGCAAGGTTTGTCAACAAACCCACAACTGGCCCTTTCGGCAGTGACCTTCTTTCGCAGGTCAAAGTATCATCCAAAGTAGTATGGGTGGGTGTTGGAACTGGGTTTACGCACCCTAAGAAAGGATGGGTAAAGAAATCAGAGCAGTGCTAGATCCTGTAATCCCTGATTACCTTATTCTACGCAGAGTTAATTAAACATATATTCACATTCACGTGCACTAGATCTATAGTTATATGCTTGTTATATAATCAACACAAAAATACATAAACACAACATAACAGATCTAGATCCACAAACACAATACACAGATCTTTCATAGCTTAATAATAGGAAATGCACAATATAGTAATTACCAGTAATTCATATAACAGTACTCACAAATTCAGTTCTCTAACAATCTTTCGCATTCATTCATTCATCAATTCCTCCTTACAATTCCAATTCCCTTCCCAACCTGAGCACACAGCAGCAGGGTCCACACACAGCTGGACTAGGATCTCCACGCACATAGCCAGCAGGAGTTCGTTCCCCAAAACCAAAACAGATCAATTAAACAACAGATCGCATCAATAGCTCATCATTTCCTATCCTTTACAATACAAAATGAATTTCTATTTATAAAAATCTAGCCTTGAATTTCATATGGTCCACAACCCATGGTTTTTGGACCCCTAGTTTACCCTTTGACCCATTACAATGCGTTCGGGGCTTTGACCCACCCCAAAACCCCTCCGCTAGGATAAATATAATAAAAAATATCAAAATTGGACCAGTTTTGTAGCTTGTTAGGAGACCCTGTTCCAACAGTCCCCCAACATAATATTGTGACTTGTCCCGAGTCACTGCAGCTGTCATATAGTCATTGAACCCGGTAAGGCTTGAGTCGACTACCATTGAAAAATCTTGGTACGATGTCTCCGCGCAGGGTAGCTAGATGGACTGCTCCTCCATTCATGATTTCTTTAACTGTGTAGGGACCCAACCAGTGCTGGCGGAATTTTCCTAGATGTTTCGCAAATTGGCTATCATATAAAAGGACAAGGTCACTTGCGACGAACATTTTTTGGCGAATATGTTGATCATGCCATGCTTTGTCATGAGCCTTCTGAACTTGTTGATGAAAATTAGCAATAAACCGATCTTCCTCTAGAGCCACTAGTTGCGCAAGACGCTCCTCCATGATAGCGGGGTCTACCATATTGGTAAATGCTACAATGCGTAAGCTAGGAACAACGTATTCAATGGGCATAATGGCCTCCTTTCCATAGACCATCCGGAAGGGGGTTCTTCCTGTTAGCTTCTTGCAGGTGGTTCGGTAGGCCCACAAAACAAAGGGAATGCGGACATCCTAGTCACTGCGATCAGCATTGCAGACCTTAGTTAATGCATGTTCCAAAATTTTGTTAAAAGCCTCAACCGCCCCGTTTGCCTGAGGGTGGTATGGGGTACTCTTAGCATGGTGGATCCAGAATTACTCATTCAAGGCTTGAATTGTTTGGTTGAAAAAATGTGTACCTCTGTCACTCATTAGGATTTTTGGGCAGCCAAACCTAGTCAGGATCTGCTCAAAGATGAAGTGTGCAGCAGTATCCGCAGTACAATCCTTTACCACTTGTGCCTCAGCCCATCGAGTGACATAGTCTGTGGAGGTGATAATGTAGTGCGCGCCTGTTTTATTTCCGGGTGGATTGATGGGTCCTATAAAATCAATGGCCCATTTGTCAAAATCCTTTAAAGCCACTTGAGGTTGTAATGGCATCTCATCTTGGTGTGAAGGTCATCCTGTGCGCTAGAAGGTATCGCAAGATCAACAATAGGTGTATGAACCTTGATGCAACGTAGGCCACCATAACCCAACCCTCAAAATATTTTGTGCGGTTGCACATCCTGCGTAGTGGCCTCTTGCAACACCTTCATGTGCTTCCACTAACATGACAGGCCGTTCATGTTTGAGGACATATCTGCGTAGTATTTCGTCGGCACCTAGATTGTATAACTGATCGGCGAGGATAGTAAAGTCCACGGCCCGAGTAAACAATTCCTTCTTATGCTATACTGAGTACCTCGCTGGGGCCATGCCCGTAGTGAGGAACTCAATGATGTCAGCAAAGTGTGCGTCAAACACCTTAATGGTAAATAGCTGCGCATCCGGCAAGCCTTCGTCCAAACTAGTAGGCTCTTCTCATGTTTCGCTGCGAGACGGATAATCCGGGCCAGCATTCAACCTTCCGGGCTTGACGATGATCTCAAAATCATACTCTTGAAATAGCAACAGCCAACGGAAAATATTCCCCCCCAACACAGGCTTTTTGACCAGGTATTTTAAAGCCGAATGATCAGTGAACATCTTAAAGTATCCACCTAGTAGATAGTGCTGATATTTATTTAGCACGTAGACCATAGCCAATCCTTCGCGCTTAGTGGTGGAGTAGTTTCGTTCTGCGCCCAAGAGTTTTAAACTTTCAAAGGCAACTGGGTGGTTAATATCTCCTTCTCCAGGTTGAGTGAGAACAACTCCCAGGGAGATACCCAACGCATCCACGTGTACATGAAATTCCTTTGACCAATCAGGAAATATTAGTATGGGGGTAGAGATCATCTTCTCTTTGAGTAGTTCAAAGCTCTTCTGACATTCATCATCCCAAAAGAAAGAAACATCCTTTATCAATAGCTTTTCCATAGGCGTTGTAATCAAGGCGTACCCCTGAATGAATTTCGTGTAATAACCAGTGTTTCCTAGAATATAACGCAACTGTTTCTCCGTTGTGGGGACTGCCAAGTTTATAATGACGGCTACCTTCGCAGGATCAACCATCAATCCTTGTTGACATACTATGTGTCCAAGTAGGATACCAAATGGTACACAAAAAATTCACTTCTTAATATTCAAGGAGATCTGGTGCTTCTGGCACGCATCCAACATTAGTCACAGGTTAGATACATGTTCTTTGACTAAGCCAAAAATTTTCCAATCATCAAAATAAACCTCCAGGAACTTATGAATAAATTCCTTTAATACAACAACTACAACTCTAGGTGCAATCCGAATTTGATGGTACCCTGAGAACCCATCGGTGAAAGAATAGGCCTCCTGCCCATCTACACTATCAAGAATTTTTTCGGAGAAGGGTGTAGGAAAGGGATCATGGACACATGCGTCATTTAACTTGCGCAGATCCACGCAAAAACATATTTCTCCCTTGGTATTTTTTTCCTAGACGACCATTGGACTTACCCAGTCTGATTGCTCAACTGGTTCAATGATACCGGCGATAAGCATTTTATCCAGCTCTTCCTTGACCTTTTGCTTGTATTTCGGATTCAGTTGGTACGACCACTACTTGACGGGGCGCACCTCAGGTTTCAAAGTGATATGCATAATACCGAGGTCACCGGTGATGCGCTTAAGCTCAAATAACTTCGTTGGAAATAGGTCGTGGTATTCCGTGAGTAATTCTACAATTTTTCATCCAGTTCCCTCATCCTAATAGTCCCCAATCTTAGCCAACTTAGGCTGTTCCTCCGTCCCAATATTAACGTCACACAACTTAAGCGGCTATTTTACGTGAATATTCTGTAGTGATGGCCCCATAATAGCACGTTCTCCTTCAGATTCCAGGATGGAAATGCTTCGAGGATTATCCTCATCCTCATTAATCGCCAAGCTCCAACAATTGGCTATGTCGTGCATCTATGTGTCCCATGTCGGGACCGTTGGGGCGGCACGATGGGGAGTACTCTTAAAGACAAACGCATCAATTTCCTACAGAGCTTCAACGAGAATCTCTGTTCCTCCAATCAATCTGAATGTCCCAAAAAAGTCCTCTTTAGTATCTCCCAGTGGCGGGTGCACTGGTGCAATTCCACGTCTAAGTACCAAGCAGCCGGGATAGGACCCAAGGCATGAACAAACAGATGGACCTATTCTTCTATAGTTTGGTCGGACCACTTGGTCATCCAAACACGCAGATGTGCGCGGGGATCCCCGGGTTCGAGGAACACCCTGGTGCATATGTTAGCTGGAGGGTCGTACCGTAGAAGCATCCTTTCCCAACACATTTCCCAATCCGGGAACACTTCCTTGTGGGTGTCCCACCAACACGCAGGTGTCCCGTGCATGGCCAGATTAAGGGCCTAGAGCCTTCGTTCTCTTGGCACCCTGGCTTCTAATGTCCTTAGGAATTCCTAGACATTCCCAGCCTCATTAAAGTGGGGTAGATCTCTTACCTCTGAGGAAATGCAGTAGAGGGTTCTTGCGACCCGGGGGTAGCGTAGTGCCGACACTTCGTGTAACCAGTTCTGCCAACTTTCTAGTTCCTCATCAATGTCAGAACATCATTCACTGTCCCTCCAGAATATGTTGTCTATTTTGGTTTTACTCCTGTCTTCATTCTGCACAGACAATCTGTAAATATGGTCTAGTTCCTCCCGTTCGTAGGCTGGTTCCATATACCGTGCGACTTCTGCTGGATCTAGTGGTACGATTACACATTTATTGTTGTTTTCGAACACCATGCTATGCTTTTTGAGATTGATGACACCCCCCACGTCTATAGCCCAGTCTAGCCTGAGTAGTGCAGGGTAAGGATCCGCATCGTCCATGATTTCAATGATCTCAAAGTCAGCTAGGACTTTTACTCCCGCGATGTCTACCAGGATTCTTGGCAACCATCCTAGCGGTATGATCTTCTGTTGATTTTCCATGCGCAGCTGGATAGTGGACCATTCCAACTTAGGTTCACCCATTCGTTGCCATGTCTGCTTTGGTATTACGTTCGCATCTGACCCTAAGTTGAGAATAACTTGGTCCATCTCGTAGTCACCAATATGCGCAGTTAGCCACATTTCTCGTCCGGTGCGTTTCTTGTAGCCATATAGCCGGTGGGCACCTCGGGTCTCAGTGATTGTGTTGGGTCGGACTGCACAACTATGCAGTAATACTTGAAGAGTTTCTACAGCCGGTGGGTTATGTAGCAGTTTCAAGCATGCCATTAGAAGGGCCTCAATTCCTTCCTTTATCTGAGGTTGCGTTGGTAGCTGCATGGGGACTATCAGTGGTGTTTGTTCTTTGAAGGGTACTTTTGCCTGGGAGGCAAGATCCTCTTTTGCTCCTGGGGTGACCAGCTCGCTGCGTATCTCAGTTTTAACCCTTTGCAAATTCTACGTAGGGGTGGGCTACTTGTCTTGCATATTGGCGATTAAAAGTGGGAAATATTCAATCTCATGGTCCAGTTGCCGAAAATATTTGCAGGATTTCCTGGTGGGATTTGGACAGAATCTTGCGAAGTGCCCTATTTCTCCGCAATTATAGCAGATCAGCTACCCCCGACCTCGTCCTTCCCTCCCTCCCTGACCTCCTCTACCCCTTGCGGGGGAGCCACCACAAGTCGCTGGAGATATCGGTGATGTGGGATCTGTCTGTACCCTATAAAGGTTTCCCCGATCTACCTATAGCTCATATGTGCGAAAATTTTGCTCATCGTGCCCTATTGATCGGCAGAACCTGCACCATTGTTGCGTCAGATCACCCACACTTAACCGGGGGCACTGGGCCGTATCATGTAGTCCCGCTACCCGGCAGTCATCACACTAGAGTGCAGGTCTGCCGGATCCGAGGTGCAACGGACTAGGTCCCCCTACCTATAGGTAATCCACCAATAGGGGACACTGATCCTTAGTATGACTAGACACCCGAAATTGTATACACTAGAGGTCTGTACTAACTCCTTTTCCCCATTCCGTTTGCAAGCTCTGTATTTCCATGTGAATGGCTCTGAGCTGCTCTTGAATCTGTTGTACTCCCCCCAACATGCCATCCTTGGGTGCGGCTTTGAGCTTCATAGCGGTTTCCAGGGCTTTTTCTTGCGACTTGAAGGTCTGTTGGCCCATTGGTGCGCGTAAGTGAGGTAGCAATATGGCAATGAACCATTCGTATGTTGCCTATTGTCATAGTTGAATCCCCCTTCCCTAATTGCTTTCTTCAATCGCTGATCGGCCTCCCACACCGATTCAGACGTACCTTGCTTGAAATATTTTACTTCGGCTACCAACTGAGAGTATGACTTTGGCTTCTGGAATTGTTGTTTTAGGGAATCCTTAATATTTTGAATGGATGTGCTTCCATTTTGAGATATGTACCACATATACCAATCTAGTGCTCTATCTTCAAAGGCCAAGGACAACTGTGCTTTTTTCACAGTATCACTTACCACCCCTTGTGCTATCCATATCGAGTTGGCCACGAACCAAAAACGATCCATATCTTCATCGGCCGCACCCTTAAAGGTAGGTAACTTGAAGTGTACTTCCATGTCTCCTTCTAGCGATGCTCTGGTTGAGGGTTTTCCCTCCTGCGAGCTTGACGAACCTTGCGTCGTCACTTCTCTTGGCGGGCTACGGACAAAGTGATTCTTTTCTGGATCGGATTGATAATACCTACCACTCCGTGTTGTATTCTCCTCCAGAGTAGCACTCATTCACATTCATGTCAGATCTCGTAGTATTTTCTTGTCAGTACCAGATCACTTCCTCAGACTTCTTCCGGTCCCGGCAACGGAACCATTTTTTGGCTCGAACGGTCCTGACCCAGGTTCGGTAAGCAAGGTTTGCCAACAAACCCGTATACTATTAGCCCTTTCGGCAGTGATCTGCTTTCACAGGTCAAAGTCTCACCCGAAGTAGTATGGGTGGGTGCTGGAACTAGGTTTCCGCACCTTGAGAAAGGATGGGTAAAGCAAGCAGAGCAGTGCTAGATCCTGTAATCCCCGATTACCTTATTCTACGCAGAGTTAATTAAACATCTATTCGCATCCACGTGCACTAGATCTATAGTTATACGCTTGTTATATCATCAACACAACAGTACATAAACAGAACATAACAGATCTAGATCCACAAACACAATACACAGATCTTTCGCAGCTTAATAACAGGAAATGCACAATACAAAAATTACCAGTAATTCATATAATAGTACTCACAAGTTAAGTTCTCTAACAATCTTTCGCATTCATTCATTCACCAATTCCTCCTTACAATTCCAATTCCCTTCCCAACCTGTGCACACAGCAGCAGGGTCCACACACAGCTAGACTAGGATCACTGCGCACATAGCCAGCAGGAGTCTGTTCCCCAAAACCCAAACAGATCGCTTAAACAACAGATCGCATCAATAGCTCATCATTGCCTATCCTTTACAATACAAAATGCATCTCTATTTATAACAATCTAGCCTTGAATTTCCTATGGTCCGCAACCCATGGTTTTCAGACCCCTAGTTTACCCTTTGACCCATTTCAATGCGTGCGGGGCTTTGACCCACCCCAAACCCCTCCGCTAGGATAAATATAATCAAAAATATCAAAATTGGACCAGTTTCGCAACTTTTTAGGAGACCCCGTTCCAACACCTATCATTCTGATTATCAAGGTAAAGATCATCATTGTTTGGAGAATACATATTTGTTAAGTTCTTTTGTGAACAATCAACTCTTAATATTTATTGTGAATGTTATGAAGCCAATCATTTTTGTTCTTTACCAACCAATCCTTTAGATTAGGAATCAATGCTTGAATAATTTAGTGGATCAAAACCCCATGGTGATATGGATACTAGATTTTATTTAACATGTCCTTCTAACCTTTTTTCAACATGTTATTCTAATTGGTTTCCTAGATTTGCAAGGCCAACATTTATTTTTAAGTTCCCAAGCCTTATTATTACTAGTTTGGTATGGAATTGGACACAATGGGAATCGATCAAGAATCAATAATCATATATTTCAAGCCACCAATATAATCATAACACTAGGTCTAACAACTGCCATTCAAATAATGATTTTCCAACTAGTAGATCTGAATATAGCGTTTTACATTGACTGGTATTGTTAAACCCATTGATATTTATGATTAATAATTTAAATATTTAGCCACTTATCAAGTAGTTGAGGCATTTCATATGTCGTTGATGGTTATTTCAGGTCCTCACTATCTTGACAAGATTTTTGAATGAGATCAAGTTATATTTTCTTTGTAAAATTCTCCCCATGATTCGAATGCACTAATTGAAAGTTCATTCTCATAAGAGTTTCAAGGTTTTCAAAAGGATATCTTTTAATTCCATGATCGAATATATGATTGGATAGAAACATCTTATGTAGAAAGTTTTGTCATAAGTAATAATTTTTGATATTTCTTGATGTTTTCTAAGAATCAAAACATGGATGAAGGTACATTCACGAGAACCTTTCAATATTTGTATGATTTTTGTTCTAATTGAAATGGTAAGGTTGCAGACTAGTTAAAATTAGTTGTTATGGAACATATTTCTACCAGTAAGAAATACCTTCTATTTATTATACAAGTTATTCACGATCAGATATTTATTTCTACACATTGTTTTATATTGTTCCTAATTAGTCATATAGTTCTCCTTGCAGGTCGGGAACAAATTCAATGGTTGCATTAGAAATCCGACTTCACTTAGCCTTGACCTTCTAGTAGGTTAGGTTAGGAGTAGGTCTACTTGCATTTTAGTTTTTATTTTGCATTAAATTTGTTGATCAGTGGTTGTCATTGATTTCAACCCAAACAGCACCAGGGGCTACCCCAATCTTGCATGGTAATTTTGACCTACAAAATTACTATATTCTGGGTCAAGAATAATTTTTATGGTTTCTACTTGTTGAGATGTTTCTGTTGATATATGGCACGCCATGTAATTCTTCACGGTTTGAGAGATATTCATGTTTGAAGTTTGTAACCCTAGTTAGTGGGCTAAAACCCCATGGGGTTGTGTCATGGGTCATTGAAAAGTAAATAATTAATAATTTTTAAACTCCTAAAATATCTCCTACGTTCACTTTCTGAAGACCCTCTAAACCTAAGCATTTATATAAATTGTGATCCTCATATCCTCCTTATGTAGGGATTTCGCTACCTGAAATAGGTCATCGTGGAATTTTAACTCTAACGTAATTTCTACGAAGGTTCAGAAGCTGAAATTTTTATGAGGGAAAGATGAAATCCTGAGGAAGCTCCTGTAAAAATTTCAGATCAAGGTGCGCAATATTTTCGGAGATATGATCTATGGACATTAGTGTTTTTGCAGGCTCCTGAACTTCATCTCAAAGAGGTGACCTTGGGAAAATAGTCATAACTCTCTCTCTGAGTATCGGATTGGAATTATATAAAAAGTGATAGATAAGACATAGACCGTAGCTTTTTATTTAAAAATTTCAGAGCTGAATGAAGAAATAGTGACACGTGGCACTCTGTACAAGTTCATTCTACTGAACCAGTCCATAATTAGGTCATTGTGAGATTTTGGGCATAACTATCCCTTGAAGAATCCAAATTAGATCAAACCTATGGAATTGGAAAGAAGACTCAGAGGAATACTATAGAACCGAAAATCACATATTGGGGATATGAAATAGCATAGATACACCAGATTCAATATCGAGATCCTAGAAGACAAGAAAAAGCTGGATCATGTGTTGTCAAGGGATGCAAAGGACCAGAATTTCTAGGGAAGAAAAGCAAAGCAAGGTGCAGTAGAGGGTAGCATGAAAAGAACAACAATCAAGGTGTAGAACAGTGGCAAGAAGTTCACCACATGAAGTCTTCAAGTGGGTAGCACTGCATACAGTCTTTATAAAGGTACCATTGTACTAAGCCATTGTAAATGCATCATTGTAAAAATTGTACAAGTGTCTATCTGCCAAGAGTTGAAGAGGCTGTTTTGGGAGGTCTAGGATCATCATTAGGTGGTTGTGTCATATTTGGGGCTATGGTCTACTGTGTCTTCTTCTTCTACATCATTCTATATCATTGTAAAGTGGACCATTTTCCCTAGTACAGGAGTTCGTTCTTCTTTTATTCTTCTATAGGGTGGTAGGGTGGTGCTAGGTGTTAGAAAATTATATATTATGGAGCAATGCAACACATAAAATATGCGGAAAATAAGCACACAAAACACATAAAAGTAGAGAGACACATATATACGTGGTTCACCCAGTTTGGGCTACGTCCACCCCGAACAGCTAGTCCTTCCTTTCTATTATCCAGCGAAATGAAAGAAAAAAACTACATCAGATTCGTTGTAATATCCTATGTTCTCTCTCACAGTCTCCCTCTCTATTTCTCGCTCCGAGAATACACATACTAATACACAGTCGCAATACAATACCCTCATATATACAAGGGGGTTGCCTTCTAGGGCAAAAAACCCTAATCTAAACATAACTTCTACCGTCAGATCATTTGCCTAATGAACGGCCCAGATTGACTAGAAATTACTATACTTTGCAGCGATTAATTACGGGCGGCGTTTCCTCCCCTTTTAAGGTACAGGGATCCAATGCTATGATACAAAGTAAACAAGATAATCAGGCTCCACACCCAACACTAGGTTGGTACACAAAGTCACCAAAAGGTCCAAGCCTGTGAAAACTTCAGAATGGTAGGGTGGTGCTAGGGTGAGTTGTAGCTCATTGGGTGTTGGGGTATCCGTTCAGTTGACTACTGAAGAATCTCGGGCATTGGAGTTTCCATCCAGTGGGAGCTAGAGAAGAATGATTCTCTATATTATAGGAAGTTGGAGCTTTATTTTCAATTGGAGTTGAATATTAAAGAATTATTAGAAAATAATTCAGGTGGTTTTTGTCCCAGAGAGGGTTTGCACCTTAAAAACTGTGTGCATTTGTGTTCCTTTTGTTTACTGATATCATTGAACAAACACTGATAATAATTTAAGATTAACTAATGCTATTAAATATTAATAATAATAATAATTGAAAGGAATATTGATTCACCCCCTCTCAGTATTTCCAACAATTGGTATCGGATCTTGGTTCCTTCAATAAGAGTTTAACAGCTGGAAGGAGGTCATGGAGCATACCAAGAATGGTGTACCTTTGTTCAATGAACATAATTATGCACTCTGGAAAGGAATAATGGAGGTCTATCTCTTGGCGCAAGGTTACAAAGTATGGGACACTGTTCAAAATGGATTTACATGAACCATAGATGAACAAGGTAAGAAGAATCTGGTAAATGATGCAAAAGCAAATAATATTATTATCAATGGACTTATCGAATCTGCTTATCATAAGGTGTTGGGTTGTAAAACCGCCAAAAATGTATGGGACAAGCTTAAGAATATATATGCAGGTGACTCAAATATCAAAGAAGCAAAGCTTCAAATCTATAGAGAAAAATTTGAGCAACTCAGAATGAGATAATGTAACAACATTGCTGCATACTTACAACATGTTGATGAAATAACCAACACTCTAGAAGGATTGGGAGAACCTGTTGAAGAGAAGACTATTATACGAAAGTTTCTTAGAACGTTACGAGGGATATTCAACCCAAAGTTATTGGTCTTATAATATAGTGCAAATCTGGAAAAACTCAGCAAAGATGAATGACATGGAGTTCTCATAGCATATGAAATGAGACTTGATGAAGAATAGGGTACTTTTCATTTAGAAACTGTGTTTGCTGCATCTAAGAAAACCAATAAGGAGAAACAACCTTCAAAGGAATAGACCTGCACTTGCAAATGTGAAGAAAAGGAGGATGATGAAGAAGGTCTTTCAGATGGAGAATATGCTCACTTTACGAGAAAACTAAAAATTTGCAAGGGAAAATTCAAGGGTAAACTTCCATTGGTATGTTTTAGCTGTGGTGAGGTTGGGCATTTCGCAACAAAATTTTCGAACATATGTGATGGAAACTCAAAAGAAAAGAAAGGATTTAAGAAATTAAAACTGGAAAGAAAAAATAAAGGATTCAAAAGGAACTTTCTCTCTAAAGAAGATAGCTCATCATCCAATGAAGACAATGACAACAAAGAAGAAGCCAATGAGAGAGTATTGTTTATGACTAAGCACATTAAACAAGAGGTATCAAACAACGAAGAAGAAGGGATGACCATAGAAGAATTTTCTAAGGAGGCAATCAAGCTTATAAAAGAGCTCAGGGCTGAGAAGATTCATTCCAATACTCTTGAAGAACAAGTTCAAGGTCTCAAAATTGAAGTTGAAGAACACAAATGTATTAAAAAGTCACTTCAAAAGAAGTTGGAAGAAAGAAACCAATAAGAGGAAGCATTAGAAGCCGAAGTAGTCTCACTGCGTAAGGAAGTGAAGAAGGGAAAAACTATCCAAAACTATGCCAACAACTCAAGGGCATTGGAAGAACTCATCAACAATCAACGATCTTACAACGACATAACTGGCCTCGGTTACAAAGAAGAAGAAGCAAGACCTTATACAACAAAATACAATGAACCTATAAGATCTTACATGCATGTAGACTTCATTGGATAAGATTCGCAAGAACAGCCCTGGAAAACAATTCGTCGACGAAGATTTCCATCCAGGTACCAACATATTTTTTATGGCTATTATTATTCATGTGGAAAGTTTGTTCATAAAGCTGTAGAATGTCGCATGTACCCTAGGAACCAATACTATTCCAAGATATCTGTCAAATATGAACCTCCCAGGGCTCAATGAAACATCAATAGATTTGAACATTTAATAAATAATATTGAATGTTACAAATGGCGAAACTTTGGACACATAGCCAGAGACTACAGACTTGAAAATCCTCTAGAAGAAACTTCAAATCCACAAAATGAATGAAAATGGAAGAATAAGAAGACTCGTAATTGCGCTCTCACTCTCAAGGCTCAAAACAACAAATATGTGTGATATGTTGATAGCGGTTGCTCAATGCATATGACTGGAGATACAAAGAAATTTGTATCACTGAATGAGAAGAAGGATGGAACCGTGTCCTTTGGAAATGATGGATCTTCAAATGTTATAGGATCAGGTACCATCACTCTCGGAAGCAAAGATGCTCTAGCCAAGAATTTTCTATTGGTTGAAAACATGAATCATAATTTTCTCAGTCTTGGACAAATGTGTGATCAAGGACACACAATACTATTAAACTCCACAAAATGTGAAATCAGGAAAGGCAGGTATGGTGAAATTGTGGCTACAACAAGTCGAACTCCAAACGACATATATGTTTTGGATGAAGCAACTAAAGAACGTCTAATAGCTAAAGAGGATGATATAATATTTGGTATCAATGATGATCGAAAAAGTAAGAACTTTGCTAAAAGATATAAAGTGAGTTCGAGATGTCTCTACTTGGTGAGATGACATACTTCTTAGGGCTTCAAATATCTCAGCAAGAGAAAGGAATATTTATATTTCAAGCCAAGTACATCAAGGGAATGATAAATAAATTGAAAATGGAAGATTGCAAACCCATCCTTACTTCGATGGTCACAGGTTGCAAATTGAGCATAGACGACTCATCTCGGGATGTGGATCAAAGGCTGTACAGATCTATGATTGGTAGTCTTCTATATTTAATAGCCTCCTAGACAGATGTTATGCAAGCAGTTGGACAAGTAGCAAGATTCCAAGCAGCACCAAAAGAATCACATATTATTTCCATCAAAATAATTCTTTGATATCTAAAGGGAACAACATAATATGGCTTGTGGTATCCCAAGGGTAAAAATATCATTATTCAAGCCTTTACAGATGTAGATTGGGTATGAAGTTTTGATGATCGTAAGAGTACTCGTGAAGCATTTGAATATCTTAGCCAGAAGCTTGGGATTCTCCCAAGTTCTCATTATATTTTCTTATTCAGAATATAAAGGGGGAGTGGAAGTGTGTACAGGTCCGCAGGATGGTTTTGTGTGTCAGGGGGAGTTACACTTTTCCATTGATGTCAAAGGGGGAGAGAATGTTGTAGGAAGAGGTGTCATGATCGCAGGGGGAGTACTTGTGTTTCCATCAATGAAAAAGAGGGAGATTTTTTATCAGTGGTTGTCATTGATGCCAACCCAAACAGCACCAGGGGCTACCCCGATCTTGCATGGTAGTTTTGACCTACAAAATTAGTATATTCCGAGTCAAGAATATTTTTTATGGTTTCTACTTGTCGAGATGTTTCTGTTGATATATGGCATGCCATGTAATTCTTCACAATTTGGGAGATATTCATGTTTGAAGTTTGTAACCCAAGTTAGTGGGCGAAAACCCCATGTGGTTGTGGCATGGGTCATTGAAAAGCCAATAATTATTAATTTTTAAGCTCCTAAAATCCCTCCCATGTTCACTTGTTGAAGACCCTTTCAACCTAAGAATTTATATATTCTGTGATTCTCATATCCTCCTTATGTAGGGATTTCTCTACCTGAAACAGGTCGTCGTGGAAATTGCACTCTAACTTTGGTTCTATGAAGGGTCAGAAACTGAAATTTTTATGAGGCGTAGATGAAATCCTGAGGAAGCTCCTGTAAAAATTTTAGGTCAAGGCGCGCAATAATTTCAGATATATGATCTGTGGACGTCAGTGTTTTGTAGGATCCTGCACTTCATCTCAAAGAAGTGACCTTGGGAAATTCATCATAACTCTCTCTCTCTGAGTATCAAATTGGAATTCTATAAAAAGTGGAAGATAGTGCATAGACTATAGTTTTTATTATTATCAATTTCAGAGTTGAATGAAGAAATAGTGACACATGACACATCATACAAGTTTTCTCTACTGAGCCAATCCATAATTAGGTCATTGTGAGAGATTGGGCATAACTCTCTCTTGAAGAATCAAAATTGGATCGGACCTATGGAATTGGAAAGAAGATTCAGAGGACTACTACATAACCAAAAATCACATATTGGGGATATGAAATAACATAGATACACCAGATTCAATATCAAGATCCTAGAAGGCAAGAAAAAGCTAGATCATGTGTTGTCAAGGGCTGCAAAGGACCAGACTTTCTAGGGAAGCAAAGAAAAAAAAGGTGCAGTAGAGGGTAACATGACAAGAGAAACAATGAAGGTGTAGAACAGTAGCAAGAATTTCACCACATGAAGTCTTCAAGTGGGCAGCACTGCATACAATCTTTATAAAGGTATCATTGTACTAAGTCATTGTAAATGAATCATTGTAAAAGTTGTACAAGTGTCTATCTGCCAAGAGTTGAAGAGGCACTGTCGGGAGGTCTAGGATCATAATTAGGTGGTTGTGTCATAGTTGGGGTTATGGTATAGTGTGTCTTCTTATTCTACATCATCCTATATCATTGTAAAGTGGATTTTTTTCCCTGGTACGGGAGTCCATTCTTCTTTTATTCTTCTATACAGTGGTAGGGTGGTGCTAGGCTGGCACATGAAGTCACCAACAGGTTCAAGCCTGTGAAAACTTTAGGGTGGTAGGGTGGTGCTAGGGTGAGTTGTAGCTCATTTGGTGTTGGGGCATCTGTTCAGTTGACAACTGATGAATCTTGGGCGTTGGAGCATCCATCCAATGGGAGCTGGAGAAGAATGATTTTCTAGATTCTAGGAAGTTGGAGCTTTATTTTCATTTGGAGTTGAATATTAAAGAGTTATTAGAAAATCATTCAGGTGGTTTTTGTCTCGGAGAGGGTTTCCACCTTAAAAATTGTGTGCATTTGGGTTCCTTTTGTTTACTTCTATCATTGTACAAACACTGATAATAATTGAATATTAACTAATGCTCTGAAAGATTAATAATAATACTAATTGAAAGGAATAATGATTCACCCCCACAGGCGCTTCACTCAATTAACCTCTAACATATCACGTGTGATCATAGAATATTAAACAACACCCTTAATTTGAGTACATATTAAAAAATACCTCTAAAAATCATATTATTTAACCCCCTCCCAATATAAACCCAATACACCTTCCCAATTTAAAAAGCCCCTACTTTCACTATATATTTTAGGTATCCATTTTTTCATTAACAGTTTTTATACCCCTTTATATTTTTTCATTAACTTTGAACGCCATTTTTTATACTTTCCAATATGGAAACCCTTTACCCCCTAATATATCCCCCAATATATAATGTCATTTTTTCCTCATTATATATCCCCCAATATGAACCCACGTGGTATGGTATTGCTCCCACAGTGAAGCCCCTGTGTTCACCCCCCCTCTCAGTATTTCCAACAAAATTCACCCTTAATTTTGATCCTCATCTAGTCTTTGGATTTGTGGCTTTTCATTTTAGTCTTAACACTTATTTTATTTTCTTTCTTTTTCTTTTCTTGTTGTGTCATGTCTTTTCTTTCACGCTTTGTTTAATAAGATCATGTATGGAAACTACTCTTTTCTAGCTCAAAATATAACATGGAAAATATTTGAAAGGTATTTGTAACACACATCAACAATTGGTTAACTTTTTGTCCCTCTTCTTTGTTTGGATTTTATATCATTAAGGTCTATGATGTTTGAATGGATAACACTGCAAGGAAAAGACCCTCTAGCGGATGTTTTTGAGGAACCCCTTATAAAAATACCCTAGACATCCATTTTCTAGCGGAGGTTACTAGAGGAGGTTGGTAGGAGGAGGTTATTGCGGGTGTTTTTTGTCTGGTACGCTAATCATCCTAAATCGTACCAGTGAATTCAACAAGAGAAAGCACTGGTGCGCACAAAACACGGGCACACTAGACACCGTGCGCTCCATACAAACTCATCTGGTGTGTCTTATTACTGTAGTGCACCAGTGCTTTACAAAATATCCACATTGGTGGGTCATAAAACCCTGTGCCAAAACCGAAACCGCCCAGTGTAGTCTTAAGAAACCACACTGGTGCGCCTATAAAACCCCGTGCATTGGAACAGGGGTAAATAAAAAAAATTATGCCCAAAAAACCACATTTTTCACTTTTCTCAATGCTCCAGAGCTCTCAAGCACTGGTGCAATTTATCCTTGTCTGAGTTTCCCTGACATCGATGCTCCCATTGCATCCATTGCATGCACTGCTGTTGTGTATTGCCCACTAATCTCCAGCTTGAATTTTGCAAAACAATGGGAAATTTTCCTTTTGCAAATTGTTCACCCAATATGCCTCCACGATGGCCAAATGTACAGGTATTTTTCTTTTTTTTCGATAATTAAGACTTTTGGTGGATTAGAAATTCAAATTACCTTAAAATTAACCATTTAAAATAAAATAAAACAAATTTGTCGCACGGTGTGCTCAAGTCGTTCGGCTCACACCAGTTCACGGTACTTCCTACAAATTTATAGGCCACACCGCAACCGGTACTAACGGTATCCACACCGGTTCCGGGGCGGTACCAAAAGGTGCACCATGTTATTTTAAAATTTTTAAAAAAGTGCGGTGTGTTTGTTTACCCGGTTGCACCATTGACCATGTGGAATAGTGGCAATGTGGTGCGTTGAATTAAATATCTACCCCGGGGTGGGTATTTTTGTTAGTGCACTGGATTCCGCATTTCAACAGGGTCAATGGCGGTACCGCCTGGTAAAAGACCGCACTTTTGACTATGTAATGATGTTAGGAGGTCGGTGTGTTGATCGAGCTATACACCCCGGGACGTATTGTTTAGTCAACGCACTGCACTCCTGACACCATACATAGTCAACGGTGCGCTGAATTTTTTTTGGTACACTGCCTCTAGTGCATTGAATATTGTATGGTGCGCCACCGCCAGTGCGCGACAAAAAAAGACGCACCGGGACCAGTACATGACTATTTTTTCTGGCGCACCGACTGTTTTTTTTTCCAAAAAAAATTATATATTTATATTCCTAAATAAATGTCTCATTTAATAAAAGAACTGTATTTAATATGTCAATCATTCAGAGACATGAAAGGAGAGAAGAGGGGGAACAACAACAACAACATGCGAACCAGTATAACATGGTTCGCCTATGGGAGGCATGAGAGAGGGAGAGAGATGCGTACCCTCGCCCTATTACAACAGCTACCCAGGGGCTCCTAAGGTAGGTAGGCCTCCTCAAGTTCTATGAGGAGGCTACTTCCATAAAAGGCCATGGTGTGTTTTTGAGACATCTTATCTGCAGGTGGAATGCCCATCGACAAGCTTTCTGAGTTGCTCCTAACCAGTGGTACAAACCCACTGAGGAGGAAATATATTTCATTATAGGGCTATCGAGGAGAGGGATGGATTTTACTTCATTCCCAAAGGTTACAATTGGCTATGCAGCAGGGAGTCAGTTGGTGTACTCCCAGAGATATATTAGCGCAGATATACTGTCTCCTTCATATTTTCAGGTCTTTGGAGGTCAGTTACGTATTGGTGCATTTGGTAGTCAGGAGGTGAGGTGCCTCTCACTTCTAATTTCAGCCATTTCACACAACATTAGTGATGGGAAACGCATTAGTTTCTCACTTCTATATTATGTTGATTCTTTAGTACACGAGCCACGACTTGTTAGGTGGTCTGCTATTTTTTTGCGGCAGTTCTATATATCCTTAGATAGATGTCGTGGTCATGCACAAGGGAGGGTCAGCTTCCCTTTTTCTTCAGATTTTTTTTGTTTATTTTTTGAGAGGTTTCCAGAGATGAGGCCTAATTTTGTTTGGTAGCCTCATAGGCCGATGTTTGAGGCACATATGCACATGTGGGGAAAGATGATGCCCAATAGGGGCGAGACTGTGTTTTCCGCGAGGATATCGCATGATGCAATGGAGTTGCTAGCCAGTGTTGACAAGCATCCCTTCATTATGGTCCCCTGTCCTTATGCTAGTTTGGATTGGCGAGGGTGTGCCAACATCCTCTTCACAGATGATGAGCCACCGCCGGTGCAGAGAGTCTCTCTCCTGTTGGTGTGCCGATACCGAATTTTTCTAGGCGCGGTTGGCTTGATAGTAGATACAGGATGGAGTTGGGCGACCAACTCACTGCATTGATTATTGAGGAGGTCATCAGGACCGCTACTATGAGAGACATACAGGCTGATGGTAGGCTGTTACATATGTGGAGAGGCATGCCACATGACATGTACAGCTTGATGCGGCATGTCATAGGAGCTACGACATTGGTTACACGGCTGAGGAGGACCGTTGCATGTTATAGGTGTGGTCGAGACGCAGAACATGATCAATAGTCCGCGAGTCGTGACGCATCATCTAATAATTGTTCACCTCATGCCACGCCAAATGAGCAACCTCCACTAGCATCGAGCAGTAGTCATCATCGAGAAGAGGTTGGACCATTAGCCACATCCAGTCAGCAGCCTGCAACATCTAGCAGTACTCATGATCATGAGCAGGATGGACCATTGAATGTTGAGGCTGCACCATTGACTGAGCAGGCCTCGACTAGTACTGCTATTGATATTGTACCACCAGCTGATCCATGACATTTATATTACAATTGTATATTTTTGACATTATTCAGCTATATATATATGGTCCATGTATTTTATGTTTATGTTGCAGTTGTACTTAATTTAAATGTTGGTGATCATCATGATATGTATATTGTTAGGTCATCTTAGATATGTTCATTTAATGTGCAGCTTGCAGATAGAGGTATATGTGATAGAAATTATTTCACATGGGATATATAATTGATGTTTGTGTTGTGATGATGTTATATATTGTTAATTGTGTTTTGTTAGATGATCATGATCACAATGATGTTAGTGAATTTGAATGTGTTTTTAGTCAAATATGATGTTTGTACGATGGTTATCATGAACGTGATGTTTATTAATTAATTTAATATTAAATGATCATGATACTGTACAATTTTAATATTTGTAATTCTAATTGTATGTAAAATTCTAAAATTGTATTTGTATTTATATTAATTGTAATTCTATGTAAAATATTTATAAAATTTTAATTGTAATTGTAATATTTAATTTATTGTGAAATGATTGTAATTGTAATTGTATATATGTAAAATTGTAAAATTGTAATTGTAAATCTAATTGTATGTAAAATTGTAAAATTGTAATTGTAATGGTATATATGTAAATTTGTAAAATTGTAATTGTAATTGTAAATTTTAAATTTGTAAAATTGTAATTGTATATATGTAAAATTCTAAAATTGTAATTATAATTGTAATTGTACGTGAAAATGTAAAATTGTAATTCTAATTCTAATTCTATGTAAAAATTTTGTAAAATTTTAATTGTATACTGTGAGTTGATTGTAATTGTAATTGTAATTGTATGTAAAATTCTAAAATTGTAATTGTAATTTTAATTGTAATTGTAATTGTATGTAAAATATTTGTAAAATTTTAATTGTATTAATGTGAAATAATTTTATTAAATATTTTAAATTTTTAAATTTGTAAAATTTTAAATAATTGTAAAAGAATAAATCTAGAATAATATAAATTATTGTAACATAATAAAGTTTAGAAAATAATGTAAATAAATTCATGTACTTTAGAATTATCATTATTTTATTATGATCTCACATACAAAAAAAAAGGACTTTATACAGTGCGCCATTGTTTTTGAGATCAACATAATTGCAAATTATCAAGTGAAATATTGATTTTAACATTAACACAATGCAAATTACCAATTAATTCAAAATACATATTATAATGTTTCGAAAAACCCATCTTAAAAAAGTATAAATATTGATGAAATAACACATGTACCATATCACTCTCGGTTCTCATGATCACCCTCATTATCTTCCATCTCGCATAGCATGATAACACTATTGTTCTCAAAAATATGTTTTGATCTAGGGTCATGTCTCAATACGAACCACCAATCCCTATCCAACAAATCTGGGTAAAAAAACACTTGGTTGCAGTGTTTAGGGAAAACATAGGGCTCCTTAGCTTCATCCCACATCTTTCTAGAGTTGATACATATCAGCCTACTATCCTGATATTCCTTTACATTATTCCGATCAAAGGTGTCCCACCACTTGCACCTAAAAATAACACATTGGAAAGAAGAGAAATCCACTTCAATGATCTCTTGTATCTTTCCGAGGTAACCTTACGTCCCTCGTAATAGGTTTTGATCACGGTGGCTAGATCAACTAGATTTATAGAACTCAACCACTCCACAGTCTTCTGTGATGTTTCCAGCATCGACATTTTCTGTGCGAAAATGGTGTCCATATGCCTACATAGATGGGAACAAATGCATCTATTATAAAAAAAATTAAAAAAATCATAGTGTCATGTGTCTTATAATAACCCAATAGTTAAAATATGAAATATATATGTCTTATAAGTTTCAAATTTACATATAAATTAAACATTTTATTACCGAGTTTCTACACCCAATCCCTACGTTTAGCACATCCTCTTCAACATGCGGGTAACGACCGGTTGCACCGTATTTCTCTCTGACTTGGTCAGCAACCTAACTGTTGGGGCATATTTTTGGCATATTTTCTTTTAAACGATTGGGATAAAGCACACTTCTACCATTCAAACGTCTGAATTCTTTCTTGTCACTATCCCATTTCATCCTCTTTTGTTCGTACAATGTGACCCACAGTTGTGTCACTTCAGAATTGTAAAGAACGAATTTATTGATTGCTTCAATTTCTGCATTCGCAGATGAAATCAAACCGACATTATATAGTAGTTAGAGATCAAAATATACATTATATCAAAGTTCAACATGAATATTAACTTTGTGTAAATTTGAAAAATTATAAGTCGCTTACTCTTTATCAAGCGCTTTTTTCCACTCGTTTGGAGTAAGTCCCCTTCTCTTTTTTAGTCGTCCCTTTCATCGTCCCAAATCACCACACCTGGTCTGTTGTCGATATGCTTGACGTACTCACTGGCATAATAGAAAGAATTATACAATATGTACCCCTCTGCCATAGACCCCTCAGGTTTTGCCCTTTTTCGAACAAAACCTTTCAATTTCTTCATGTACATCTCTAAGAAGAACATCCAACGACAAGAAACCACCCCAACTAATTCAACCACATCTACTAGGTGGATTAGAATATGAACCTGTAAGTCCATGAAACTCATCGACAGTTCCTTCTCAAACATACAAACAATCTCAACTATCTCTTGACGACACCATGGAATTCTAGCCACACGAATCTCCTTTGATGTGATCCAGTGTACAAATGCAGATAATTTAGATATGGCACATTCTAGGTCTTGAGGGAATTCATGTTTCGCACACCCACGCACATGTATAAATTAGTATACACTAAGCATGCATACATCCAGATTCCCCTGATCTCACAATATTTAACTTCTTGCCAAAATACATAATCATTCCACTGTTAATCTTTTGTGGAAAATTAATTACAAACACATGTGAAGCATAAATAAAAACAATCACACATAACACAATTGTTTAACGGGAAATCCTGAAGCTAAAAACCCCAACTATCATATATTATGTATCATGGAGATCATGTAACAATCTCATACAAAGCTTAGTACATCAAGCTCTCAGTACAATCAATCGTCACACACTAACATAAAAGAAATCTGTAAATTCATGCATCGATTTCTGCCCTCCAGCTAGCCTGCCTCCACTGTGCAATCCTTGCTGAAGAATAGCTCTGAATGAATTCAAATTACCCTTGCCTTGACTTTTCAATCCTCATTGGAAACTCCAATGTGTGTGTGGTGCAATCAATGCATCACTATAGTCAGAATAGATAGTCCATCTTGCCCTTTCACCTATCTCTCCACTGGGTCTCTGCTAGAACTAACATGCACTGTAGTTAATTTTTGTATTGTTTAGTTGATTAATGAGTTATTATTTGGGAATTAATTAACTAATTAATTCACTCCACTCTCACTAGTGTATCATTCAGTTAGACTAGATACAACTAGCTCAACTGAGTCTAACTGAGTTAAACTGAATACAACTCCATGAACTACTCTTCCAACTCTGTCATAAATTTTCCACTTCAGTTCTAACTGAGTCCTCCATGCATGAACCACCAGTAAACCCTAGGAATTGTGTAATTCCTTCAACCCACTGATTTTCCAAATCTGTGCACTAAAATTAAGTGCTCCAAGAGAATAAGTTGTTTATTGTCAGATTATTATTAAGAGCTAATAATAATCAATACTTCTATTTTGAGATCGACGATGACTTCGCCCAATATTCTAAGAATATAATTTCATCTATTTTTCCAACTTGATCAACCATCCACAATAACATCCTACAACTTCTGAATTATGATCACCATGTCTAAAATTAGACATAGTCTAAAAATAGACTTGTGCCAAAAATAGCTTGCGGGCCCACTTAGTGAAGGCGACTCTTTTCACTAAGCTCATCATCTTGTTGAATCTCAACACTCCCTCTCAACAAGATAGGGATTATATTTCACCTCGATCCTGCCTCTATCGTATTCAAATTTTCTCATGGTGAGCGCCTTCATCAGAATATCTGCATCCTGATCTTCCGTAGGAATGTACTGAAGAAACATGATCTTCCGCTACACACAATCTCTGATATGATGATACCGGATATCAATATGTTTAGATCTGTCATGAAACACAGGATTAATCGAGAGTTTAATGCAATTCTGATTATCACAATGTATCATTGTAGGATCTAAATGTGAACCAAACAAACCGATCAGGATCTTCCTAGATAGCCTCACATACAGCTTGATTTGCTACCATGTATTATGATTCCGCTAAACTAAGTGCCACGAATCTTTGTTTTTTGCTGTACCAAGAAACTATTGTACCAAGAAACTGTCGTAGATCCGATACTGAAAATCCCTCCTGATGTGCTCTTTCTATCCGTTGGGCTGCCTACCCAATCTGCATTCGTGAAGCCATGCAAATTCACCTCATCCGTATGTCTGTACCATAAACCATACTCAGATGTGCCCCTAAGATATCTCAGGACATGCTTGCCTGCCTTCCAAAAGAGCTTGGTAGGCTTAATCATCGCTTGTGAAAGCTGGTTCACCGCATAGCATATGTCTGGTCTTGTATTAACTAAATACATAGCGAACCCACCAACTATTGATAAACAGTGGCACCCACCACCTTTGTCGATGTAGCATCCTCTTTCCTCTAATTTCCTAGAAGAGGAGTGTCGATAGGCTTGTAGCCTTGCATGTGAAACTTATCTAGTATCTCCCAGGCATACTTGCCTTGAGACACAAACAGTTCACCTTCCTGCTGCCATATTTCCAATCCAAGGAAATAATGAAGGAGGCCCAAATCCTTCATCTCAAACTCCTTTTCAAGATCTGCCTTGCATGAGTGTATCAACTACTCATCACATGTTAGTATTAAATCATAAACATAAAGAAAAATGTTTAAAAGCTTACCCTCCACCACAATTTGGTACAGGTTTGCATCCGCCTCACTCTTGGTGAAGCCAAGTCCAGTGAAATAGCTGTCAATCCATGTGTACCAAGCACGAGGTGCTTGCTTCAGCCCATACAACGCTCTTTTGAGCCTGCACACATGCGACTCACTGTTGTAGATCTCAAATCCTTCAGGCTTCTCAATTTGCACCTCTTCCTCAATGATACCATTAAGGAACGTAGTATTCACATCCATCTGATGAATGTGCCAACCCATCTGTGCTGAGAGAGCAAGGATGGTCCTTATGGAAGAATACCGTGCGATAGGTGAAAAGGTTTCTTCATAATCAATCCCCTCGATATGTGAGAAGCCCCGAGAAAAAAATCTTGCCTTATACTTCTCGATGCTCCCATCAACAACTTGCTTTACCTTGTAGATCCATCTTGATCCTACAACTAATTTTCCCACCAGCCTTGGAACAATCTACCAAGCATTTTTTCTGATAATGGAGTCATACTCCTCCACCATGGCATCTACCCATGTGGGCTCCTGCACTACTTCTTCAAAAGAACATGTCTCTATCACGATACACTTGCTCATAAGAGCCATGTGTCCAGTAAATCGATCAGATGACTGTCTCTGTCTGTGCTGTGATGTAGGGACTCCTACATTTTGTGCAGTATCAAGCTTCAATCTCTCAGCTTCTGTGGTACGCTTTCTACTTTATTTGATGTTTGGTTCTGCATGAGTGGACTCCTCCACTCCATGAATCTCCTCCTGTGGTTGATCCACATCTAGAGGCTCATCTTTGGGAACAAGAAGTTCCTCCTCTACATGCAAGTGTAGCTCCCTCTCAAGAGACAACTTCATGGCTTTCACCTCATTGAATTTTATATCCCGTCGCACCACAGTCATCCGACTGCCTGGAAAATACACACAATAATTATGGGGTGTTTCTGTGTACCCCACAAATATCCCAAATTCTGTAGTCAGCTCCAGCTTCTTCCTCGCGTCCTTTGTCACATGAATGTAAAAGGATGAACCAAAAATATTAAAATGAGGAATATCAGGCTTCTTACAAGTAAAATCTTCTTCAAGTGTACTCATGCCAAGTACTCTTTGAGGACAACGGTTTTGCACATAAACCGCAGTGTTGCATGCTTCTGCCCACAAGTGCATCGGTAGGCCCTAGTCATGCAGCATTGCTCGTGCATCACCCACGATCGTTCTATTCTTCCTCTCAGCGACGCCATTCTACTGTGGGTTATGAGGCACTATGAGTTCTCTTTGAATTCCTTCTTTTCTACAGAAGTCTTTGAATTCGCCCAAGATGTATTCACCACCATTATCGCTCCGTAGAGCTTTCACTTGCTTCCCCGACTCCTTCTCCACCAATGATTTAAACTCACAAAAACTTGAGAATGTTTCGCTCTTCTTCTGCATGAAGAAGATCCAACATCTACGAGAATAGTCATCAACAAATATAACATAATACCTGTGTTTTGCTATTGAAGCAACCGAGAAAGGTCCACAAACGTCTATGTGAATTCTCTCCAGGATCACCGAAGCACGATTCTCCTTCTCATGAAAGGTGGTCTTCATAAAATTACCCATAGTACATCCCTTGCACTGATCTAAATACGCAAGAGTACCCTTTGGAAGTCCAGTAGAAATCTGCTACAAAATTTTCAAAGCGCCATGGTGAAGATGGCCCAATTTCCTGTGCCATAATTCGCCCTCATCCTGGCTCACCACTTCTTCTGCTTTTCCCACCATTGCTGCGCAGCCATCTACCTCCAAATTGTAGAGATTCTTAACTCAGATCCCTATCTTCTTGGTTTGACCCATTGTTTTATGTAGAAGGAAAGATTTTCCCTCACTAAAAACAAAATCATAACCTTTGTCTTCCACCATTACGACCGAGACCAAGTTCTTCTTCAAACCTTGAACATGCATAAAATCCTTCAATAAGAATGGATTACTGAAATCCCTCTCAAAGGTAATGGTCCCAATTTTGGTTGCACTGTATCGACCATCGTCGCCCATATCTATATGCATCTGGAGGTCCTTCTCCTCCAAGTCACTAAACAACTCCTTGTCTCCCATCATATGGAAATACGCACCACTATCAAGATACCACACCGATACCATATAGCTTGAAACCACGCATGCGATCAAAGAGAAATCAAGTTCAAATTGCGAGGCTAAGGCCTCTCCATCTGCAACTCGTACAACCTTCATGTTCTTCTTCTTCTGTGGGAAATTAGTGGCGAAATGCCCATGTTCGTGACAGTGAAAACACTTCACTTTGGACAAATCGTGCTTCTTTCCTTTAGCATCAGATTTTGAAGGAAATTTCTTCCCCTTCCCTTTCCTTGCTTTGGCAGCCAAAGCGTAATTCTCTTCATCTTCATTCTTCGATGAAGAGCCATCCTTGGTACCCCGCCTTATCTCCTCCTGCACAAGATCCGACCAAAGTCGCTCCCATCCCAACAGTTTCTCCCGTCCATTGATAGAGTCTTTGTAGCTATGCCAACTCTTCGGAAGCCCAAGGAGAGCCAAGCTCACCAATTCTTCCTCATCAACAGTAATCCCCACACTTCCTAGTTCATCCCTAAAGTGGACAAACTTGGTGAGATATTTTGGAATACTTTCGCCCGTCTCTAGTTTTATTTTTCTGAGCTTGTCTTTTAGCGCCAACTTCCTCTGGTCGCTGCTGCTTTGAAACAAATCTGTCAAAGCCTTCCAAATTAAGAATGGAGTGGATTTCCTGTGAAGGATAGACACAATATGGTCCTTCACACCTTCCAACATAATTCTTCTTGTCTTTGCTATCTTCTTTTTCCATGCGTCAAGTAATGCAGCATCGCTAGATCCCGGCTTAGGAACATCGCTATCGATGAACTCCTTCAGTCCATCGTCCTCCAGAACTATCTCCATGCTATCCTTCCAGACTATGTAATTCGAGCTCCCATCAAGGGAATACTCCAATCGCAACCCATTGAAGGACATTTTCATTGTATACTTAACTTTTGCACCAAGAATTTTCTGTAGCAATTCGAATTGTCCACCAACACAAACTCGACAATTCTTCACAATTGAAATCTTCAAGAATTAACACTGCTCTAATACCATGTAGAAATTAGTATACAATAAGCATGCATACATCCAAATTCCCCTGATCTCACAATTTCTAACTTTTTTCCAAAATACAGAATCATTCCACTGTTAAAATTTTGCGAAAATTAATTACAAAAACATGTGAAGCATAAATAAAAACAATCGCACATAACACAGTTGTTTAACGGGAAAGCCTGAAGCTAAAAACCCCAACTACCATATATTATGTATCATGGAGATCATGTAACAATCTCATACAAAGCTTAGTACATCAAGATCTCAGTACAATCAATCGTCACACACTAACATAGAAGAAATATGAAAATCCATGCATCGATTTCTGCCCTCTTGCTAGCCTACCTCCACTGTGAAATCCATACTAAAGAATAGCTCTGAATGAATTTGAATTACCCTTGCCTTGACTACGAAATCCTCACTGGCAACTCCAATGTGTGTGTGGTGCAATCAATGCATCACTATAGTCACAACAGATAGTCCATCTTTCCCTTTCACCTATCTCTCCACTGGGTCTCCACTGGAACTTACATGCACTGTAGTTAACTGCTGTATTGTTCAGTTGATTAATGAGTTATTATTTGTGAATTAATTAACTAATTAATTCACTCCACTCTCACTAGAGTATCATTCAGTTAGACTAGATACAACTAGCTCAATTGAGTTTAACTGAGTTAAACTGAATAGAACTCCATGAACTACTCTTCCAACTCTGTCATAAATTTTCCACTTCAGTTCTAACTGATTCCTCCATGCATGAACCACCAATAAACCTTATGAATTGCGTAATTCCTTCAGTCCACTGATTTTCCAAATCTGTGCACTGAAATTAAGTGTTTTAAGAGAATAAGTTGTTGTTTATTGTCATATTATTATTAAGAGCTAATAATAATCGACACTTCTATTTTTAGGTCGACGATCTATAAATAGACTTCGCCCAATATTATAAAAATAGAATTTCATCTATATTTCCAACTTGATCAGCCATCCACAAATAGCATCCTGCAACTTCTGAATTATGATCACCATGTCTAAAAATAGACATAGTCTAAAAATAGACTTGCGCCAAAAACAACCTACAGGCCCACTTAGTGAAGGCGACTCTTTTCACTAAGCTCATCATCTTGTTGAATCTCAATAGCATGAACAAAGGATAATGACACTAAAAATTTATAAACACATGCAATAATATACAAAATTAGTTATGTTTTATGATCCCCGCATGGGATAAAATTTATTAATATAACAAATAATAAAATCATGCTTTTGACATTATACGTACTCCTAGAATATTCAAACGGTCATGAGATTTCAACCCCAAAAAATGGTCATCCACGGTGAAGCAGCGCCGTAGTGAAGACCAAAATGAAGTTAGCAACCTCACACCCATTATAAATTCCTTTGCCAAATAAATATCATCTTTTCTTTAAAATCCATGGGACATCACCTTATTTGAAAAACCATGAATTAGAGAGACTAGCACCTGCCTCTAATCTTGTACTTTCTAATTGTCTTGGTCAATGTTTCTTTCTAGTTTTTGAAGTAATAAGATCTTTCCTAACAGCTAATGTGTCACTTTGTTTCGATGATATTTGCCTCCATAAAGAAGATGGAACGTTTTTAAATATATGCATGGGATCTAATAAGTGGGTAACCTTAAGATGCTCCCATTATGGGAGGTTATAAAAAATAGATTTCCTTTTCATCCCAACGGGAAATTTCTCAACATAGGTGTCGAAGAATTCTGGATCATCGAACATAGGCTCCCCATTTGAATCGAACATTTCTATGAAATCCTTCTACTTCTCTCTCTCATATGCTCTAAGCCATTCAAATGGTGTTGTTATTGTAGGCCTTTGGGTTCTCTCTCATTTACCATTGAAGGGAGATGTTTCTCTTCTGTAAGGGTGTTCGTCTGGGAGGAATACCTTGGAGAAGTCATACACTGGTTTTCGTAGGTCGTTGGACCATCTAGATTTTAGAGAAGGTCCACAACATTTACATCCAAAATACCGTTTTTTTACAAGACCTGCGATATTATTGTATACAATTAATATGCATGGCACGTTAACGAATATCATGAAGATCAGAACAATTACAACGAATTAAATAACTAATATCTGAAAGAATATTGTTACGTATATAAACAAATCAATAAATTAAACATGTAATTTACCAAAGAAAACTCCTAAGCCTGGATAATCATGTGTCATGTAAGAACATATGCCATATAACGTAAAACTCCTCTCTGCTGCGATGGGTCTTGATACATCATATAAATTTATCCCATCCCATAATTCCTTCAATTCATCTACCAGTGGTTGTAAGTAGACATCCATATTCTTCACTTCTCTTCTACCAGGGACTATGAGAGCCAACATAAGATGTTCATTCTTCACGGACAACCATGGGAGGATATTGTTATTGATCACTATTACAGGCCAAACATAATATTTGGTGTTCTGGAGGGAATATGGTATGACGCCATCCATGGCGATGCTGAGTCGTAGACTTCGTACTTCATCCTTGAATTTTTCGAGCCATGTATCCTCTATATGCTTCATGGCTATTGAATCAGTTGGGATTCACATAAATCCAAACTCACTTCTGTGTGAGGCATGTCATCCTTTCAACATAGCTAATTCTTTGCAACGAAAGAGACTTTGAATCCTTGGGATTATAGGCATGTGCCTCAATATCTTAAAAGGAGGACCAATATGTGATTTACCCTTCTTTTTTTATTTATCATACCTGTCATGCCCACATTTCAGACACATATCTTTGTCTGCATATTCTCCTCTATATAGAATACAATTATTTGGACATGCATGATATGATATGTACTCAACACCCAACATTTTCAACAATTTCTTTGCCTCTTCGCAGCTACCGGGAAAGACATTATCACTTGGAAGAACCTTATATTTAAATAACCTGTAGTTGGTGATCATGGAAAAATATATTAATAAATGTACATTATTGCTGATATAATTATTAACGTTCATAAAATTTACCATTTGTAATGTTCATTGTAGTGTACTGATTATATTTCTCAAATTTATATAAGGGAGTACTTTATGGTAACTTACATCAAAATTTCCGAGAAACATGCATTCGACAAGACAAACTTTTCTTTCAAGTTATACAGTAACATCGTTGTCCCCAAATGGGTAGACTTTCACTGATTTTCAGGTCCAAAGAGAGGGGTGGTGGAAGCAAATTTATGGCTTTCGAAAAAGGTGTCAGTGATATGAGCATCATCCCCTAGCTGATCATCATTTTAGAATGCATCTAACAACATTGTCTCCATGGCAGTCGTATCCCTTAAATAATCATCCATACCAACCTCTATTTGATTGCCTCCATTGCTAGCTTGTGAGAACTACTATTGTTGTAGTCATTCTTAATTGGTGAATTAGGATGTAGCGAGAATTGAATCGGTGGTTGATTCAACCATTCTTGGTATCATTCCTATCTGATTTTTTCTCTTAATTCAGTATTCTGTCGATTTTACATTGTCGTGGGGTGCAATAGAAGATGATAGGTAGGTCGCTCATCATCACTAGAATCGTAATAATTTAAAAAAATATATTTGAACATGATTAGTACAGAATATATGATATCAATTAGTAACCACGTTGAAAATATTGCATGATTATAATTACAATATTAATCAATATACCAAACAATAATAATTATTACCATCATTTTCCCAGGATTGTGGCTAGAAGATGTAATACTATTACAATTGGAAAGGTGAAGCGATTGTCCATTCTCATCTACCAAATGCACCTTGCGGTATGCTGCTCTTGATAAGAGCTTCCGACGTTTTGGAGTTGTTTGAATATTTTGTGCATCTGAACTTGATGCTGAATTTGCATGAACTTGCAAATTTGTATAGATTATAAATTTAATTAAGTTGTGTATGATTGACATGGATAAAAAACATAAATTCAACTAGATAATGAAAATACAAATAAAATCTTAAGTAAATATTACGTCTCGAGATGGATAGGGAGAAATCTATGATGGACTTTGAGAAATATTATGGAACAAGCTGGATTTTGAATAATTGTCCATTCGATGTAATTATGATGTTTTCTCCCTGCATTTGAGCAAAATCAACAATAAATTTTGGTGCACACACCTAAAAGTAATTTCGGTGCCTTCAAAATAGACTTCTTGTTATCGGTGCTAATGTACAGATCATCGCACCGGTGCATTTTCGTTACTACGCACCTGTGCCATTTTATACATGGATGCACCAATGTGGTGCTATTAAATGACGTATCGATGGCGAATAAATGCAAATAAAAAAAACGCAACTCTATTATCTTTAAATGAAAAAAAAAAACGGTAAATTGAAAAATGGGTAGCAAAATATTTTCGAAAATCTAATTTCATAAACCAATTCTTTAAATACTAAACACTTTTCATTATTTCACTATTTTTGCAAAAAAATTTAGCCAGAGATTTGCAGGAGACATACCTGGAGAAATAGAGCACGAGAACACTGTGGAGCAGCGAAATACGTTAGAAAATAAATATTTAGACAATCAGAATTCCAAACCTCTGGTGATTCAAACCCTGTAGCATAGAATTTCAAACAATCTCGTGATTAAAGTTTATTGTTTTTTTTTACCTTTTCTGCAGGTTTTTTACACAATAAGAAAAAAAATTCAATGTTTTTTTTTTTTTTTACGCAGTAAGAAAAAAATTTCAATTTCTTTTTCATTTTCAGAAACAAAATTAAAAAAAAATCCATTTTTACCCTAAACCCTACATTATTTTTGTTTCTACCCTTTCTTCTCCCTCTTTTTGTGATTTCAAAATTTTGGCTTTTCATTTTAGATTGATAGGGTTTGTATTGCTATATATAGGCCTAAGACATCCAACCCACAAGACGACTTGCATAGTCAGATCCCAATCCATGTCGGCCCTTACGTGAATTTAAAAAAAAAAAAAAAAAATTTCATCGGTGTGCCCGACGTAACCTAGCACACCAGTGTGTTGTATTATCACAGCTTACCACGAAATTACTGTGTTAAATAAATTTAAAAACATTTTTTAAATCAGTGTGCCATATGTAAAATATGGCACTGGTGCGCTATTTCATTATGGCGCACCGTGAACGTGCTGTTTCGCAAAAAAATGTTTTATTGTGTTAATCGGTGCACCATGTAACATATAACACACCGCACTGGGTCTCCTAGTTGACAAAGAGCACTGTATGGTGGTCCCTTGTTTGCGTGAGGCATTTATGTTACAAAAACTAACACTAGAAGATTTTTATTATCTTACCTGTGTAAATTGGTGTGGTGGTTAACATGTAATGCACCGGTGCTCCTTCTTGACATAGAGCACCGTACGGTCTATTATACTGTTTTTACGGTGCATTTATAAGACACCAACTCATCGACGTCGGTGCGTACACCATGAATAGTGCACTAGTTTCTTGAGATTTTTTTTACCTAAAAAGTTGACAATTTATTTCTAAATATATTAATGAATGATATGGTACAGGTTTCAGATTGATAAATAAATGTCTGACAAGAGATAAAGTAACAAAAATAATGATAACACATCAAGAAAAGAAAAAAAGGAAAGTTCTTTGTAAATTCTTTACAAAAAATATTATTTTTGAACTATATGTAAGTTTAACTAATATGTATTGTTTACTGTGTATCAGGTAGAGCCACAAAATGACGAAGCTCGATAAGATTATTTCTGATCTAGCACTAGAAGAGTGTAAAAGCTTGATGGAAAAATTGCAAAAGGATGAATCAGGTGAATGAAAAAATACTATCGATCCAATATGAGTTTCTTTTTTTAATTTTCATTAATAATATACTTAAAATTATTAGATAACATGTGTCAAACAATCTATTAATTCACATATGTTTAATGTTCTACAGGGACCAACAACTCAGAAAAGGAATGTTGTTCTAAGAAAAGAAAAAAAATAGAACATGCAAATGGAAATGAATTGCTCCTTAGCTCATCTAGAGTGGCGTTGGAGGTTAATGAAAGGGGGAAAAACCTTTACAAAAGTTTGAGGGATCTAGTGGAACGAATGTATAGACGTTCTTTCCACTTACAATACAAAAATCAATCTAATGATTCCAAGAACCAAATTTTATCTAAACTACAGGAAGAGTTTCCAGAGAATTGGTCAATGAGACATGTCAGAATTTTAATATAAAAACCGTACAACAACAAAAAAGAAGGAATGAAAAAGTAACATTCCTTTAAATATTTGTCTAGGATTATTTATAAATATCACTTTTGTTATATTTAATTTTCATATATCAATATAAAAATTAAATATTTTATTGTCATGTTATATTTTCAGGAAGATTATGAAAATCTCAAAAGATGAACGAGATGATATCATAAATATGCCAGTAGGAATGTCCAAAAAGGTGTACAAGGAGATGGTCAAAGAAATGGACAAAATTTGATTGTAGGAGGAGCCATCTCAAAAAAAACATGCTTCAAATGGAATATGTAATCATTGAATTTTTCGATCATTAGGTAAAATAAATAAACAATTTGGCATTAAATATTAATTTTCAAGTATTTTCTTGCAGAAAAGAAAAGAAAATGGAATCAATTCAGCACATAAAACAGGACGACAAGGAAGAAAAGGGTTGATATCTAAGTTTGTGAGTAATTGTTACTTCCTTATAACAATTTAACTAGATTTCATTTTTGTATTTTTTAAGTTGTTTTACAAAAATCATTATTGAATGTCTTCAAACAGGTGCTAACATACAAAGAAGAAACATCAAACAAATTGATTGAAATTGGGTTAAATATGGGTTGTGAGTATATGTTGGCATATCAGAAATTAATTGTGGAATTTGTAAGCATCTATCGATCTTGTTTTACTTAGCTCCGTCTATAATTAATAGAACAAAAAAATATTTTATATTAAATAAATGATTTGTTATGGGGTTTAAAACTTGTAGGAAACAAAGTATGGAACTACTCCAACAGATGAAACCTTGAAATATGGCATGGTACATGGTTTTGAAACAATGTGTATAGTTTATGAGTCAATTGTTGCTATGGTACGTCATTTCTTTTCGATTTACATTGATGTATATTAATTAATATTGCAATTTTCATTATTCTCACCAATGTATATACAATCATTATAGTTTATTTTCAAGTTTGTATATGGAACGTGAATAAGAAGAAAACAATCAACATCATGAACAAAACATTCCTAAAAATAACCCAAGTCATGGAAGTAGCTCTAGCAATGACAACAGTGCAAGCGAAGAATGATGATCACTATGTTTGGATATCAAAGCAAGGCGTTGTATTTTTTGAAATATTTGTCTGTGAAATCAAACATTTTGTTTAATGTAATGGACATAGTGTCCCAATTGAAAGACAAAGGGATACCAATAACTATCCCATTTTTTATGACAAACGCTGTCTTATTCATATATGTATATAATAAAATATGTTTTAATTTATTCTATTGCGTTTTCCATTGTTGTTGTGAAATGTAACACCACTGATTAAATTTATGGATGATTAAGTATTATAATGAAGATATGTGAAATTTGATGATATGATATAACAAATTAATCCAAACATTACATTCAAATGCACTAATAAAAATTTAATTCATATGAATATTGTTATAAGATATATATGTGTCAACTTTTGATGAATAATAAAATTAAAAAAAACACAATAATTATGATATGATATAACAAATTAATCCAAACATCACATTTAAATGCATTACTAAAAATTTAATTAATATGAATATTGTTATAAGATGTGTCGACTTTTGATGAATAATGAATTTTTAAAAATCACAATAATTGCACTGTCACAGGTCGATGTTTCTAAAAAATACAAAATGAACACCGATGCGTTTGTATGTTGAAGCGCACCAGTGCATTTCTACGACCTATGAGCACCGCACAAATACCAAAACCAATTAAAAATCTTGGTACGTTTGTGCAGGATTGCGCACCGGTGCATTTATGTGGCACTACGCACCAGTGCATTTGTACAACCTATGGGCACCGCACAAATACCAATACCAATTATAAATCTCGGTGTGTTTGTGTGATACTGTGCACCGATGCGTTTCTATAAGTCTACATACCGGTGCATTGAGACGACCTATGGGCACCGTACAAATCCCAAGTCCAATTAGAACGACCCTGTGCGTTGTATCACCAACACTGCGCCCAGTGTAGTTTTATACCTTGATGGCCCGGTGCATGCACCTTCGACTGCCCCGGGCCACCTTCTAGATGACACACACCGGTGAGTTGAAACCTTAGTAGAGCACCAATGAAAAAACATCCGTAATAACCTCAGGCTGCCCATTTTTTTTAGTTGTGTTGAATTTCCGTTAAAAGCTCCGCCAAAACCTCTGTAACCATAAACGGATGTTGTAGAAAATGTTTTTTTAACAATTTTGACCAATTTTATAACACTAAAAACCTCCTTTATAACCTCCGCTAGAGGGTCTTTTCCTTGTAGTGGAATATGATTCATTAAATTTGAAATTCATAAGAAAAACAATGATGCCCATATCTATTTTACGATCTTCATTCCTTGACTCAGTATGTTTATTGAATGGTGCTTTTCTCTCCAATCCAATTAAGCAGAAAAGGTAAAGGATAAAACTAAGAACGGGCATATTAATTTCAGAGGTATATAACAGTCTCTAAAGGAATGAACTCTCTTATTCTCAATAAGTCTGGATCCATTTTCCACCTTAGAAATATAAACATTGATAAAATTCGAATGAGCATATTGAAAATAAAATAAGGGGTGAAATAAGAGAAAGGATTCCTACACAGAGGGAAGAAAACAACTTCGCGAGGGTATTGAATAGGCTCCCTGATAGTGAAACAATGCTTGTGTTTTTGTAGTGACTCCACCAAGGTACTGAACAAGCGTGCTGAAAATAGAGCAACGCCAGAGATAGAACTAATATTTTTATCATCTTAAACTCGCTAATATATACTATCCTTATCCTAGATAAAAGCAATGTATATATGGTAGGATTTATAAATTTGTTTAGCTGAGAAATGGGATAGGAGAAACTATACTTATAACTTGGATAAATGGGGAAGTTGAGGCAGTACACATGGTGAATCAATACTTCCTGGAAGACAAAGACTTTGTGCTTAAAAGAAGATCAAAAAAGAGAATATGTATTTCTTCTAGCGTGTCTTGAAGTGTTGTCTATGTGACAAACACCCTCCAAAAATTTTCCTAAACTTCAATTTTGGAGCCTCCTTGTGATCTTATGATCATTCATCTCTAGTCATTCATGGTCACTTTGTGATTGGTTGATACTTTTCTAAGTCCGTGAGTTTTCTTCTACGATTCTAATTGTTGAAGTCACTTTCTTAAACATGATTATATTTTTTATGCATTCACAAGTGTACCTCTTTCTACCAATCCCAACATTCAGTGTCTTCCTAGAAAGATAAGCATTGTGCAGTCCTGGAGAGCAATGCTTGCGTAATCTCTAGAAATAGTGATTGTACAGTCCTTAATGGTAAGCATTGTGCAACTCCTAAACATTTCACATTCCTTGATGATTGTGCTTCCATAGTTGACAGGGGAAATTCACTTTTCAATCCCTATGGATATTTAGTGTGCAATTCCAGTTGACAACCTCTCTCATTCTTAGTTGCAAGTGTACCATCATCCCAGTGAGTTTTTTCAATTATCGCTTTTGCACACTTTTTCTTTCGTAAGTGTCAATTTAAATTTTTTTACTGTCTCTTTTTATTTCTTTAGCTTTTTTATGTGTCTCTTTCAGTTTCCTTAGATTTTTCAAGTGTCATTTTCACTTATTCTTTACTATCACAATTGTTGCTTTTGATAGTTTCCACTCCTGCATGTGTCGCACTTTGGGGAACCACTAAAGGAAGCTCCAGTGTTCTCTTATGAATTATTTTATCTTATATATCATACTAATATGCACTAGAAACTCTCTCCCATGGATCAACACACTTTCTGGTTGGAGTCGAGACTTTTGTCGTAACTTGTATTCTAAGTGTCACAAAGCTACGTTTCAACTAATTCACTTAGAAATAAGTGTCACTTTGTTGTCGTTTCAAGGTATGCATGTGGATCTTAAATATTTTCCATTTTTTTTTTCTTGTGTTTGATGGTATACATGTGTGTGATCATGTTTTGGAACTTGTTTATATCATGTGTTCTCTCTTGTTCCAATGATCCTACATTTAGTCATTTTTGGGTTTTCCTTTTCCCTCACACTTTTCATACCTAAAATCCTAGCTACTCGATGAGTGCATTGTGCATTATTAGTCATCAAGTATGCATCACATACCTCTTACAACTGCACACTACACCATCCTAAGAGAAACCTCTTCCACAAGCACATTGTGTAATCCTAAAGCATAGTCTCTCAAGTCTTTAATGCTTAAACTTGCTCACTATGCCAAAAAATGACTCATGCTTGCTTCCATTGTGCATTATGCAGTTATAGTGGATAGTTGAGCCTCCTCCTAATCACTACTGAGGAGAACTATGCAATACAAAGGATCCATCCCCTTCATAATGAAGTGAGCATCCTCAAGGTAAAGTGACTCAACCTTTTGTTGTTTACACCAGTCAACTTCACAATCCTTTCACCAAGTGAGAATATTACTATGCATTGTATAGGTTTAGTAGAAAATAATTCCATATCTAGTCCATTGTATCCCTCAACTGTGCAAGATTAGAGTATGATCCTCAATCACCATGCATTTCACAGTTACAGTGGCTAGTCATGTCTTTCCTACTAACTTAAACCCATCATTGTGCAGTACCTTGTCTTTTATTGTCTCCTAATATTCATTTTGTAGTTCAGTGGATAGTAGGGTCATCGCTCAATCCCTGTGAAGCTCAAATGTGAAATCCTTTCCTCCCCTTCCTTGAGCATTGTGCATTGTGCATCCTCAGTTAGCAAGTTCATCACCCTTATCTCTTGGACTTGCTCAATACACATAACCCTTAAAGAACCTCTCCTTATTTCACATTATGCAGTTCCAATAAACAACATGGTCATCCCTTGATCACTGTGGAGCTCAACTATACAATTCCTAGCCTCTCTCTCTCTTAAAATCCTTTCTTATTGTCCTGTCACAGTCAACATCTTCCATGAGCAAGAAAAGGTAGAATAAGTTGTTTTCAAACTAATGTTGGTTTTTCATGAGTGAAATTAATTTTCAAGTGTTACCATCTGAGAATGGAAAGTCGATGCTAAAGGGAGGTTATCAAGGAGAGTTTACAAGAAGGCACTTATGAAATATAAGCAAAAGGAGGAGACATCAGTCTTGGACCAACATAGAGATATGACAACTCATGTTGACTTTGAAGGTTCCAACACTCATATAGACCCTTTGGAGGGTGAAGAAGGAGTACAAGAAAATATCTATCATGATAAAGTGAAAGTCATAGCAGCAAAGAGAATATCTTGACATTGATACAAAAAAGTCTTATGGCACTATTTCCAAGTCATGGCTTCTCATAGTGTCATCACAAAAGTCATAAGTATCAATTCATTTTTCCACATCACTTGTGGAATGAAATTTTGTAATTTCTAATAAATAAGAAAATGTAAAATGTTTGGAAGAGCAAGGATCCCAAATGGAATGTGACAAGTCACTAGAAAGTTCTAAAGTCATGTAGAAGCTCAAAGGTCACATAGGAATTCTATAAGTCATAGTAGGAGCTCAAGAGTCATGAGGGAAGTCAATAGTCACATGGGAGGTGGAGAGTTCCCTTGTTTTGTTATAAGTACACCCTCATAGCTCAAAATATAAGACATTGGACTTTTCACCTTGGATTCTCTAGCTTTACATAGGAGAGAATATTATTCTTTGGAGGAGCAAGTGGTGACTTAATGTTCCATTATTGGGGCTAGTGTTTCATCATTATAATCATGTATCTTGGTACTTAACTTAATATATGATGCTTTAGGAGCTGGCGCACTTTCGTGCATATGTCACGAATGATTATGAGACTATTCTTTCATTGTTTGTGGTGTATGTTTATGTTTACACATACTAATGAAAATGAAGTATTTTGTTGGCTTTGGTATGGATCTTATTGAATGTGTTATTAATTTATTTTATGATCGTTTTTATCTTGTGAATTACTTTTCAGGTTAATCAATGATTCTTTCTATGCTCTTATGTGTCTCTTTTAGGATAGTATTGTTAATTTTATTCTAGAGTCTCACTCTCTCTTTTCCCTTTTGTGAAAGTACCTTACATAAATTGCAATTGTATGCCTCATAGTAGCAACTTAATTGCTTATTTAAAATATTGTATGAATAATCTCTTATGTTTATAATTGTATCCAAGGAAAATTCCTAAGAATAATGCTAGTCAGGCTGATTATCTGGATGGGGCTCCTACTCGAAATAGTGTGAGGTCTAGTTGAGACTTCATACTGGGGAGACCCCCTTTGTTGGGAGATTTCTAGCACCATCAACAGGTTGGCAAGAAACAAGCATGGGAGGGTGGGGTAGTTATCTTTTGATCTGAAGGATGAGTGAAATTCACCTTTTCTTGGAGTTTAGGGATGGTTTCCAACAATCAAGCCAAAGATTATGGTCTCCTTCAAGGTCTTATCTTAGCCAAGGTTCATGGTTTCTCATCGTTACCAATCATTTGCGACTCAAAAATTATAATGGAACATATTCGAAAAGTTACTTCTCCTAAAGATATGCATCATAGCTCAAATTTTGTTTATATGAATATTATCATCATTTAGTTCTTATAGGATAAAAATTTTGATATCCTCCAACAACACAATAACCTCATAGTGGAACAAATTGAAAATCATGTTACAATATTGGAGCCAAGTTCATTTTTTATTAAAAACCACTTAAACTACTCCCGGACTCCATGGCAATTACTATGATCGGAATTAAACATTTTGGTGGGAGGATCGTGGACGAGTTCCTTAGGTCTACGACATCCATGTGCATCCTTCATATTAGTTATCTTGGGTGGTAGCTTAACACATTCAAGTGCCACATGAAATGATATAACTAGGACACGTGAAGTTATTAAATTCTTGACAGCAAGGGAAGGTTTAGGTGGGCTTGTATGAATGCGTAATGGCTCCCATGGGGGTATTCAATCTCAATCTTGCTTCTGATGGATTTGGTGGAAAATTGGCATGAATCTCTCTTTTTGGACCCATGGGAAGGTGAAATTTTAAAGCTCAAAGTGACATTCAGTTATGATTATTTTTGGTGTAAATGAAAATTCTATGTAGCAAATTGGGTTAACCATTGGCTTCATCCTCTACGTCCCCCATGGGAACTACCTAGTATGACAATACTCTATTCTTATCTGATCATTTTTTTCAATCAATGGAAGGTATATTTAGTTCAATTGTTTTCATATCAAGTTAAAGTGGGTAATTTTCTATGGACTTTAGTCTAGTTTGCAAACTTTTATACTAGTGGAAAAACATTTGATGTCAATTTATATTATTTCCTTTGAATTTATTGGTTCCTTACTTGAGTTTTTTCATTGCAGGGTGAAATATTCTGGTGAGTTGGGTTTTTTTCAAGCACTCTCTATTTATTTTACTAGGAGGGAGAGCCCTCTCTCCCTCCCTGGGATTTTGGTCTTCTTTGGTAATTATTATATTGCCTAGCCTTCACTTGTATATCACTATTGTTGGGAATATATTATTTTGTGAAGTAATGAGTCTTTGGCTACCCTACTTTTGGAAAACCCCCGATAGCATCTCTTTGAGGGGCCTTTGTCCACTCACCGTCTCTCATCATCCAAATTGTAGAATTATGGCTCTGCGAGAGACAGTGAAATATTTTCAACCTCATCGGGTGGAGGAATTATGCCATCTACAACAGGATATATTCCAACTTCAAATATAGCATAACCCAATAATTTCAACTCTAATCATGGCAATGGAGTTTCTCATGAAGCATAAAGTCTAAATGTGATGCATTGAGGATGAGTGGGCCTCTCTTCATTAGCAAATGATTGATCTTCAAGTCTCTTTGAGCCAATTGTAAATTGGTTACTCCTCCTATAATGACATGGTAATTCCTATATTAATTGGTTATGTTGGACCAATAAATATAGGATTGAACACTAAATTTATTATTAAACAATATAATTATAATTTTAAATAAAGTAAAAATTAACTAAAAATTAAATTAGATGAGTTATAAGGATTTGATATTAACCATTAAAATGAAATAATATAATACTAAATTATTATTATTATTATTATTATTATTATTATTATTATTGTATTATATGGAAGCCTAATAGAATAAATAAATTAAAAAAAAAAAAGGTGAACTTCTCACATCCAAAAATATAATTACGTAGAATTAGAAATAGATTCGATAATAAAAATAAATAAATTATTAAAAATAAGATAATAAAGTATTATATTAGTAAAATATAAATTAATGAAAATTAATAAATTAATAAAACATAAAAATAAATTCAATAATAAAATGTCGAGTGAGTTCACTTTGGGTGGTTGTGAGAGATGATTGTTATCATTTCTATCTATGTTTAATTTCCATAAATGCCATTATAAACTTTATTGTAATAGATTCAAGCCTTTTTGCTGAAATATTCCTCATATGAAATATAAAAATATTCCAAAAAAACAATAATAAAATATAAATTAATAAAGTACAAACTATAAAAAAAAACTCAATAATTTTGATTTAGTGATTAACATATTTACGGGCCCATTGAATTGGGTAACTCGTAGTATTTTCTCATATTTTATTATGTGACGAAGCTTATTTAAAGGTTTGAAGAACCACATTGTAAAAATTCTCAAGTGGTTAACATTGGCCTAGTGTACTTGAGTGGTCAACATTGGCCTAGTGTAAATCTCATGTATCCATTAATGTGCATACTTATATTTGTTTGATGTTTCATTCTCTCCAAAAATGTTTGTTATGTTATTTTTATGATCCTTTTATTGTGCTTGGTTTTAACATTTGGTATTTGGTATCAAAGCATGGTATGCTTGGACTCACTAACGGAAATGATCTAGGCTATTTTTGGATGTTGGCTCAGAGAAAATTTAACCTAGACTCTTAGCTAATAAGAGTCATATTTGACAATGAGAGTTGACAATAGGAATTATAATGGAAAATGATAAATGTGTTTGTTTTCTAATAATGGGAGGAGGACAATGGTAGCGTATCTATGGACTAACATGTCTTAATGTCAAACATTAAGGAGATAGTGGTGTTTGGCCATTTGTAATGTCTATGTTTTGGATGATTGTCATAATAGGTAGTGCTCAAGGAAATTATGGAAATATTGATAAAAATTGTCTATAAACAATTATTTGCACTAAAAAACACCAGAGAATAAAATATATAGCTCTGATACAAATCTGATCTGAAATGAATATATTAGTTTTTCTATGCTAAGTGTCTTTCAATTTTAAAAACATGTGCATAATTTCCTCATTAGTTTGCATAAGGTTTAAGGAGTTTTTACATGATTTTTAGATGATTTTTAGTGAATTAGAAGAATAAAATAAGCATAAATAACACTTAATAGTAGTGTAAAATAGAGAAATAAGTCACCACATGAAATTTACACAGCAGGCATGATGAAGCAGTTCACCCCTCTTGGGCTACATCTGTTGGTCCATCTCCCAATGGCTTGTCCATATTTCATTATTCGAAAAATTTTGCTATTACATGTAGTTACAATGCTCTAATGAATTTTTTCTCTGCACCAATGGCTCCAGAATGCTCCAATTAGTCAAAAATGACTCTTCATTCACTCAAAATGGTCGAAAATTGGGCCTCATACACTTTTTCCTAGTATCTCCAAGGAAAACTCCACTAAAAGTGGAGAACTCGAGTTAACTAGAGTTAAAATTGGGCTACTTGCCAATTTAGGCGCACCTTTATCTTCTCTGTCGACTTGACCACACATTTAATGTTGCGGTTGGGTGGTGGCCACAAGCGCACCCCCAAACCATGGACTTTCATAATGGTTAATGGAATTAGTCGTGCAAAAACTCTGATTAACAGGTTTGAAACACATGTTAGTGCCATCGGTTAGCTCTTATATGTGCATTTTGTTGATGTTAAAATGTTTCCATGTGACAATACTATGAGGAACCACTGGTGGGTTGGGATTGCCGACGGTTCCCAACCCCCAATTGTAATTTCCATACATGATAAATAAAACATGTCAACTAATATGGTTAAGAACTTGTGTAGCGCATATGGTAAACTATTATGCGTGCCCAGTAGGAGGTCTAGGGGTCAAGCCCTGCAGACCCTCACAAAATTTTACAATGCAGTTTCAGGGCCACGTGGTGGCCTCAAGGCTGGCCACATGGCAGCTTCTAATTGGATCCTCGAACCTGTACATCAAATAACATTGTGACACTTGTTAACTAGTGATTGGTCCAATGGAAAGGAATATTCCAAGGAATATTCCCTTTTTTTCTTACTGTACATCCACTTTTTTGACTATGCATCCCATTCAAACCTGGTCAAACTATCGTAATTTTACATGTTTGGCATTTTGATCAGTATGCAATATCTTCCTCATATGACATTGGTTTTTAGAACCATTCACGGCACCAGAATCAAGAAGACGAGATCTACGCAAAAATCCTGGTTTTTAACCAATCCTATAAGTTTTAATTTTGAGAAAAAATTATGAACTCCTAATCATTCCTTCCCATTGGGAAGATTTTGGACCCCAAAACACTTGATTACCTGTTCATTAGATGAGGATAAAACTCCCTCACATTTCCAACCTCCATCCATTTTTCCTTGCTGGGTTTAGTGCCTTTGAGCTCAACTCGAAGGTAGTCAAGACTTCCCCTCTTTGATGCTCTTGTCCTCCTGTCAATAATTGTATCTTCTTTGAGATCATCCAGAAATTCTGGTGAGAAATCTTCAATAGAAGGTAGTTGAACATCAATTCCTTGATCATCAATCAAAGGAGGTTCATACAAGCGTAAGTTTTCAACATTAACAACTGAATACATTTGCTTGTAAGAATGCAAGTCAAGTTGGAATGCATTATTACCAACCTTTTTTATGATCTTGAAACGACCATATCGAATGGGTTTGAGATTTTTACCTTCCCCTTGCATCCTTTCATTGCTAATGTGCAACGATACCTCATCTCCCTCTTGAAAATTGTGATCAACCCGGTGTTTGTCATGCCTCTCTTTGTATTTTATTTGACATTTCTCAAGTTGTTCTTGAACTTGTTGATGTATCATCTGAATTTTCTCAATGAACTTTCGAGCCTTATCAATGTCACTATGGTCATTAATTGCAACATCCTTCCCAAAGATGAAGTCTAATGGCGATTTTGGAAAACACCAAAAGCATACTTCAAAAGGTGAGGTTTGTGGAGGTTTGTGTTGTGTTAGTGTTGGTATCTTCATCCCTCCATCAGTGATCAAAATTCTCTTGTTGCATTGCATATTAGGTGTCTCACTCAGTCAGCTGCATTCCATTAGAAGCATGGATCATCTGACGGTAGTGGCTTCTTGTTGATTTTTCCCTCATGTCCTTTACCTGCTAACCCATTTCCATTCATTAAGATCATTTGCAGTCACTTTTTGTCTTGGAGTTTGCAAAGGTCTTCAAAATGTCCAATAACGGTCATCGGGTGCATGAGGAGTTTGAATAAAGTTCCGGTACCAATAAATTCTATCATCATATGCTCATAAATGTATTTTTTTCCTCAAAACAACATTTTGAGGAAAAGCAGTATTTTATCTTTTATGTATAAATTTGATGTAATTTCAAGTTTTCTCATATGTAAGAAATTTCAAAGGCAACCGTGGTCACCTTGTCAAACTTCAGTAGCTCCATCCCCTGCAAGGCAAACAAAAATCAAGTCATTCAGTTCATTAAAGGCACAAATGAAGTAAACTGCCCAAAAACAGAGTTGAAAGGAGCTCATTTGCATTCAAAGAAGAAAGATTGAGCAAGAGAAGGCCGTGTTGAAAAAAAGGAGCAAAATTGCAGCAAAACTGTTCAATTTCGTTGGCGCGGCGCATTGGCTGAGAGGTGCGGCTCATAGAGCCGGCCTCCACAGTGTAAAAAATACACTGGCGCGGCGCATAGAGCTGCAAGCCCGATTTCACCTATAAACTTTCTCAAATTTCCAAATTTGCTCAATCTTATGGTGTGCAAGTAAGTCAAGCCTTTTTCCATTGCAAGTGAAGATTTTTTCTTAGAATTTATGGTCGTTTAGTGTGTGAAAACTCAAACCCTACCTCCTTCCAGATTTTCTCAAAAACAATGGCTTAGAGTTTGTCTTTGTGTTTTTGTTACCAAATCCACTCCATCACTCCCTCACTTTTTGACTCCTCCATTAATTCTTCACTTTAATCCATTCATTCCCTAATTCCCATATTCCTTAAATCCCACTATCCTAAACCCTAATTTCTATCCCAAAAGCCTAAAAATTGTCCCTAAAACCCTTCAATTCCCCAAATTTCAATTGACAATATTCCCAACACTCCCCTTATCCTCTCCCTTCATAGTCCCTCACACATTTCCATACATTTGGTAGAAAAAACCAAAGACACCTAAAATATCTTCATACTCATCTAAGACAACACAAACTTTGGCAAATATGGAGTCAGATTCCTCTTATGACCGAGATGAAGAGACACACAATGATTATCGAGGAGGCGAAAAGAGCAAAATAGACTTCAAATCTTGTTCAAGGCTTCCTTGGCTCAACATAGCACATAATGGAGGACACTCAGCCCAAATTTCAAAAAATTTGGGACACTGTTTGCATTTTTGAAAATTTTGGCCTAAAAACAGACTTTTTTGCTCTATGCGCCGCGCCACTTGGCGCACGCTTATGATTGGGGGCTCCTTTTGATGCAAACTCAGAATTTTTGGATTTTCATGGAAAAATATGCATGCCTACCTATGGACAAGAAATTTTGACAGGTTTTGGGCTTCCAGAAGGGTCAAAAACACCCCAAAAATGACCTTTCTGCCCCTTTTTTGACACACAGGAAGCAGTGTTGGGAGAAATCCGTTTTGGAGGGGAAAATGAAGGCGAAATTTAGAAATTCCACTTGTGTTGGAAAGTAGATAGGTAGACCTTTCCAAAAAGCCCACTTGGAGAAAATTTGGAAACCAGGAAGGCCTCCAAAATCAATTGTAAACTGGCGCGACGCATTGGAGGATTTTGCTCATTTTTTACTCAGTAACTCTGTTTTTTGCCTAGTTTTTGACAGTTTGACTTTCTTACTTCTAAATGTGAAACTTATGATGTAATTTGATGGATATTGATGTAATTTTGTTAAATTTTCACTCATGGAGGTAGATTCATCCATCAAAAGGTGAATTGCAACTGAATGAATCAGTTTCCTAGTTTATAGAGGCAAGCTGTTCCACTGCCTACTTTCTAGTTCTCAGTTTAGATTTTGTTGGAGCAGCTCCTAAACTCATGAGCACAACCTCTAGAAGCTAGGCTGAGTGTTTGTTTGTCTATATCTTGTGGTTTTTCAGTCATTAGCATGGTTGGACTTTTGGGAATGCTTTGAGCATCATTGTACATTCATCTCTGCAGTTTGGCAAGGAATAGACCAGGGTTTGCAGCACTCTATGGGATTCTTGTGGTATTTTGGTTTGATAATGTGTTTCTCTCTGTAAATGTAAGGCTACTGTTGTTTTATGTATACCATTTTCCTTCTTATTTCTTCTTAAGTTAAACAAACAAGGATAAAGGTAGAATTCATTAAAATTTGCAGTGCTCTACCTAGGGTTTGTTTAATTTTCTATGTTTTCAGCTGTTTGGAGAGGATCATTGAAGGTTTCTTTCCCTCTTCAACTCTTCACCTTTCTCAACTTTCCATTTCCTTCAAATTTAAAGTTTCAAATAAATTTCCTACCTTGCCCCATTCAGATCTCTGCAAAATAGGGCCTCATTCCCCAGACCCAAAATCTACCTTTCCCTTTGATCCAACAAAACACCCTTAAAATCAAATCAAACTCTTTTTCATATATACCTAGCCTAAAATCAGCCTTCATTCAAGTCATCTCAAGCCTCACTGATCATTTTTTGCTGAGATTGACCAGGAGAGAGCCCTCTCCCAATCTGGTAGGGCTAGCTACCAGGTTAAGCGTGGTTTGATGTTACCCTAGATTCTGCCTTCCTCAGCCTGAGGTAGATTTAGGCAATAACATAGTGGCGAATCTGCTGGGGAATATTGTTTTCTCTTGTTAGTGTTATTTTCTTTATAAACTACAGACGGAGCCTGAAGTTAGCCAGGTAGCCTTCGAACTGCACATTGCTTTGCAAGTGCACAAGTAGATAAACGCTGCTTCAGTCAATCTCCGGTCTAGTTTTATAAAACGTAACATCTGACTTGCAAATTGCCCCAGTACATGTATCAAGTTGGATCTGATTTTTGATGGTGAACAATGGTCAGACATAGGAAGGCTGAAATCATTCACCTGGCGACTCCAGTGTCGAAAAATCCTAAGTTTCAGAATTTTTATGGCGACTCTACTCTTCAAGAATCAGTAGCCTAAGGAATTTCTTGGTGAATTCATTGTTATCAAAATAGTTTCGCTGGATCGAAGGTATGCTCCCATGAGCCGAGATCACATTCCAGGTTTTCCAAATAAAATTCCTAAGGTAGATTGGCAAAGGAATTTGCCTACGTTTAAAGATGATGATAGGAAGGATGTTGCTTTACATCTGGTTAGATTTCACATACATATTCGCAAGTTGAAGGTTGATTTTCCTGAAGACTGCTTGATGAAGATATTCATGGCCACTCTGGAAGGTGAAGCCCGATCTTGGTATGAAAGTTTTCCGCCTGCTTGTATTTACTGTTTAAAGGATTTTCATACCATGTTCTTTGAAAGGTATAAAGAATCTTATCCATCCTTAACTTTAGTTCAGAACTGTTGTAGCCATGTTCATAGTTTTATTGAAAATCTTGAAAATTTTTATGAAGATGATGACTTCATGGACGATGAGATCATGGAGGCTCTGTACGAAAATCCATTTCAGCAGCATAAAGAGAACTTAGAAGATACTCATCAAGATGCTCAGGAAAATTTGCAGCAGGATCAAGATCTTAGTACAATGGAAAATGATGAAAGAGAAGGTTTTGTTTCAGATCTGTCCATAGAAGAAGACAATATGCAGGAAAGTCAAGTTTCAATTTCAGAATGTGATAAAGTCAAGTCAGCTATTTCAGATCTAGATTCAGATCGTGATGATCAAGAATACCTTGTGCTGAATCCCATGAAGGAGAGCTCTGTTGTTGAGATCATCTGGAATGAAGAAGACAGAGTTATTGATCCAAATGTTCTCATTTCATTAGAACAAAGCCTTCATGAGGAGGTAATCCAATCAGTTCATGAAAAACAAGATGAGATCTTTGTTCAAGTAAGTGAAAAATATTCTTTCAATAACTCAGTGATAAATGATAATTTGATTGCCATGTCATATGAAGATGATCAACAATGTTTTCAAATTTCAGAAGATCAGGGAATTAAGGACTGTCATTCAGGTTTTTCATGTTTTAAAATGTTATTTCATGAAGACAATCACTATTTGAGCAAAAGAAAACAAAAAGTATTATCTCCTTTGTCTGAAGATGAGATAGATCAACTCCTGAAAGGTCATGTTACAGCCCAAGCTAAAGTAGATTTGCAGTGCCCACATGGTCAAGAAAGTGTTGGTGAAACTTCTTCCTCTTTTGAAAATGATGACGGTCTTGTAATTAGCTTTATAGATCAGCAAACAGATAATATTTTCTTTCATGAAGATGATAAGGCTATCATGTTTGATAATCTTGAAGATTGTTTTTTGTTTAAGAATGACCTAGACCATGAAGTTGAGGAATATGAGCTTGAGAGAGACAATATGCCAGAATTTCTCATGGTCAAGGAACTTACAGCTAACAATCAGATGGCAGAAGCTTATACCTCTCTGTGCCTTCCTATCACTCGGCAATCAATTGTTCTTTCAGATCAGAATGAAGCGAGTAGTTGTATTTTTGCTGCTGGATCTCAAGACCAACTAGTGCTTCAGGATTTTCAAGATCCCTTCAGCATTCTTTTGCAAGCATCAGAAAAGATAAATGTTGCCTGGTTCATTATCATAAGCCTTGGTTTCAATGGTTATTGTGAGTTGCCTACATGTACATCATTCTACCTGCTCGAGAAAAGTGAGAGCAGAATTTTGGTATGTAGCCATCTGCTGGATTGGTTACATTGGAAGGCTCACTACACATGATTGTACATATTCCATCAGTAGGCAGTTGGTTTTCATCATGATTTGAAACCCTCAAATCGCGATGGACTGTTGCCATTAAAAAATATTTGTAAGTACTAATTTCAGTTAAGTAGGTCTTGAGTCATTTTTGTTTTAGTCAGTTTCGACATAGTTTCAGAGCAAGTGTGTGTTTTCATCATTCTTTCAGTTTGGGGCCCGAGGTGAAGGCTATAAAAATGAGGGTTGATTTCAGTTTTTGTTTAGTTTTTTTGAGTCAGTCTTGAGTCGGATTTCAGTCTTGAAATTGAGTCAGTCTTGAGTCAGATTTCAGTCTTGAAATTGAGTCAAAAGTCTGGTTTTGGTTTGTCGAAGTTATTGACTCCATATCCCAATAGACGAAGGCACTACCTACTTTCCCAGAGATCTGTAGTTCTTGGCACCTCCAAGGAGCTACCATCCCCATTGGAGCCAATGTTAGTGTCGGCATCCTCATCCCTTCGTCAGTGATCAAAATTCTCTTGTTGCATTGCATATTAGGTGTCTCACTCAGTCAGATGCATTCCATTAGGAGCATGGATCATCTGACGGTAGTGGATTTTTATACATTTCCCTCATGTCCTTTACCTGCTGGCCCATTTCCTTTCATCAAAATCATCTGCACTCACTTTTGTCCTTAAATTTCTAAGAGTCATTTCGAGGGTTTTTAGTCCCATTAGGTCTATGGTTTCATCATTAAGGTCTTCAAAATTTCCAATAACAGTCATCAGGCGCATGAGGAGGTTGAATAAAGTTCCAATACTAAAAAATTTCATCATCATATGCTTAGAAATGTATTTTTTCTCAAAACTCTCTTTGAGAAAAATTGAGTATTTTACCTTCATTTGCATAAATTTAATGTAAAATTGCAACAAAATTGTTCAAGTTCGTTGGTGCAGAGCATTGGTTAAGAGGCGCAGCGCATAGAGCTGGCCTCCACAGTGTAAAAAATACACTGGCGCAGCACGTTGGGTTTGTGGCGCGGCTCATAGAGTTGCAAGCCCGATTTCACCTATAAACTTTCTCAAATTTCCAAATTCGCTCAATCTTATGGTGTGCAAGTAATTCAAGCCTTTTTCCATTGCATGTGAAGATTTTTTCTTAGAATTTATGGTGGTTTAGTGTGTAAAAACTCAAACCGTATCTCCTTCCAGATTTGCTCAAAAACAATGGCTTAGAGTTTGTCTTTGTGTTTTTGTTACCAAATCCACTCCATCACTCCCTCACTTTTTGACTCCTCCATTCATTCTTCACTTTAATCCATTCATTCCCTAATTCCCATATTCCTTAAATCCCACTATCCTAAACCCTAATTGTTATCCCAAAAGCCTAAAAATTGTCCCTAAAACCCTTCAATTCCCCAAATTCCAATTAGCAAAATTCCTAAAATCCCTCTTACCATCTTCCTTCATAGTCCCTCATAAATTTTCATACCCTTGGCAGAAAAAGATTAAAGACACCTAAAATCTCTTCATACTCATCTAAGACAACACAAACTTTGGCAAACATGGAATCTGATTCCTCTTATGACTGAGATGAAGAGACACACAGTGATTATCGAGGAGGCGAAAAGAGCAAAGTAAAACTCAGATATGGGCTGAGGCTTCATTGGCCCAACATAGCACTTGATGGAGAACACTCAGCCCAAATTTCAAAAAATTTGAGACACTTTTTGCATTTTTGAAAATTTTGGCCTAAAAACAGACTTTTCTACTCTATGCGCCGCGCCACTTGGCGCGCGCTTTTGATTGGGGGCTCCTTTTGATGAAAACTCAGCATTTTTGGATTTTTCATGGAAAAATATGCATGCCTACCTATGGCCAAGAAATTTTGATAGGTTTTGGGCTTCTAGAAGGGTCAAAAACACCCAAAAAATGACCTTTCTGCCCCTTTTTTGACACACAGGAAGCAGTCTTGGGAGAACTCAGTTTTGGAGGGGAAAATGAAGACCAAATTCAAAAATTCCACTTGTGTTGGAAAGTAGACAGGCAGAAATTTCCAACAAGCCCACTTGGAGCAAATTGGGACACTGGGAAGGCCTCCAAAATCAGCTGCAAACTAGCGCGACGCATAGAGAAATCAGGAGCGGCGCATTGGAGGATTTTGCTCATTTTTGACTCTGTAACTCTGTTTTTCACCTAGTTTTGACAGTTTGACTTTCTTACTTCTAAATGTCAAAATAATGATGTAATTTGATGTAATTTGATGGATCTTGATGTAATTTTGTTAAATTTTTACTCATGGAGATAGATTCATCCATCAAAAGGTGAATTGCAACTGAGTGAATCAGTTTCCTAGTTTATAGAGGGAAGCTGTTCCACTGCCTACTTTCTAGTTCTCAGTTTAGATTTTGTTGGAACAACTCCTAAAATTATGAGCTTGACCCCTGGAGGCTGGGATGGGTGGTTGTTTGTCTATATCTTGTGGTTTTTAAGTCATTAGCATGGTTGGACTTTTGGGAATGCTTTGAGCATCATTGTACATTCATCTCTGCAGTTTGGCAAGGAATAGACCAGGGTTTGCAACACTCTATGGGATTCTTGTGGTATTTTGGTTTGATAATGTGTTTCTCTTTGTAAATTTAAGTCTACTAGTGTTTTATGTATACCGTTTTCCATTTTATTTCTTCTTAAGTTAAACAAACAAGGATAAAGTTAGAATTCATTAAAATTTGCAGTGCTCTACCTAGGGTTTGTTTAATTTTCTATGTTTTCAGTTGTTTGGAGAAGATCCTTGAAGGTTTCTTTCCCTCTTCAACTCTTCACTTTTCTCAACTCTCCATTTCCTTCAAATTGAAAGTGTCACATCAAGAGTTCCTCTGCCCCGTTGGGATCTCTGTAGCTGGGGCTATTGTCTAGACAAAATCACCTTCCCTTTGATCTAACAAAACACCCTTAAAATCAAATCAAACTCTTTTGCATATATACCTAGCCTAAAATAAGCCTTCATTCAAGTCATCTCAAGCCTCACTGATCATTTTCTTGAGATTATTCCATAGGAAACCCTCTCCGATGCGGTAAGGGCTAGCTGCAGTTAAACATGGTTTTGATGTTGCACCTACGATTCTACCTTTCTCAACTTTGAGGTGAGATTTGGGCCATAACATGTGAAGAGTGCTTTGCCTGGTTGTAAGCGTGTTGAATGTAATGTAGTTGTTCATCCCACAAATTAGGATGTTTGCTGCAATATCCTCTCAATTGATGCACAACTTTTATATTCACCACTTCGGTTTGTCCATCTGTTTGTGGATGAAAAGTGGTACTCTTTTTCAACTTTGTGTCCATAATTCTCTACAGATTTGTCCAAAAATTCCCAATGAACCTGGAATCCCTATCACTAACAATATAAGTGGGAAATCCAAAATGAACCCAAAAATTTTGAAACAAAATTTCAGCAGTAATAGTTTTATTACATGGCATAAGTATACACATTTTACTGAATATATCCAAAACTACATAAAGATAATCATTTTGCTTTCTTGAAATAGGTAGAGCTCCAACAAAGTCCATGAATACACTCTCCCATGGCCTTGATGGTGCCAATAGTGGCATGTACAATCCAAGCTTCCTATTACTAGCCTTACCTATTGCACACATAGAACAACCTCTTATAAAATGTGACACACTATCTATCATGTCAGGCCAATAACAATACCTCTGTAGATGCGCCACTATTTTTCTTACCCCAAAGTGTCTAGAAATAAGAGAAGAATGATATTCTCTAATGACACTTAGCCTCTCTCCTTGTGGAATACATAGCTTGCCCAAATGAAACAACAAATTGTTATGCATGTGAAAATATTTTTCTTCAACTTGATTCCCTTCACTCAAACTAGCATACACATCTTGGAAATCAATGTCATGTGCATATTGTTCTATGTAACTCTCATGTACAACATAATCATTTTTGAGTAAATTAGAAGCACTAATGATTGGTCTCGAAAGAATATCTGCAACTTTATTGAATATACCTTTTTTTTAGCTTATAACCAAGTGAAACTATTGAATAAATCCCATCCACCTGAAATGTCTTGATTGCTGCAATTTTGTTTGTGACTGCAAGTATTGTAATAGTTGGTGGTCGGTGTGTACAATAGTCTCGTTACCCATCAAATAGTGTTTCCACTTCTTGACACTGTACCAACACACATTGTTCTTTTTCATATGTAGGATAAGTCGTCACAGCACCATTAAAAGTTTCTGAATGAAAGGCGATAGGCTTACCATGCTGCAAAAGTACTGCGCCCATGGCATAATCACTAGCATCGATTTGTATCTTGAATGGCTGTCTCAAATTTGGTAATGCAAGGACTGGAGCTGAACTTATATTTTATTTTAAAGCTTTGAAAGCTTGCTGCTTTTTGCCTCCCCATTTGAAGCCTTTCTTCACACTTGTCACTACATACATAGGATATGCGATGGAAGAAAAATTAGCAATAAATTTCCTCCAATATTGAGTTACACCTAAGAAACTTCTTACCTCGGTAATTTTTTTGGGCGTGGGCCAATTCACAATGGCCTCCACTTTAGAAGGATCAATACTCAATTATCCTCCTCCTACAATATGTCCCAAATAAACCAAATAAATCTTTCCAAAATCAAATTTTGACATCTTAAGATACAATTTCTCTTTCTTCAAAATATCAAGCACTCTATTCACATGCAAGACATGATCTTCTCTTGTTTTGCTGAAAATTAAAATTTCATGTAAGTACAGAATAAATAATTCATCAAGGAATGGTCGAAAAACATTATCCATCAGTCGCATGAAAGTTTCTAGTGCATTACATAAACCAAAAGGCATAACTAGCCACTCAAAGAGTCTTTGTTTGGTTTTGAATGCAATTTTCCATATATCACTTTCTGCAATTCTTACTTGATGATATCCACTTCGTAAATCTAACTTAGTGAAAATTTTTGATTATTTTAAATGATCAAGAAAATAATCTATTCTTGGGAGTGGGTAATGATTTTTTACTGTAATCTTGTTCAAAGCTCAAAAATATACACACATGTGCCAAGTCCCATCTTTCTTTGGTATCAAGACTATGGGTGAACCACATGGCAAGGTGCTTGGCCTTATGATTCCTTTATCCAACATCTCTTTGATTTGCCTCTTTATTTCAGCATTATCCATTATGAACATGCGATACATACCGATATTTGGAAGAGGAAAATCCTGTTGCAACTGAATCTCATGTTGAATTTACCTTTTTGGAGGCAATCCTGTTGGCTCCTAAAACATCTCATGATGCCCATTAACCACATCATATAATTCTAATTTCAACTTAGGATCACATCCTTCAAAATATTCATGATTAATATCAGCTTTAGGCTTAATCATAAGAAGAACAAAATTCTTACTTGAATTTACCAGCCTCTTTACCTGTCCAACATTAACCAAAGCAATGTTTTTCTTCTTGCGATGTGCTCTAACAATGAACTCATTTCCATCTTTGAATAAATGATACTTTTTCTCATGGCGATAGAAGATCGATTTTCTGTCATACAAGTAAGGACTCCCTAATACAGTACAAGTTATGTCAAGCGGAACCACATCTAATTCAACTGTGTCAACAAAGCTTGCAGTGATTGCAAACCTCAATATACATTTCTTTGAAACCTATAGATTTGCATCCTTACAAATCCAACCTAATGGATAAGGTTTTTGATGTGGTATGGTCTCAAGGTTAAGTTTCTTAACCAAATCTTCATAGATTAAGTTTTCATGTGACCCACTGTCAAACAGTGTGTCAATCTTGGTATTAGATATGACCCTCACATGAAACAATTCTATTTTTTCTTCTTCATTTGGAGTGTTTATGTGACAGTTTGATGTACTGGTACTGAGTTTAGTTTCAATTTATTTTCCCTTCATTTATTCAATCCCATGGCTGTAATTCTAGTTTCATCACCTGAATCAGATTCTAAATCATTTTGAGCTGTAGCAGCAGTTTTTTGTTTCCCTTTGTTATTGGGTTTCTTTTCTCAATTCTGGATGTAATTTCCAACAATGAGTTACATCATGGCCTTCTTTTGAACAATGTTTACAAGTCACTTTTTCTCCCTCTTTCTTAACATATGCATTTTTTTTTTTTTTTTTACCTTTTGAGGTCTTTTCCTTGGCTTTACCCTTACAAGGTTTCTTTCTACCCTCTTCAGAAATGTTCTTCCCTCTAGCTTCTAGATGTGTGGCCTAAACACAAACTTCATCTAGACTGGTGGCGTTAAACATGAGAATAGTATGTTTTAGGTAGCTATGTAAGCCTCCTATGTACTTTAGCAAAGTGTCTTGGCTCTGCAAATCCACCCCTAATAAAAAGAGCTCTTCTCCTAAATTCTTGGGTGTATTCTTACACTTTTTGTCCCTTTAACTGCCTAAATTTATGCCAGTTCATAATGGCTTTCTGCATATGAGCTAATGGATAAAATTGTTGTTTAATAGCAATAAAGAAATATGACCATTATAGAATAATATTACCATGTTTCTTGATTTCCTCCTTTGTCTTGGCTTCCCACCAAACAAGTGTTGCATCTTCCATTCTCAAAGAAGCTAATTGAATTTTTGTATCATCATCTTGAAGGCTATGTATTCTCAAATAGACCCCCAATTGTCTAATCCAATTATCTATCTTGTCTACATTTACTTCACCATTAAACATTGGCAATTCAAACTTAACATCAAGTTTTAATAAAGAAGATTTACCAGTGCCCTTCAACTTATGTGGCTAATGTACTCAAGAAGAAGTAGAAGATGATGATGATGATGATGATGATGATGATGATGAGGGTGAAGATGATGGCTCTCCATTGCGTCCATTTCCTCCATTTCCCTTCTTTGACTTGTCTTCATCATGTTGACCTCCTGAAGATCCTTGTCCTTCCTTTTGAAGTTTAGATCCTTCTCCTTCCAGTCTCTCATTCCTTTCTTGATAAAGGATTCTAACCATCTCAGTCATGTCAAGAAATTCTTTCATGAACACTTTTTATTCCTCCTTAGGGTCAACCTCTTCATGAATTTCTCCTTCCTCATGAGGCATTCTTAATGGAGCTTCTGCTTCTTTAGGAGGTGAACTACGTGGTGGAGATTGTGGCAATCTTGCTCTCCTTTTCTTTGGCTCCTTTTGAGACCCTCATGCTTCCACCAATTTGCCTTCTCCTCTTTTGAGCTTGAGCCTTGTAAGCATCTAAAAATTGCAAACAGTTAAACAATTCTTTTCACTAAACAACACAAGAGAATAAAATCTAGCTCTGATACCAATCTGATCTGAAATGATTGTATTATTTTTTTTGTGCTAGGTGTCTTTCAATTTTAAAAACATGTGCATAATTTCCTCATTAGTTTGCATAAGGTTTAAGGAGTTTTTCCATGATTTGTAGTGAATTAGAAGCATAAAATAAGAATAAATAACATTGAAAAGTAGTGTAAAACAAAGAAATAAGTCACCACATGAAATTTACACAGCATGCATGATGAAGCAGTTCACCCCTCCTGGGCTACATCTATTGGTCCAACTCCCAATGGCTTTTCCATCTTTCATTATGCTCAAAAATTTTCTATTACATGTAGTTAAAGTGCTCTAATTCTTGTTTTCTCTGCACCAATGGCTCCAGAATTCTCCAATTAGTAAAAAATGACTCTTCATTCACTCAGAATGGTCGAAAATTGGGCCTCCTACACTTTTTCCCAGTATCTCCTAGGAAAACTCCACTAAAAGTGGAGAACTCCAGTTAACTAGAGTTAAAACTGGGATACACGCCAATTTAGGTGTACTTCTATCTTCTCTGCCGAATTGAATGTGTATTTAATGTTGTGGTTGGGTGGTGGCCACATGCGCACCCCCAAACCGTGGATTATCATAATGGTGAGCAGAAATTTTTCTGAAACTCCGGTTAAAAGGTTTGAAACAAAATTTAATGTCATCGTTTAGCGCTTATCCGCGTGGTTTTTTGATATTAAATTGTTTCCATGTGACAATACTCTGGGGAGCCGCTGGTGGGTTGGGACTGCCAGTGGTTCCCAACCCCCAATTGTAATTTCCATACACGATAAATAAAACCCGTCGACTAATATGGTTAAGAACTTGTGTAGCACGGATGGTAAACGATTATGCATACCCAGCGGGAGGTCTGGGGGTCGAGCCCTGCAGACCCTCACAATATTTTACAATGTGGTTTCAGGGCCATGTGGCAGCCTCAGGGCTGGCCACGTGGCAACTTCTAATTGGATCCTTGAACTCGTACATCAAAAAACATTGCAACACTTGTCAACCAGCGATTGGTCCAACGAAAAGGAATATTTCAAGGAATATTCCCTTTTTTGCTGAATTTACATCCACTTTGTTGACTGTGCATCCCAGTTAGACCTCGTCAAACTGTCATAATTTTACTTGTTTGGCATTTCAATCATAACGCAATATCTTCCTTATACGACATCGATTTTTCGAACCGTTCGTGGTGCCGAAATTAGTAAGACGAGATCTACGCAACCATCCTAGTTTCAACCCAATATTGTAACTTTGAATTTTGAGAAAAATTTATGAACTCCTCATCAATAACCCAACACCTTGGTGACCCATTTTTTCTGCTCTTCTGAAGATAGTTTCTGTTCCAAAAAGTGTTTAAGAGTATCATGATCAATTTTTACCTTGAAGTGCCTTCCCATTAGGTAAGGTCACCATTTCTTTAGTGCATGTAGTATTGCTAACGTTTCCTTCTCATAGATAGCTTTCTGTAAATACTGTCCTTTGATTGGATGACTTTCAAAAGCAATGGGTATTTCTTCTTGCATTAAAACAACACCAATGCCATTTCCCGAGGCATCACATTCCACAATAAAGGTTTTTGTGAAGTCTGGCATAGCTAAGACCGGTGCTAGGCACATTTCCTTTTTAAGATGTTCAAAAGACTTAGTTGCTTAAGGAGTCCATGAAAATGCATCTTTCTTCAAGAATGTTGTTGGAGGTGATGTTATTCTCCCATAATTCTTAACAAACTTGTTATAATACCATCTTAACCTGAGAAATCCTCGCAACTGCTTTATGGTTGTGGGGACTTTCCATTCCTTAATGGATTTAATTTTGTTAGGGTCGACCTTCTCACCCTCGTGAGATATAATATGACCCAGATATTCCACTTCTTGTACTCCAAAGAAACATTTGGATGTTTTTGCATATAATTATTTCTCATCCAATATTTTGAGCACCATGTCAACATGTTGAACATGATCCTTCCAAGACCTATTTTAGATTAGTATATCATCAAAAAATACTAGCACAAATTTTTTAAGGAATGGTTTGAAAATGGAATTCATCAACCCTTGAAATGTAGAAGGTGCATTGGTAAGGCCAAAAGGCATGACCAAAAATTCATAATGACCCTCATGAGTTCTAAATGTTGTTCTTGGAATATCTTTAGTCTTCATTATAATTTGATGATATCCTGAATGAAGATCCATATTGGTAAAATAAATTTCTCCATGTAATTCAACCAATAATTCATCAATCATAGATGTTAGTTCTAGTCTTCGCAGCCTATCACCAGCGATCAAATTGGACTCTTACTATGTGTAGTTTTCATATATGTTTTTCACATGAGCTTCAGTGCAAATCATATGCTAAACATTTTCACCAGAAGTAGATCAGAAATATCTTTCCAATGGTATATCACACTCCCAAAACCGGCTTCTGGATTAGAAGATATGACTAAATGAATGATTAACTCTTGGTTACGCCTGATGCATGTTTCCTTATAGATTTACATTGTGAAAACTTATCACTTTTTTCATGGTTTATAGCTGCAAATCTAGTGAAATATGGTCGATCATGTGAGCTATAATGTGTGGAAACATTAGTTTCAAATATTTTTTATTTATGGAGTTTGACGAGAATTAGGTCGGCTTAATGTCATGGACGTGCCAGAAACCTCAATTTGACAAAAGAAGTGAAGGCATTTGTTGTTATTGCTAGCTCTCCTATTCAGATATATTGGTCATGAGTATTGGAGCTTCTTGAAGGTCCAAATTATTGTGATGTCAATATTTGTGAAGATTTTATGCTACAAAGAGGACACTACTCAGAATTGATAGAATACAAGTATAATGAAATGCATCAGGTTGCAGGGTGGGATTCTCTTCTTGTGCCACTGACAGATAAGCAAACACTTGGAACATAGTCCATTATGGAATAATTAAATCCAATTGGTGGTCTTGATCCTACTCTTTTGTTAGACTGTTCAATTTGGATTCTTGAAGCATGCCCTGAACAAACAATTTAGTTATTCATACCTCAAGCAACATGTCCACACATGCAAGCTACATACTTGGAGCATAGGTTTGCATTGCATGAAAGTGAAGTTTCTTCCAACCTTCAGAATGAACTGGTGAAATTTTTTCTTGCAAAGGTTCTGGATGAGTACACAGAGCTGAGAGCTCAAGGGAAATGGGATGAAAGGCAGTATTCCACTGTTAGGAAAAAGTTTTTGTCTGCATTGGAGAATACTTCTAGTTATAACCCTGAGGTCTTGTTGAAAATGCCTTCCTCCTGATGCTATTTATGAAGAGAAGTGCCAATGAATATAGTGATGATGAAGATATAAGCTAGAAGGTTGGTAGAGCAGCAACAAAGTGCTTGCCTACAGTGATAACATCTCGTCCAGAAATGATTTTGAAACTATATAAAGAGGCTTGTCCAAGGTTCATTGGGTAGAATTGGAGCAATGTTTCTAATATTCTAATGTTGCTTGACTTTACATATTGAATTTACCTGAGATATTTTGCATTAAGTGCGTTAATATCAAAGCACTCGAGCTTATTTACATGTTTGAGTTTCATTGCAGGGGTGTTGAAAAGCCTATAGTCTATGTGCTCATGGCAGGGAATTTTTGAATCATTCAACCATTATTTCCTAGCAGATTGATGGCTTCACTCTTGTCTCAAGGAGGGATCATGCTTATCAAATTGTTAGTGGAATGTGATTTTTAAAAGGCATTTTTTAGCTAGTCAGGATTTGATTGATAAAACACAAAGTATGCTGGTTGGAAACACATGCAAGTTCATGAAAATATTACAGTCATTTGTGATATTGATGATACAGTCTACATTTATTTTGAAAATATTATTGATGAATGAAACACAACTATTAATGGAGCTTGAACATGACCTACAGGTAGTAAATGAAAGGAGGCGTAAAAAGCATGGGACATACTCTACTTTCAAGCGGGCAGGAGGAAGGCACATGTCTCATTCCTCCTGTATACATTCAGAGATACAACATTGGAATCATTCTAATTTCTTGAGCCCTAGTTCATAATCGAGTTGCTCTATATCGCAAGCTTTAAGTTCACATTCTCTTTTGGCTAGTTATGTTCCACATCCTTTTTCACCCTGTTTAGGCTCAAAGTATTCAAGATCACGCTTGTTGTATTCTCATCCAAGGTCTCAATCAGTCTTATCTTATACTAAATCTGAAAAGCCTGTATCAAACTCGAGGATATGACCTTTTCAATGCAGTCCTTGAAACACAATTCACCTTTTGAGGTGCAGAGGGATCTTTCTAAGCAAATGATACATGGAAATGATGAGATTTGTTGTTTGGTTAGCTCACACCTTAAACAAAAAGGAGAAAAGATAAAATAAACAAAGGAAGGCTTCATAAAAGATAAGCGGGCTAAGTGAATATAAAGGTAACATGTCATACAAACCCCCTCACGGTAATAGCGCAGACAAAAGAATGATGGTGCTACACAGTTAAACGAAAGTGGGCTGCATTACATATGTTAGATAGACAAAAGTGAGTGCCATGTGTAGGGATTCTGGGGGTACCAAGGATGGGAGGAAGAAGGCAGAGAGCTACCCCTCGGAACATATGATGTCACTCAATGGTGTGCCATGGTTTGAGCTTCCCGTGGGGTGGTGAAGTGTTACGGGAGGGTCTCATGGGCCCCTAATGGAACTTTAAGTGGACCCCTCAAGGAAGACACGTGGCGCTACGAAAACAAAAGGTAAGTTAAGTTAGGAAAGCCGGTACAAGACTAGTACTGGTATTAACTTGACACATGGCTTGCACCTACCCGGCTCCTGATAGCCAATAACCTACTGCCACACACCCCATTGTCGATGTCCTCACGACATCAGCCCTACAGTTGGCACCTTAACCTCTTTTTCCGCAAATTGAGGTCTGTTTAATCCTGTTTTACGCCAAATCTTGGTAAAATGCTTGTTTTTACGAACTTGTCATGCAGTGAAGCTCGAGTTACAGTACCAAGTTTCTTTTAGCGTCCACGTCGGTTCCCCCCCCCGGGTTTCCTCACTGTTTGCAAGTATTTAGTCATTCCTCCGCCTCGTTGTTTTCCCTTCTGTTTTATTTTTCGAAATGGTCATGGGGAAAGAAAAGCCCAGAAAGTCCGAACCTCAAACCCCCCAAGCCCGTGAGTCTAGGGTTGTCCCTAGACCTGAACCCCTCATTGACAAACATGCACGGATTCATGACCCACTCTACCCCTTTAGTGTATCCCGTCTTAGACCCGAGTTGTTTGAATCCTTTGTGAAAGGCCAAGACCAATTCAAGGTCGTCTAGTTAGGCATATATTATTATATTGCCCCAACCACATTTTCAGTCCCCAAGTTTATAGGTTGGCTCAGTGAAGCCTATGAAGAACACAGGGATTTATTCTTGTTGGAATAGTGCAATAAAATTTTCCGTATATCTCCCGAGCTCATAAAGGAGGCCCTCTGTTTCCCCCACAGTCTGAGTTATGTCGAGTTCACTGAGTTATCCCTCTCCCAACAATTTTCAAAGTTGCCCTGGAAGCAGCAGAGTGAATTCCTCAGTTTCATTTTAGATTCTCTTCTTACCTCTATGCCACCTTCAGATATGGTTCCCTTGGCCACTTTCAAAGATAATGTCCAACCTATCCTTGCTTTCATTTCAGGGTTACTAGGTCTTAGGGAGGTCAAGCATGTGTCAAAGGAAAGTACAAATCTCCTCTATCTTATGTCTCAAAAGGGTGTTCTTTTGGATATCCATAATTTCCTGGCCTCGGCCATTCAAACTCAGTTCCAAGAACTACCCTCTTCTGGGTCTTTCCAGTTCTGTTCATTAGTGTTTTACCTCTTCCTGTATGAGCATGCTAACAGGTTTGAGACTCTAGGCCTCGAAAAGCTTTCAAGGGAAAACTCCCAACCTTGAACTGTTTTTGAATGAAATGTCTCTGTGTGTCAATAGCCCAACGGGAGGGGTTACATGAATTTCTTGAATGAATTCATGTCCATAGCCTACACCATCATACATGACAACGCTCCGCCCAGGATATTTCCCGAGTAGAAGGATTGACTGCTATTCGGTGATGAAGATTGCACAGGGGACTGGTACCTGTTTGACGACTACACTGAGATCAGAGTCTTTGGCGCAAATGTACACCCCTACTTCCTAGAGGTGCTTCCTGATATGCGGATTTTTTCCCTTGAGTACATCCGTCAAACCCTGAAGGTATACCAGTTCCACTTCATCCCCGCAAAGAAAGGATACATTCTCAATATCCCTACCTTTTTTTTCCCCTTATGTACATGAGTCAAGGCCTTTCACTGAGTGGATAGCTAACCTTGATACATGGCCTTTGGCTTCATAGATGGAGGTCAAATATTCAACTGCAGAAGGAAGGGGAACCACCACTTCTGCGGGAACAGAGAGAAAAGGGCAGGCTGATGAGGTAGATGCTTCAGGAGGACAAGAAGACATGGACATGGGTGAGGGATCTCATCCCTCCAAGAAACAAAAAACTAATGAAGTGGAGATTGTATGGGAAGAACCCCCACTAGAGGAGTTGGTCCGATATGGGGAGCCGGACAGAAGTAAGGCTGGTTTCACAGTTACTTATGATGGTGCTTCCTCGTTGGAGCTCTTTGGACTGTCACAGGCCATTTTGGTTAACAGAGCTAAAGTGAGGGAAGAAATAGGAAACAGAAATAGAACTACACGGGGGAAATTGCAGGCGGAATTGGCCAGGTTCGTGAACAAGTACCATACTCAGCTCACCACTGAGCTAGGTATGGACAAAGAGCAGCTGATAATCGCCATCACCGAGGTAGTGCTAGAGCCTACAACTGAAGGTACTAGTTATCGAGCCTTGGAATTTGCTTTGAATCTAGCTAACATCCCTATAATAGACAAGCTCGGTCTGCACCAATGTATCAGGGATATGTTGAGAGATGAAGTAGTAAAGCTCGCATTCTCTCTGAGGAAACTCAATGACAAGTACAACATGGTGTTGGAAAATCAGAGGAAAGAAAGAGCTAGTGCCAGAGCTATAAAAAACAATATGCAAAATCTCAGGAGGTTAGTAAGGGAAAAGGGGGGCGACAAGGGTGTGGTTCAGAAGAAGCTCCTCTTTGAAATGGAGGCAGAGAACTCTGAATTGAAGAAAAGGTTAAAAATCCCCCACGGAGAACATGTGCAAACAGAAAAGCTGGTCTAGATTGAAAGAGAGAAATTAGCTCTAGCTGATTCACTGGTTAAAGAACGAGAGGGGAACGCCAAGATGACCACAGAGATGTCCGGTTTAAGGTAGAGGTTGGCTGATTTTTAGGGGAAATGGGACAAACATATATGCGTGACCCCAACCTCCAAGGAGCCTGGCACTATGCCAGAGCAGCTAACTAAAGCCTTGTCAGAATTGCAGGTTTCAAAAAATGAAGCCAAGACAGCTCGCCTCAGGATACAAGAAATGGAAGCTAAGCTGGTGACAAATGAAAAGGTGGTAACGGCCTTGCAGGATGAGGTCGAGAAAACTAAAAGAGAAAAGTTGATATAGGAGAAAACCATCAAAGAATTGAACACTCGGATGAAGGGAAATGTGACCCTCCTGGAAGCTAGGCACCTCATTTGGATAGACATCATATCAGAGGTGAGAAAACACTGGAAGTATCTCACTCTAATGGACGATAATAATATCGCGGTCCATTTGTTCAAATTAAAGTTGCAAGAGGGACAGGAGGAAGTAGCAACTAAGGTGGAAATGGCTAAAAATTATATCAGTTACCTGAAGGGATTGGACCCTAAAGAGCTTCTCACTCAGGGAATCAAAGACCATTTCAGAGGAGTGATGGAAGTCAGGAGAGTAATCGAGAGGGAGACTATGCGTGCAAATGCACTGAGTGGTTTAGAACAGGTGGCTAGGGGGGTTGAACAGTTTGATCGTGAGTGGGATGAGTTGGTAAAAGCAGGTCTTCCATCCTGTTGGGAACCTGAAACGTCTGCGTTTATAGGGCTAACGGACTATGAACAGAAGCTAGCAGCCATCATGAACTAGACTGATTTACCTTTGGAGAAAATTTCCTGCCTTAAGGCAGAAACAATAATTTCCGCCCTAAGCAAGGAGTTCTCTCTTCTCTGCCAAATTAAATAGTGCCTGGCCGTCCAAGTAGACTACACTGAGCTAACAAATATTCAGGTTTTGGTAGAGACTTTTGTCACTATCCCATCACCAGGAGAGAGTATGTGGTAGAAATGTAGTGAATATATCAACACTCCATCCTCCACATCATCTCGCTAGCCGTTACCTCCTCCCAGTCGCAAAACTAGTTCATCCACATCATCAACACTTCCCAGTAAATCAGCAGCAAGCACTCCTCTTCGTCCCAAAAAATGACACTCATATTCTGGCCCAGGTGGCCACTTTAATTTTATTTCTTTAATGTTGTAAAAACAGGTGAAATATTTATTTAACCCTCTGCATTTTATTTTCCTTTTTATGGGTATGATTTCGGTTAACTGCCTTCGTTAAGGCCACTACACAGATGATGAGATGCCTTATTCGTCATCATCATTTTTGTTTTTGATCGAGACCCCAAACAAAAAGATGCTTTGAAGGGGAATATTTTGTCTAAGAAATATTTTTTCACAAGGCTCAGTAGAAAGTTATAAGAAATGTAATCTGAAGCTAAGAAAGGGTTCCATATTTTTCAAAGCATAATTGCTAGTTGTGAATTTTCCTTTTTATAAAGTTTCGAGATACGTTTACTGTTTATGTTGGAAGAGCCCATTGGGTAATATAAGTGAATTTTTTCTCTTGTGCAATGGATTCCAAAATGAGATGAGTTATAGTTTGTATTTTCTCAGTTGTGTTTTAATATAAATGTTCATTTGCATTTCCAACAATTTTCCTGTATCGAAAGCTTTTAGAATGCAAGTGTTGATTATTTAGATATGAATTTATCATAAAGGGTACTCATATATAATTGTCTGCTACACTTTAAATATGGCTCAAGGCACGATATTCAGTTCATCTTATATTTACATTACCGTCTTTCCTCTGATGTTAGTTGGGTGGATTCTTATGCTAGTATAAGCCTACCTCAAGCTAACATTTCCTTTCATGTTCTGCCATTATTTCCACATTCATTTATCTCGGTAACTGTCACTAGTCTCCTGCTTGGCCCTTTTCACAGAAGTTAGCTTTATGTCTACTTCTAACGCTCACTTATAGACCCTTATGTTATATCATTGGAACTCATTGTTAAGCATTCTTTGTCTATGATATCTTGGTCCCACACCAGAAAACTTCAATTTCCTTCCATATCAAGAGGCCATATATTATCAGCTATAATATAGCCCTTCCGAAACCTCTTGTCTTAATATGTCCTAGGCACTGATCTTTGAAAAATCGAGGCTGTCTCTAGGAGCTACAACATATTTTTGGTGTCATTTCCAGGGACATAATTTGAAGATCTTGTCCCTGGGATACGACAACACCACATTCACCCTTTAGAATCAGGTGAGCGCGAAGGGTTGAGAGTTGTAGATTTCTCACCTTGGCGACTCCACTGTCTTTTAAAGTTCAAATCCATTTGCAGCCCTGGCTTATCATAAGCCCCACCTAAGGTTAGATACTTCTCATTTAATAACCCCTTCTATGTCTGACCTGAAGAAAATTTTGTTCAAAAGAATCTGGAAGGAAAAGTAGCCAACACACACTAATACCCAGTTTCTCGTTAGAAGTCTCTCTGTCATCCTCTCAGCAAGCTCAAGTTTAGGGCCCTGGTTCCACTGCTAGAGTACTTGAATACCCACTAGATAACCCTTTCCTTGAACATTTAGAAATAAAGGATGAAGCAGAGTCAATAGACACTTCTAGATCCTTCTTTCACCCCACTCCGGAAGCTGAAGAAATAAAGAAAGTGATTATCCCTCAAATTCCTCTTACTCAATCCAATTCACAAACCACCTTTCAACACATTCCCATCGTCATTCATAAAAATCCCCCTCTATCTCCACCACCTTTTATGGCAGTCCTTGGCTTCCTATTAAATAAATATGCCCCTCCGGCATTGCCACAGATTCTAAGTGACATGCCCCAAGACTACATGAAGCTCTTACCTCGGTTTTCCGGGGAAGACAGTAGCGCTGCTCAAAAGCATCTAGAATATTTATGTGCCTTCATAGAGAATTTCAATGTGGAACATTTGGATGTAGTGCTAAGACTATTCGTTCAATCTCTAGATGGGGAAGCTCGGAAGTGGTTCAAGGCTCTTGGAGACCACTCCATCACTAATTGGGAGGAGATGGAAAATGCTTTCACTTGAAAGTGGGGAGAGAAAATGGACCATGGTTATCATCTCATAGAATTCAATGCATTAAAGAAAAGACATAATGAACAAGTGTCTGAATTTATAAAGAGATTTAACAAGCTATACTCCAACCTGCCAGCTGATATGAAGCCTCCTTAGACAGCTACCAAGGTAGTGTTTGTAGGAGCTTTTGAATCTGAGTTTGGTTTCTCTCTATGAGAAAGGAATTCTACTTCTCTAGATCAAGCTCAAACCGATGCATTAGAGGTAGAAGATAACTTCGCTTCTACAGGGAAATCGAATGGAAGGCTGGACCATGATTTCAGATGAAGGGGTAAAGAGGAAGCTTCTTCTTCTAACCAAGAAAGAGAGGTGGCAGATTATAAGATTCAGGAAATGAACAAGATAATTAAGAATATTTCAAATAAACTGGTGAAATTAGAGCTTGAAGTAAAAAATGCATCATCCCGTCCCTCCCAGATTGCTCCTAACAGGGGTTATAACCCACAGTATCGGAAGCCACCTCTGCAAATATTGCAAAGGGACAGTAAAGAGCAGCAAGACCACATACAACCTCCTGTGTATTTGGAAGGGAAAATGGAGGGCCCTACCGAAGATGCTCCCGATGGACAAGATGATCAATACCTTGCTTATTCAGATGGGGAAGAGGTAGATCTTTCTCTACAGGAGGAAGAAGAGGAAGAGAAAGTGACGTCCACTGAAGATCCTGACATTGATGATTATTGCAGACAATTTGTGGATTTCATGCAAGCCCAATTCCATAAGAAATATGATCTTCGATCTTCTAGGAAAAGGACTCGTACTCAAGATCAAGACGAAGAGTCACCTCCTAAGGAGCTAGTCTCTCAGAAGGTGGATATAGAGGTATAAACCTATTGAAGAGTCCTTGCAGCAGAAATTTCTCGTTCCTTATTCATCTAAGTCATTACCTGATCCCCTTGAAAATCCTAAATATGTTCCTGCCGATGCGAAGCCTCAAGTCCTTCCCAAAGAACCCAAGGATACCATCGCAGAAAAGTGTCCTGTTGTGTTTAATCTCCAAAAAGAACTAGAGAAATTTAAGATCCTTGTCCCTTTAGTTGAGCTCTTGAAGCAGCCCTCTTATAAAGTTTAGTTATCTCAGTTTATGCTTCCCTGTGCTGTAGCTCCTCCTCCCGATAGTATTAACCTTCAAGAGGAGAGGCCTATGGTAGTATTTGGACCACATGTAGAAGAAATGGATTCAGCAACCCCGCCTTTTTATGTATCTTTGGTCATCCATTATTTTCTACTGCACAATTGTATGATAGAATAAAGAGCCTCACATAATCTGTTACCTCTTTCAATCATGGAGCAACTAGGATTACAGATCACACGACCGTATAAGGACCTTTATTCTTTCGACTCCAAAAGAGTAAAATGCCTGGGGATGATTAAGGACCTGGTGATGAACTTGGCTCAGGTCCCAGCCAAGAGTGTTTCTATTGACATAGTGGTCGCTGATATCCCAGCTCATTTTGGGATGCTTTTGTCCAGATCATGGGGAACTAAAATTGGCGGGTCAATCAAACTCGACCTCACCTATGTGACCATCCCGGTGTTTGGTGGGCAGGAAAGGAGGTTGTATAGAGAATCTAGATTCTTAAATATGGTGACCAGAGCCGATGGCTCAGTCAATTCTCTAGTATACAACAAGGAGGGAGAATTATCTTGACTAATGCTCGAGGAGGACCAAGAGTTCTTGCAGGAACCATCATTCAATCTATTGAAATTGGAACAGTCTAGCAGTAGTGATGAAAGGGGAATGTGGACTTTGCACTTCGACGAAGATAATTCAAGGGAAGGAAACAGAGCAGGGGTCCTCTTAATCTCCCCTACTAGAAAATTGGTCCCTTTCTCTTTTAAATTGGAGTATGAAGCCACCAATTATGTGGCAAAATATGAATCACTACTTTTGGGGTTACAAACTGCCAAAAATATGGACATCTAGAGTCTCAATTTTTTTGGAGATTTAGAGTTCGTATTGAGAAAGATTAAGAATCAGTGCCAAGCCAAACACCATCGTTTAAGAGCATACAAAAATGAAGTATGGGATCTAGTGGAGAAATTTTCCTAGCGTTCAATATACAATTTATGCCAAGAGATCAGAATAGGATGTTTGATTCCCTCGCTGTGGCAACAAGTAATTTCCTTCCACCCCAGAATCCGCTCTTGAGGTATGAAGTGGAAGTGCGTTATCATCCCTCTATCCTAGATAAAGTCAAACACTGGTAGGTGTTTGAAGATGAGGAGTAGATGAAGCATTTCATGGAGACTATCGAAGAGTTCTCTAACTTGGTCACTGATACAGGAGAAGAAGACGTGACCAAAGTAAAACCTCAGAACAAATGGCAAGAGACAGTAGCTGAGCACAGGATGTTCCAACTGAAAGGAAATGTGATCCCTAGTGGTCTGGTACCATTGGAAAGATTATTCGATAAAAATGATGTCCCTATCAGCCCTAACAAATCGACCAAGGAAACTCAAGTAGAAGATGTAAATATTGGGACAGAAGAGGATCCTAAATTTTTAAAATTGTCTAAAAGAGTTCCTGAAGAATACAAAGAACAATACTTAAAATTGTTCCATTCCTACAGAGATGTTTTCGCTTGGTCATACCAAGATCTGAAAACATTTGACACCAACGACATACAACATAAAATCCCACTGAGGGGAGATGCCAAGCCACATAAGAAAAATTTGAGGAAGATCAACCCTTTGCTGCTCCCTTCCATAGAGAAAGAAATGAAGAAGTTGTTGAAGGCTAAGATCATTGTGCCTATGAGATATTCAGAATGGGTGGCCAACATGGTCTCGGTCCAAAAGAAGAACGGGGAAATAAGGTTATGTGTAGACTTTTAGAATCTGAACAAAGCATCCCTTAAAGATAATTATCCTCTCCCCAAGATGGATCACATACTACAGAAGGTGGTGGGGTCCTCTCGAATTTCCATGATGGATGGCTTCTTTGGATATAACCATGTCGCAGTCCTCCCCAAAGATCAAAAGAAGACGAAATTTACCACACCTTAGGGTACGTTCATGTACGCCTGAATGCCTTTTGGCTTGATAAATGTGGGAGCCACTTTCCAGTGGGTGATGGACGTTGCCTTTGGAGGAGAGCAAGACAAGTTCGTGGTGGTATAGTTGGATGATATCACTGTTTTTTCAAAGGATGACTCCGCTCATTTTGAACATTTGCGCAATACTTTTGACAAGTGTCGCAGGTATGGTCTGTCCTTAAATCCTCAGAAATATTTGTTTTCTCTAGAAGAAGGAGAATTATTAGGGCATATTGTAACTAAAGCTGGAGTAAAGATTGATCCAAAAAGAGTAGAAGTAATTAACGGAATAACCTTACCTCGAAACAAGAAGGAGGTTCAGGTATTCCTTGGGTGCATAAATTTTTTGAGAAGATTCATCCAGAACTACGCAGAAATAGTTCGGCATATCACTGAAATGCTTAGAAAAAATAATGATGTGAAATGGACGCCAGAGTCAAGAGAAGCATTCAACCGAATTAAGAGTGATTTTGCAGAAGCCCTAGTATTGGCAGGACCAAACTATGGTAAGCCTTTCATGATCTTCTCATTTGCATCCCCACATACTGTAGTTGTATTTTTATTACAGAAAAAATAATATGGGTATGAACAACCCATCGACTTTTTCAGTCAGGTGCTTAGGGATGCCGAGTTAAAGTATAACATTTTGGAGAAGCAGGAATACACCCTGGTGAAGTCCCTAAAGGTTTTCAGAATGTATGTGTTGCAGTCAACAATAATTTCTTTTATGCCCATGGCCGTGGTGAAATACATCTTGATTCAAGGGGATAGTGAAGGCAAGAGAGGTAAATGGATCGCTAAGATTCAGGAATATGAATTGGACATTCTTCCCACAAAGCTTATCAAAGGACAGGGGTTGGAAAAAATATTGTCTGAGTCAAACTACCAGGCTCTGGGCATAAATTTATCTATGGAAGGTGGATAATTACCTACAAGTACAGATGAGCATCTTGAGATAGAAACTACTGCACAAAAAACTCACATGAAGTACTTAGTACCTGGTATAAAGATATTGTTGAATACCTTTTAACTCTCAGGTGTCTATTAAAATTTGATAAGACCAAGTATCTAACCCTGAGGTTGAAGTCCCATAAATACATCGTTGCAAATGGCCGATTATATTGAAAATACCCTTCGGGGATCTTACTCTTATGCCTCATGGATTCAGAGGTGGAGGAGGTCATTACAGTTGACGATCTATAGCTCACAAGATACTGAAAGAGGGCTTCTTCTGGCCTAGACTATTCTGGGATGTACATGCTTAGGTCAGGGCGTGCGAGAAATTTCAAAGGTTTGCTGAAAAACAGAAATTTTCACCCTTACCTATGATCCCAGTGCATGTAGAAGAACCTTTTCAACAATTGGGAATTGAGTTTATCGGAGAGATTCACCCGGCATCCAACGGTCAACACAATTCGATCCTCACCACCACTGACTACTTCATTAAGTGGGTGGAGGTGATACCCGCGAGAAATTCCACTGATGCAGTTGTTATAAAGTTCCTGGAGGAGAACATCATATCCATATTTGGGTGCCCAGCCAAAATTGTGACAGATAACGCTCAGGCTTTCAAGTCTGCCAAATTCACCAGTTTTTACCAGCAATACAACATCACCTTGGGACATTATACCACCTACTATCATCAAGGAAATGGGCTGGCCGAGTCTTCAAATAATACATTGGTAAGGGCATTGAAGAAAGCCATAAACGAAAATCAGAAAAACTGGTACTCCCAACTAAAATTCACGCTCTAAGCGAACAGAGTCACTAGTAATAGGTCAACATGCAAGTCACCCTATGACCTAGTTTATGGCCGAGAAACTATTTTTCCAATTCAACTCTCCCTGCCTATGGCTAGGTTCCTCCAGGATAGCCAAGAAGAGCCTAACGATCTCATCAGAAGAATGAATCAGCTGGTTGAGTTAGAAGAAACTCGGAGTCAAGTGAATGATAGGTTAGCAGAATATCAAGAAAAGATGAAAGGCTTGTTCAATCAACATGCAAAAGACAGAGAAATGCAGTCTGGGGATTTATTACTAAGATGGGACATCAGAAGAGCCGAGAAAGGTAAACATGGAAAGTTTGACCAGCTATGGTTCGGGCAATTCAAGATTTCCGAGGTGAAAGGCAACAACACCTTCACACTAGAAAACCTAGAAGGTGACTTGATCGACGCACTCATAAATGGGTAGTTCTTAAAACCATATTTTCAGTACTAACCAAGGTCTGGGAGACCCGTTGTATATAGTGTATATATCTGTTGTTTTTACATTCACTTTTGTTGTTTTACTGCTTATGTACATGAGTCTAGGCCCTTCACTCAGTGGAGAGCTAACCTTGATACATGGCCTTTGGCTTCACAGATGGAGGTCGAATCTTCAACTGCAGAAGGAAGGGGGAACAACACTTCTGCAAGAATAGAGAGAAAAGGGCATGCTGATGAGGCAGATGCTTCAGGAGGAGAAGAAGACATGGACATGGGCGAGGGATCTCATCCCTCCAAGAAACAAAAAACTGATGAAGTGGAGATTATATGGGAAGAACCCCCCCAGAAGAGTTGGTCCGATATGTGGAGCCGGATAGAAGTAAGGCTAGTTTCACAGTTACTTATGATGGTGCTTCCTCGTCGGAGCTCTCTGGACTATCATAGGCCATTTCGGTTAACAGAGCTGAAGTGAGGGAAGAAATAGGCAATAGAAATAGAACTACGTGGGGGAAATTGCGGGCGGAATTGGCCGGGTTCGTGAACAAGTACCATACTCGGCTCACCACTAAGCTAGATATGGAAAAAGAGCAGCTAATAATCACCATCACTGAGGCAGTGCTGGAGCCTACAGTTGAAGTTACTAGTTATCGAGCCTTGGAATTTGCTTTGAATCTGGCTAACATCCCTATAATAGGCAAGCTCAGTCTGCACCAATGTATCAGGGATATGTTGAGAGATGAAGTAGTAAAGCTCGTACTCTCTCTGAGGACACTCAAAGATAAGTACAACGCGGTGTTGGAAAATCAAAGGAAAGAAAGAGCTAGTGCCATAGCTATAAAAAACAATCTTCAAAATCTCAGGAGGTTAGTAAGGGAAAAGGGGGGTGACAAGGGTGTGGTTTAGAAGAAGCTCCTCTTCGATCTGGAGGTAGAGAACTCTGAATTTAAGAAAAGGTTAAAAATCCCCCACGGAGAACATGTGCAAATGGATGAGCTGGTCCAGAAGGAAAGACATAAATCAGCTCTAGCTGATTCACCGGTTAAAGAACGAGAGGGGAACGCCAAGGTGACCGGAGAGATGTCCGGTTTAAGGCAGAGGTTGGCTGATTTGCAGGGGAAGTGGGACAAACATGTATGCGTGACCCCAACGTTCAAGGAGCCTGGCACTATGCCAGAGCAGCTAACTAAAGCCTTGTCAAACTTGCAGGTTTCAGAAAATGAAGCTGAGACAGCTTGCCTCAGGATACAAGAACTGGAAGCTATGCTGGTGACAAATGATAAGGTGGTAATGGCCTTGCAGGAAGAGGTCGAGAAAACCAAAAGAGAAAAGCTGATACAGGAGAAAACCATCAAAGAATTGAACACTCAGATGAAGGGAAATGTGACCCTCCTGGAAGCTAGCCACCTCATTTGGACAGACATCATATCAAAGGCGAGAAAACACTGGAAGTATATCACTCTAATGGACGATAAGAATATCATGGTCCATTTTTTAAAATTAAAGTTGCAAGAGGGACAGGAGGAAGTAGCAGCTAAGGTGGCAATGGCTAAAAAGTGTATCAGCTACCTGAACGGATTGGACCCTAAAGAGCTTCTCACTCAGGGAATCAAAGACTGTTTTTGAGGAGTGATAGAAGTCAGGAGAGTAATTGAGAGGGAGAGTGCGCGTGCAAACACACTGAGTGGTTTAGAACAGGTGGCTAGGGGGGTTGAACAGTTTGATCGTGAGTGGGATGAGTTGGTAAAAGCAGGTCTTCCATCCTGTTGGGAACTTGAAACATCTACGTTTATAGGGCTAATGGACTATGAGCAGAAGCTAGCAGCCATCATGAACTAGACTGATTTATGTTTGGAGAAAATTTCCCGCCTTAAGGCGGAAACAATAATTTCCGCCCTAAGCAAGGAGTTCTTTCTTCTTTGCCAAATTAAAAAGTGTCTGGTTGTCCAAGTAGACTACACTGAGCTAACAGATATTCAGGTTTTGGTAGAGAATTTTTTCACTATCCCATCACCAGGAGAGAGTATGTGGTAGAAATGTAGTGAATATATCAACACTCCGACCTCCACATCATCTCACTAGTCGTTACCTCCTCCCAGTCACAAAACTAGTTCGTCCGCATCATCAGCACTTCCTAGTAAATCAGCAGCAAGCAAGAAATGTAATCTGAAGCTAAGAAAGGGTTCCAGATTTTTCAGAGCATAATTTCTAGTTGTGAATTTTCCTTTTTATAAAATTTTGAGATACGTTTACTATGTATGTTGGAAGAGCCCATTGGGTAATAGAAGTGAAGTTTTTCTCTTGTTCAATGGATTCCAAAATGAGATGAGTTATAGTCTGTATTTTCTCAGTTGTGTTTTAATATAAATGTTCATTTGTATTTCCATCACTTTTCCTGTATCGAAAGCTTTCAGAATGCAAGTGTTGATTATTTAGATATGAATTTATCATAAAGGGTACTCATATCTAATTGTCTGCTACACTTTAAATATGGCTCGAGGCACGATATTCAGTTCATGTTATATTTACAGTACCATCTTTCCTCTGATGTTAGTTGGGTGGATTCTTATGCTAGTATAAGCCTACCTCAAGCTAACATTTCCTTTCATGTTCTGCCATTGTTTCCACATTCATTTATCTCGATAACTGTCACTAATCTCCTGCTTAGCCCTTTTCACAGAAGTTAGCTTTTTGTATGCTTCTAACGCTCGCTTATAGACCCTTATGTTATATCATTGGAACTCATTATTATGCATTTTCTGTCTCTGATATCTTGGTCCCACACTAGAAAACTTCAATTTCCTTTCATATCAAGAGTCCATATATTATCAGCTATAATACAGCCCTTCCAAAACCTCTTGTCTTAATATGTCCTAGGAACTAGTCTTTGAAAAATCGAGGTTGTCTCTAGGAGCTACAACATATTTTTGGTGCTGTTGCCAGGGACCAAATTTGAAGATATTGTCCCTAGGATACGACTACACCACATTCACCCTTCAGAATCAGGTGAGCACGAAGGGTTGAGAGTTGTAGATTTCTCACCTTGGAGACTCCACTGTCTTTTAAAGTTCAAATCCATTTGCATCCCTAGCTTATCATAAGCCCCACCTAAGGTTAGATACTTCTCATTTAAGAACCCCTTCTGTGTCTGACCCGAAGAAAATTTTGTTCAAAATAATCTGGAAGGAAAAGTAGCCAACACACACTAATACCCAGGTTCTCCTTAGAAGACTCTCCATCATCCTCTCAGCAAGCTCAAGTTCAGGGCCCTGGTTCCACTGCTAGAGTACTTGAATACCCACTAGATAACCCTTTCCTTGAACATTTAGAAATAAAGGATGAAGCAGAGTCAATAGACACTTCTAGATCCTTCTTTTACCCCACTCCGGAAGCCGAAGAAATAAAGCAAGTGACAATCCCTCAAATTATTCTTACTCAATCCAATTCACAAACCACCTTTCAGCATATTCCCATCGTCATTCATAAAAAATCTCCCTCTATCTCCACCACCTCCTATGGCAGTCCCTGGCTTCCTATTAAATAAATATGCCCCTCTGGCATTGCCATAGATTCTAAGTGACATGCCCCAGGACTACATGAAGCTCTTAACCCGGTTTACAAGGGAAGACAGTAGCATTGCTCAAAAGCATCTGGAAGATTTCTGCGCCTTCACAGAGAATTTCAATGTGGAACATCTGGACGTAGTGCTAAGACTATTCGTTCAATCTCTATATGGGGAAGCTCAGAAGTGGTTCAAGGCTCTTGGAGACCGCTCCATCACTAATTGGGAGGAGATGGAAAATTCTTTCACTCGAAAGTGGGGAGAGAAAAGGGACCATGGTTATCATCTCATAGAATTAAACGCATTAAATAAAATACATAATGAAGATGTGTCTGAATTTATAAAGATATTTAACAAGCTATACTCCAACCTGCCAGCTGATATGAAGCCTCCTCAGACAGCTGCCAAGGTAGTGTTTGTAGGAGCTTTTGAATTTGAGTTCGGTTTCTCTCTATGAGAAAGGAAGTCTACTTCTCTAGATCAATCTTAGACTGATGCATTAGAGGTAGAAGCTAACTTCGCTTCTACAGGGAAATCGAAGCGAAGGCTAGACCATGATTTCAGATGAAGGGGTAAAGAGGAAGCTTCTTCTTCTAACCAAGAAAGAAAGGTGGCAGATTATAAGATTAAGGAAATGAACAAGATAATTAAGAATCTTTCAAATAAACTGGTGAAATTAGAGCTTGAAGAAAAAAATGCATCATCCTGTCCCTCCCAGATTTCTCCTAACAGGGGTTATAACCCACAGTATTGGAAGCCACCTCTGTAGATGTTGCAAAGGGACAGAAAAGAGCAGCAAGACCACATAAAACCTCCTCTCTGTTTGGAAGGGCAGATGGAGGGCCCTACCGAAGATGCTCTCGATGGACAAGATGATCAATACCTTGCTTATTCAGATGGGGAAGAGGTAGATCTGTCTCTACAGGAGGAAGAAGAGGAAGAGAAAGTGACCTCCACTGAAGATCTTGACATTGATGATTATTGTAGACAGTTCGTGGATTTCATGCAAGCCCAATTCCATAAGAAATATGATCTTCGATCTTCTAGGAAAAGGACTCGTACTCAAGATCAAGATGAAGAGTCACCTCCTAAGGAGCTAGTCTCTCAGAAGGTGGATAACGGAGGTAAGAAACCTGTTGAAGAGCCCTTGTAGCAGAAAGTTACCGTTCCTTCTTCATATAATTCAGTACTTGATCCCCTTGCAAGTCCTAAATATGTTCCTGTCGATGCGAAGCCTCAAGTCCTTCCCAAAGAACCCAAGGAGACCATCGCGGAAAAGTGTCCTGTTGTGTTTAATCTCCAAAAGGAACTAGAGAAAGTTAAGATCCCTGTCCCTTTAGTTGAGCTCTTGAAGCAGCCCTCTTATAAAGCTTAGGTATCTCAGTTTATGCTTCCCCGTGTTGTAGCTCCTCCTCCCGATAGTATTAACCTTCAAGAGGAGAGGCTTATGGTAGTATTTGGCCCACATGTAGAAGAACTGGATTCAGAAACCCCACCTTTTTATGTATCTCTGGTCATCCATTAATTTCTACTGCACAATTGTATGTTAGACTCAAGAGCCTCACATAATCGGTTACCTCTTTCAGTCATGGAGCAACTAGGATTACAGATCACACGACCGTATAAGGACCTTTATTCTTTCGACTCCAAAAGAGTAAAATGCCTGGAGATGAGTAAGGACCTGGTGATGAACTTGGCTCAGGTCCCAGCCAAGAGTGTTGTTATGGACATAGTGGTAGCTTATATCCCAGCTCGTTTTGGGATGCTTTTGTCTAGATCATGGGGAACTAAAATTGGCAGGTCAATCAAAATCGACCTCACCTATGCGACCATCCTGGTGTTTGGTGGGCAGGAAAGGAGGTTGTATCTAGAATATAGATTCTTAAAGATGGTGACCAGAGCCGATGGCTCAGTCAAATCTCTGGTATACAATAAGGAGGGAGAATTATCTTGACTAATGCTCGAGGAGGACCAAGAGTTCTTGCAGGAACCATCATTCAATCTATTGAAATTGGAACAGTCTAGTAGTAGTGATGAAAGGGGAATGTGGAATTTTCACTTCGATGAAGATAATTCAAGGGAAGGAAATAGAGCAGGGGTCCTCTTAATCTCCCCTACTGGAAAATTGGTCCCTCTCTCTTTTAAATTGGAGTATGAAGCCACCAATTACGTGGCATAATATAAAGCACTGCTTTTGGGGTTACAAACTGCCAAAAATATGAACATCCAGAATCTCAAAGTTTTTGGAGATTCAGAGTTGGTAGTGAGAAAGATTAAGAATCAGTGCCAAGCCAAACACCCTCGTTTAAGAGCATACAGAAATGAAATATGGGACCTAGTGAACAAATTTTTCCTAGCGTTCAATATACAATTTATGCCAAGAGATCAGAATAGGATGTTTGATTCCCTCGCTGTGGCAGCAAGTAATTTCCGTCCACCCCAGAATCTTCTCTTGAGGTATGAAGTGGAAGTGCGTTATCATCCCTCTATCCTAGATAACGTCAAACACTGGCAGGTGTTTGAAGATGAGGAGCAGATGAAGCGTTTCATGGAGACTATCATAGATTTCTCTAACTTGGTCACTGATACAGGAGAAGAAGAGGTGACCGAAGTAAAACCTCAGAACAAATGGCAATAGACAGTGGCTGGGCACAGGGTGTTCCAACTGAAAGGAAACGTGATCCCCAGTGGTTTGGTACCATTGGAAAGATTATTCGATAAAAATGATGTCCCTGTCAGCCCTAACAAATCGACCAAGGAAACTCAAGTAGAAGATGTAAATATTGGGATAGAATAGGATCCTAAAATTGTGAAATTGTCTAAAAGAGTTCCTGAAGAATACAAAGAAGAATACTTAAAATTTTTCCATTCCTACAGAGATGTTTTCGCTTGGTGATACCAAGATCTGAAAACATTTGACACCAACGACATACAACATAAAATCCCACTGAGGGGAGATGCCAAGCCACATAAGAAAAAGTTGAGGAAGATTAACCCTTTGCTGCTCCCTTCCATAGAGAAAGAAATGAAGAAGTTGTTGAAGGCTAAGATCATTGTGCCTATGAGATATTCAGAATGGGTGGCCAACATGGTCCCAGTCCGAAAGAAGAATGGGGAAATAAGGTTATGTGTAGACTTTCAGAATCTGAACAGAGCATCCCTTAAATATAATTATCCTCTCCCCAAGATGCATCACATACTACAGAAGGTGGTGGGGTCCTCTCGAATGTCCATGATGGATGGCTTCTTTGGATATAACCATGTTGCAGTCCTCCCTGAAGATCAAAATAATACGACATTTACCACACCTTGGAGTATGTTCATGTACGCCTGAATGCCTTTTGGCCTGATAAATGTGGGAGCCACTTTCCAGCAGGCAATGGACATTGCCTTTGTACGAGAGCAAGACAAGTTCGTGGTGGTATATCTGGATGATATCACTATTTTTTCAAAGGATGACTCTGAGCATATTGAACATTTGCGCAAGACTTTTGACAAGTGTCGCAGGTATGGTCTGTCCTTAAATCCTCAGAAATATTTGTTTTCTCTAGAAGAAGCAAAATTATTAAGGCATATTGTAACTAAAGCTGGAGTAAAGATTGATCCAAAAAGAGTAGAAGTAATTAACGGAATAACCTTACCTTGAAACAAGAAGGAGGTTCAGGTATTCCTTGGGTGCATAAATTTTTTGAGAAGATTCATCCAAAACTATGCAGAAATAGTTCGGCATATCACTGAAATTATTAGAAAAAATAATGATGTGAAATGAACGCCAGAGTCAAGAGAAGCATTCAACCGAATTAAGAGTGCTTTTGCAGAAGCCCCAGTATTGGAAAGACCAAAATATGGTAAGCCTTTCATGATCTTCTCATTTGCATCCCCGCATATTGTAGTTGCAGTTTTATTACAGAAAAATGAATATGGGTATGAACAGCGCATCGCCTTTTTTCAATCAGGTGCTTAGGGATGCCGAGTTAAAGTATAACATTTTGGAGAAGCAGGCATACACCATGGTGAAGTCCCTAAAGGTTTTCAGAACGTATGTGATGCAGTCAGCAATAATTTCTTTCATGCCCACGGCCATGGTGAAAGACATCTTGATACAAGGGGACAGTGAAGGCAAGAGAGGTAAATGGATCGCTAAGATTCAGGAATATGAATTGGAAATTCACCCCACGAGGCTTATCAAAGGACAGGGGTTGGAAAAAATCTTGTCTGAGTCAAACTTCCAGGCTCTGGGCATAAATTTATCTATGGAAGGTGGATAAATACCTGCAAGTACAGATGAGCAGCTTGGGATAGAAACTACAGCACAAAAAACTCACATGAAGTACTTAATTAGTACCTGGTATAAAGATATTGTTGAATACCTTTTAACTCTCAGGTGTCTGTTAAACTTTGATAAGACCAAGTATCTAACCCTGAGGTTGAAGTCCCAGAAATACATCGTTGCAAATGGCTGATTATATTGAAAAGACCCTTCTGGGATCTTACTCTTATGCCTCATGGAGTTGGAGGTGGAGGAGGTCATTATAGTTGGCGATCTATAGCTCAAAAGATACTGAAAATGGGCTTCTTCTGGCCTAGACTATTTGGGGATGTAAATTCTCAGGTCAGGGCGTGCGAGAAATTTCAAAGGTTTGCTGAAAAACAGAAATTTTCACCCTTACCTATGATCCCAGTGCATATAGAAGAACCTTTTTAGCAATGGGGAATTGACTTTATCGAAGAGATTCACCCGTCATCCAACGGTCAACACAAGTGGATCCTCACTGCCACTGACTACTTCATTAAGAGGGTAGAGGTGATACCTGCAAGAAATTACACTGATGCAGTTGTTATAAAGTTCCTAGAGGAGAACATCATATCCAGATTTGGTTGCCCAGCCAAAGTTCTGACAGATAATGCTCAAGCTTTCAAGTCTGCCAAATTCACCAGTTTCTGCCAGCAATACAACATCACCTTGGGACATTATACCACCTACTATCCTCAAGGAAATGGGCTGGCCGAGTCTTCAAATAAGACATTGGTAAGGGCATTAAAGAAATCCATAAACGAATATCAGAAAAACTGGGACTCCCAACTAAAATTCGCGCTCTAAGTGAACAAAATCACTAGTAAAAGGTCAACAGGCAAGTCACCCTATGAACTAGTTTATGGCCGAGCAGGTGTTTTTCCAATTCAGCTCGCCCTACCTGTGGCTAGGTTCCTCTAGGATAGCCAAGAAGAGCCTAACAATCTCATCAGAAGAATGAATCAGCTGGTTGAGTTAGAAGAAAGTCGAAGTCAAGTGAATGACAAGTTAGAAGAATATCAAGAAAAGATGAAAGGCTTGTTCGATCAACATGAAAAATATAGAGAAATGCAGTATGGGAATTTAGTACTGAGATGGGACATCAGAAAAGCTGAGAAAGGTAAACATGGAAAGTTTGACTAGCTATGGTTCGGGCCATTCAAGATTTCCGAGGTGAAAGGAAACAACACCTTCACACTAGAAAACCTAGAAGGTGACTTGATCGAGGCGCTCGTAAATGGGTAGTTCTTAAAACCATATTTTCAGTACTAACCAAGGTCTGGGAGACCTGTTGTATATAGTGTATATATCTGTTGTTTTTACATTCACTTTTGTTGTTTCATTTTTCCATACGAGTGTTTGAAATTTTGAAGAAGCTCTAACTCTCAAGGAATAGACGGCAGATGGTCTATGGAGTTCTCAACATGTTAGAGGACGAATGTGCCATCCCCATGTGGAGCAAATGTTGTTTTTTCAGCCCACACCTTAAGCAAAAAGGAGAAAAGCTAAAATAAAAAAAGGAAGGCTTCATAAAAGATACACAGGCTAAGTGAATATAAATGTAACATGTCATACAAACCCCCTCACGATAAGAGCACGGACAAAAGAATGATGGCGCTACATAGTTAAACGAAAGTGGGCTGCATTACATATGTCAGACAAACAAAATTGAGTGCCACATGTAGGGATTACGAGTGTACCAAGGATGGGAGGAAGAAGGTGCAGAGCTACCCCTTGGAACATATGACGTCACTCTATCGTGCGCCAAGGTTTGAGCTTCCCGTGGGGTGGTGAAGTGTTACAGGAGGGTCTCACAGGCCCCCAACGGAAATTTGAGTGGACCCCTCAAGGAAGACACGTGGCTTCTATGAAAACAAAAGGTAAGGTAAGTTAGGAATGCCAATACAAGACCAGTACTAGTATTAACCCAGCGCGTGGCTTGCACCTACTAGGCTCTTGATGTCCAATAACGTACCGCCACTTGCCCCATTTTCGACGTCCTTACGATGTCAATCCTATAGTTGGCACCTTAACCTAGTTTTCTGCAGATCTAGGTCTGTTTAATCCTGTTTTACACCCACTCTTGGTAAAATTCTTGTTTTTATGAACCTGTTGTGCAGTGAAGCTCGAGTTACAGTACCAGGTTGCTTTCAGCCCCCGTGTTGCTTCCCCCCCCCGGGTTTCCTCACAGTTTGCAGGTATTTTTTCATTCCTTCACCTTGCTATTTTCCCTTCTGTTTTATTTTTCGAAATGGTCATGGGGAAAGCAAAGCCCAGAAATTCCAAACCTAAAATCCCCCAATCCCATGAGTCCAAGGATGTCCCTGGACCCGAACCCCTCATTGACGCGCACACACGGATTCGTGACCCACTCTACCCCTTCAATGTATCCCATCTTAGACCTTAGTTGTTCGAATCCTATGTGAAAGGCTAAGATCAGTTCAAGGTCGTCCAGTTAGGCCTGTATTATTAGATTTCCCTTACCACATTTCCAGTCCCTGAGTTTATAGGTTGGCTTAGTGAAGCCTATGACGAACAAAGGGATTTATTCTTTTCAACACAGTGCAATAAAATTTTCCATATATCTCTCGAGCTCATAAAGGAGGCCCTTCATTTCCCCCACAGTCAAAGTTATGTCGAGTTCACTGAGTTATCCCTCTCCCGATAGTTTTCAAAGCTACCCTGGAAGGAGCAGAGTGAATTCCTCAGTTTCATTTCAGATTCTCGTCTTGCCTCTATCCCACCTTCAGATATGGTTCCATTGGCCACTTTCAGAGATAATGTCCAACCTATCCTTGCTTTCATTTTAGGGTTACTAGGTCTCAGGGAGGTCGAGCAAGTGTCAAAGGAATGTATATATCTTCTCTGTCTCATGTCTCAAAAGGGTGTTCTTTTGGATATACCTACTTTCTTGGCCTCGACCATTCAAACCCAGTTCCAAAAGCTACCCTCTTCTAGGTCTTTCCGATTTTGTTCATTAGTGTTTTACCTCTTCCGGTATGAGAATGCTAACAGGTTTGAGACTCTAGGCCTCGAAAAGCTTTTGAAGGAAAACTCCCAACCCAGAACTATTTTTGAATGGAATGTCTCTATGCGTCAACAACCCAACACGAAGTTCTTGAATGAATTCATGTCCATAGCCTACACCATCATACATGACAACACTCCGCCCAGGATATTTCTCGAGCAGAAGGACTGGCTGCAGTTTGATGATGAAGATAGCACAGGGGACTGGTACCTGTTTGACGACTACACTGAGATCAGAGTCTATGGCGCAGATGTACCCCCCTACCGCTTGCTGTTGTTTCCTGCTATGCGGATTTTTTCCCTTGAGTACATCCATAAAACCCTGAAGGCCGACCAGTTTCACTTCGTCCCCGCGAAGAAAGGATACATTCTCAAGCTCCCTACCTTTGTCGGCCCCTTCACCATAAATTCAAGGCACACCCTCTCCACAGTGGAAACGTTGCTTCAAGGGATGGATCTGATACATGGAAAAGCTTGGCCCTATTACCCGAAAGGGATCCTTTCCAATAGTGTTGGGGCCCTTATTTTGAAAACTTGGTTTTGAATATTTTGAATTTTGAATAAAGGACAGATTTTGGGTTGTGGGATGATGACACATGGCAGTCACAACCAAGTTGCAACTACAGTAAGTAGCGGAACTACTGAAGTTGCGAGAGAACAGGTACATAGCTAAAGAAAGCAGATGCATGAGTATAGATGAAGAGAACATACAACAAAAGACAGAGAGCAGAACACACAGACAACAAGAGAGAAGCCGAAAGCAGCTGAAGAAGACCGCAAGAGGAACTAATAGTTGCGATAGCGGGTGAAAAAATAGCCATCACCTGGGCGAAAGAGAAAGAGAATGCAGAGCAACTGAAGGAGATTAAGCGGATGCTGCAGAGGGAACACAGACCGGGCATGATATCTCTGTATTTCCTAGGTTTCTCTTATTTACCTTTCTGTTCTATAAGGCATCTGTATTAGACTTGTAAGATCTCCTTGCGAAAGCTATGTAACTACGGGTTTGGCCGAAGATATCAATATACTTGCAGGTTGCTGTCTTATTATGTGATTCACATGCATGTATGATGGTTGTGATGATTTAAAATTTTATTTGCTTAATACCTGTACACTCTCTGAATGTTCATGCGTATATAACGATGTTTATGCAATCAATTCACTGTTAATCATGAGTTGCGGATCCTTTCTCTGCTATCGATCTATTCCCCTTCTGCATGTGGTTGCGGCACGCCTCGAGTGAGACTCTCTGCTCTCCGGAGTAGGGTGATAATGCCGGCGTGGTTCTAGACTATAGCGGATTCCTTTGTTGGCCCCAACCCCTGAACCTAGGTCTTGCCTACGAGACCTCTTTCTTCGCCAACAAATGGTTCCATTGCCGAGACCTACATGTTATGAGGGGAACTAGATCATGGTATCGAGGATCTTTGAAGGAGAAATACGAAGATGGTGTGATAACCATCTGGACCAATTCGTTGCTCAGCAAGCGGAGTTGACGAATCAAAAGGAAAGGGTGCTTAAGGATCTCGTCCTTTTCTCAGACTCCGCTAGTGATACCTATGAGATCCTCTAGGGAAAATTCCCTAGCGACCTCTATAATTGGTTGTGGATGTTACAGATGAAGGTGCCTCGGGATAGCTCGCGGAAGATAAACCGCAAGTGGGCGCACGGGGATTTGGTGGCTCTGCATCAGTTGAACACGGAGTTGACCCATAAGGTGGATTCTTGGGTAGAGACCACTTTGGACGGATATATTGTGGAGTTTTCTGCAGAGTGCTACCAATCCTTCTCGAAGGCTCAAGCTATTCTCCGCTTCAAGCTAAGAGGGAAGCTGCTTAAGGATATTCCGCTGTGGATTAAGGCCATGATGGTGGACGAGGGGCTGATGGAATTCCAAAAGTCCAGCATGGAAACGTAAACCTCCAGTGCTGGGGGAAGGGATAAAGGGACAGATGCTACGTGAAGTGTGAAGTGGGGAGTGGGGATGGATGCTGAGGCCGCGAGGAGATTGAGGGAGCGACGTGCACATTGGTGGGCGCAGATCACCGATATGTGGCGAGAAGGGGTGATGCGGGATTTAAACAGACGGGAAACCAATAGAAAGAATCAAGAGGAGGCGCCTCAGAGGATAGGAATTATGGACACTCGCGCGGATACCCTAGAAAGGGAGGGGACCGCTGTGGGAGTGCTGCGGGTGCATGGGAGCCCAGCTAAGAGAGAAAGGGAGACGATGACTGACGAAGACAATGCAGGTGTGCAACCCAAAGAAAGTTCCGATGGCGAATGGTACGTCGTGATGCAGTGGTTGTTTCAAGAGCAGATGACATTCATCTCTCTAGGCAGCCCTACTTCCAAAAATTTGCACGGCAAGGATCCCTACCTTCCCCTGGTACTCTATCAACCTTTAAGTAATATTTTCGTTAAGTTACAAGCATTGAGTCAATTGCACAGTAGTTCATTGTCGACGGCAACATACGTTAATAGTAGCGTCACTAGTAGTATTGAATTCCCTAGTGGAACAGTTACACAACCAGGACCCGAAGGATTTATCCTGGTCAACCCTCCGCAAGCAAATATGGCTGGGTGATTCACCCGGTATCTAGAATTCTCTGGCCAGGGAAACGATGATGTAGAGCAGCACTGGTATCTCTGCGAAGCCATATGGAGGGCTCGGCAGATGCCAGACGCAGGGAAGCTAATAGAGTTCCAAACCATGCTCAGAGAGAGGGCTCTACGGTGGTTTATCAAGTGGTCTGAGGCCCATCCTAATCCAGTAATCGCGGACGTTAAGCGAGATTTTGTCTAGGAATTCAAACTTCCCCAGACGGACCAGCAGGGTCTGTCCGAGATCTGGGAGATTAAGAAGAAAGAAGGAGAGACTGCATGGGAGCTAATGCGTCGATTCAAGGAAGCGATCGGTAAACTCAGCTACACGATCGATCCAAACCATCAGAGGGACTGGTTCATCAAGGCTCTGCTTCCCTTGACGCGAACCCCCCTCACCCAGCAAAATATTGACAACTTGCAAGATGCTTTGGAACAGGCCATGCAGATAGAGGCCATGGCAGGCTACCCTCAAGAATACCAGGGAGGTTCGGCCCCACAGGATCCTTCCTTGATGGGATTACAACATCAGATCGCTAGTCTAATGGAAAAGCTCAAGGAGATGCAGCCTATAAGACCAGCCAGGTCGAACGTTTGGTGCACTCACTGCCTGGTTGAAGGCTACGTCACAACTGAGTGTCCTCGGTTGCAGGGCACGGGTTTGGGACACTCTGTTGTGGCAATCCAGGGGGGTCCACCCACGGGGGGTGGCGCGGCAATGAATCCGCAGGGGGTATACCAGCTGCAACAGCCTTATGTGGGGTTCCCATCCCCACCAAACCCAACCGCCACGGAATATTGCGAGATTTGTCAGACGATGGGGCATCAACCTCTGATGTGCCCTATGCTACAGAAGTACTCCAACATCCCCAACAATGTATACTATGAGTTTTGTGCATCCACGACTCACAACACTGAGCAGTGCAGGGCTCTCGATGCACTCGCGGACCGGTTGGACCGACCCTCCTATAGGGTGAACGAGGCTTCCAGGGGAAGAGGAGGCGGTATGCACGAAGGCTACATAGGGGGATGAGGTCCGGTGAAATGCTACAACTGTGACCAGGAGGGTCACGTGGCTCGGGAATGTCCCCTTCCTCGATGTCCTTGGTGTTCCTAGTGCCGCATGAACGCCCATGCATGTTAAGCCCCTATATTAATAGTGTAGCCCCTTATTATGTTAGTGTAGCCCCCCTTATTGTTATCATTGTACCCCTGTAACCCCCATATTGTTATTATTGTGCCCTTACATTATTATTGTTAGGTTGGCTAGGATTACATTGTGGCCACTAGGATTACATTGTGGCCCCATGGACTCCTATATATAGAAAGGAGGTTTTGTCATTTGTATCATCCAAGAATTGTTCATTCATGTAATGTATTGGAGGTTGCCCCCTTGAAGTGGCTCATTTCTAAGGCGTTTATATCTCTTTTCTTCTCTTTTTGGAGGCACGGTTACACAACATTTGGTGTCAGGAGGTTTGAGATTCCCAAGAGTTCATTTGCTCCAAAGCAGTCAGATGTGAATTACCGCATAAATTTTTCTCACGAAGTTTCAGAAGCTAACATTTTTAGGGTGCGAAGAAAAAATCCTGAGGAAGCTCGTATAAAAATTTCAGAGTTTGGTTCGCAATAATTTCAGAGATATGATCTGTGGAAGTCAGGTATTGTTTCAGGCTCCTAAACAGGTCATCGTGGCATTTGCGCTATAAAAATTTTTCTACGAAGGTTCAGAATCTGAAATTCATATGGTAAGAAGCTAAACTCCTGAGGAAATTCATAAAAAAAATTTCAGAGCTTGGTTCACAATATTTTTGGAGATATGATCTGTGGAAGGTAGTGCTTTTTCGGGCTCCTGAATTTCATCTCAAAGAGGTGATCGTGGGAAAAGTTCAATAACTCTCTCTCACAGGCGTCGGATTGAGTCTTAGTAAAAGTGGTGCAATTACACAGAGACTAGTTTCTTGGCTATGTTCAAAACGAAGGATGAAACAATGACACGTGGCAAGTCGTACAAGTTCGCTCTACTGAACCAGTCCAAAATTGGGTCATTGTGGGAGATTAGAAATAGCTTTGTCTTGAAGAATCCAAATCAGATCATACCTGTGGCATTTGAAAGACAGTTCAGAAGGCTAATACAATAGTGAATTTCAGATATTGAATATTCTCAATTACATTGATAATTCAATTTCAATACAGAGCTCCTCAAAAGAAAGAAAAATGTGTGTATTGTTTTTTCCGAATTGCATAAGTCTTGTTTGAAGAATCAAGTTGAATTGATTCCAAGGGCATATTGAAGAATTTTTGTCAGTAATGGGTTCTATTATGCCTCCAAAAAATAATTCCATACCCATTAAGCCCTCAGAAAGCTATACTATGACGCATGAGGAGGAAGAATTGCAATTTGAGATATCAAAATTACGGTACCAAGTACAACAAATTTCGATCTTACGAAGAGCAACCGAAGATGACATAGATGGTTTAAAGAAGAAATGGAGGCTAAGTTGGAAGGTTTGAAGGATAAATAATAGTTAATATGGATGATAATGTAGTGGAATATCACAATGAGCATCAACAACAAGTTCTCCAACTCTCAAAGGATAACCTAACTTTGGTGCAAAATAAAATGAAACAACCGGAAGATCAATATCACATCGAAAGAAGTTCTGAAGCAGTCACAGAAACAAGAAATCGAAAAGTACAATCAATTTCAAATTATCTCAGCAAGTGGAAGAACTTTCCTGTAGAAGATTCCACATGGGACAATGAGAATTTTATACAGAAGCATCAAGAAATAATCAAGCGTTGAGGACAACACTTGTTTGAAGGAGAGGGGCATGTTAAGACCCTATATTACTAGTGTAGTCCCTTATTATGTTAGTCTAACCACCATATTGTTATTATTGTGCCCTTACATTATTATTGTTAGGTCGGCTAGGATTACATTGTGGCCCACTAGGATTACATTGTGGCCCCATGGACTCCTATATATAGAAAGGAGGTTTTGTCAGTTGTATCATCCAAGAATTGTTCATTTATGTAATGTATTGGAGGTTTCCCCCTCGAAGTGGCTCATTTCTAAGGTGTTTATATCTCTTTTCTTCTCTTTTTGGAGCTGGTTACACAACAATGCAACAGATGACTGTCCAGAACTCATCAAGAAGTGGGAGGAACGGGCACGACAGAGGGGCACGAATTTGGTAAAATCCGAGCCGCGAGGAACCGCGACTTCGGCCATGCAGAATGTAGAGATCGTCACGCACGGTGGCAAGAATATGGGAGAGGATGCTCATGGAAAGGAGCCGGCCCGAGCTATTCGGCCCGCCTCCCTGAAACATCTGATCTGGTCGGACGCGCAGAAGAGGTACTTCCAGGAGGTGGTGGAGGCGTTTACCCAGCTAGGGGGAGCCAGAGGCCTCGAGGTACCCCCGACGAGTGGCTCCAGAGAACAGAACGCTACAGGAACCTTGATTGAGGAATGGCTTCAGCTGTTCCTCAAGATTTTTGATAATGCTTCGATGCAGGACTAGCTCAAGTGTACCCTGGAGGACACACTGTGAGGGAATACAGGGCCGAGGGAACCTGTGGACACAGCAACCCAGTATGTGCAACGGGTCAAGCAGAAAAGGTGCCACATGGGAAAAGAGTTCTGGCTTAACACGTAGGTTGCGGGATTCCAAATCAGTGATACCATGCTTGATTTGGGGTCTGACATCAACATCCTGCCGCGGAAGACGTGGGAGGCTCTTGGATGGCCACAACTGACCTACTCACCAATACAACTCAGAATGGTGAACTAGTACTGCACTGTGCCGATTGGGCGACTCGAAGGTGTCGAGGTCGACATTGCGGGGGTGAAGACTTAACGGATTTTGAGGTTATTGATATTATGGGAGACAAGGATCCTTACCCTACCCTGCTAGGCATCGATTTGGCTTTTGAGAATCACGCCATCATCGACCTCAAAAAGGAGTTGATGATCTTCAAAGATGGAGAGGTACGGGTCACTCAGCCTCTCGACCCATATCAAGGCCCACGATATACCGAAACTGTGGACAACCGGGAGGATGCTCAGATGATGGACCACCTTTATCAGATGACTGCAGGGAAGCGAGAGGAATATATCAACCCAACCACAACCGACTCCGTCAGATGGTGCAGTGTCCAGAGCTCGGAGCTGGGATCAGAACTCGCCTGGGAAGACTGGCAGCAGGAGGGGTACGAGACTAGCACGCGGAGATGTGTCGCCATTGCCTGCGTCCTTTGGATTGGCGCTGAGTTCAGAGAATACCCCACCCTGTCGAACATGCAGGCTGTCAATACCTTTATTACAAAGGTGGAGGACATGGTACTAGAAGGAAGCAGGATACCACTTTTGGACGTCGCATTATAGTCCACATCGGCTAGGTGGTGGAGGAACCACCGCAACACCCTGTCGCGATGGAGTTGTGTGGTGAAGGCTTTGAGGGCGCGGTTTAAAGAGGACGAAGGCCCTCGAAGTGGGCACCAGTACCAAGGGACTTCCGATCCATGGGACCACCTAAGGACCTGTGAGGAGCAGTGGCAAAGTCTAGGATACCCACAAGAGATGTGGGTACATCAGTTCATCCACTCCTTAGATACCATCCCCCAGGCCTGGTACTTAGAAGAAGAGCGGAAGCGAGGAACCAGCTCCTCGCAGGAAGTCACGAAATTTTTTTTTTGGTGCTTCTCGTTCGAAGGAGAGACAGAGCTGGTGTCCCGAGCACTACAAGCTATCAAGGGGGTACTGTTTCTCCGCGACCCAGAGACCAACGTGAGCACCTTTGCGTCACGTCTTGAGGCCAGGCGCGAGTTGGCTTGCCAACGGATTGATGGCGATCCAGACGATGACAGTCTGGAGGACCTCAGGCACCTATATTTCTAAGAGAAGGAAGGCGAGCGGAACATCAACGAAGAACCAACCACCGAAGGCATCCATTTACAGCCGCTGAAGACCAAGAAGTTGAACATCGGCACAGCGGAAAACCCCAAACTGGCTACAGTTGGGGATTACTGGGACGAGGAGACGACAAGGGAAATTTTCAGCCTCCTCCAGGAATACGAAGACTTATTCCCTTCGTCAGTTGCCGATTTGAAGGGTATCAAAGGTGACCTCGAAGAAATGCGTATTGTGCTAAAACCAGGTTCCAGGCCCGTAAAGAATCGACCCTATTAGTTGAACCCACAGATCAAAGAAAGGGTCAAGATGGAGATTGACAAGATGGTGGCCGCAGGTCTCATATTTCCGGTGGAAGAAGTAGAGTGGGTGAGTCCTATCATCATTCAGAATAAGAAGGACAAGGAAGAGATACGCATCTGTGTGGACTACCGGAGTCTGGACAACGCCTGCATCCATGATCCGTTTCCCACTCCTTTCAGCGACGAAGTATTGGATCATGTTACGGGCAATGAAGCTTACTCCTTCACTGATGGTTTTTAGAGTTATCATCAGGTGCGCATTGCGGAAGAAGAAAAGCCAAAGATGACATTCACCACCGAGTGGGGATCGTTCGCATACCATGTGATGCCGTTTGGCTTGAAGAACACCCCGGCCGTGTTTTCCCGGATTGTCATCGCTACTTTCCGGGAGTATATTCACAAGTTCCTGGAAGTCTAAAAGGACGATTGGACCGTCTACAGTTTGCTGAAGAAACACACCACCCTGTTGCGTATCATGTTTGATCGGTGTCGCCAATTGCAGATTTCCTTGAACTTGAAGAAATGCATTTTTGCAGTTCCTTTCGGCACATTGTTAGGACACGTGGTGTGCAAGCAAGGGGTCTGCGTTGACCCCACCAAGGTAGCAGTGATCGTCCACATGGAAGCCCCCGAAATGGTGAAGCAGTTGTGGGCACTGCTCGGGCACACAGGATATTACAGGTGGTTTATCCGAAATTACGCGAAGATCACCGCTCCTTTAGAAAAGAGACTGCGGAAGTCAGAAGTATTCCAGTGGACAGAGGAGTGTCGGACGGCCCTTGACACTCTGAAGGAAAAGCTGGCGACGACGCCTATTATTGTTCAGCCAGACTAGGATAAGCAGTTCCATGTGCATATTGACACTTCCAGTATTGCACTTGGGGTTGTCTTGGCGCAACCCGGGGAGACGAAAGTTGACCACCCAGTCTACTTCGCCAGCCACAAATTGTCTAATGCGGAGAAGAATTACACCACTACCAAGAGAGAGGCCCTGGCAATGGTGTACTCACTCCAGAAGTTCCGCCACTATATTCTAGGGGGAAAATTCAAGTTCTTTACGGACCACTCTGCATTGAAGTACTTGGTCAATAAGCCTATCTTGGACGGAAGGATCTGTCGCTGGCTTCTACTCTTCCAAGAATTCACATTTGAGGTGATCGTCAAGCCCGGGAGGTTGAACGTCGGGCCCGATCACTTATCCAAGTTGGAGACAGGGGAGAACGACGACTTTCTCGATGATCAGCTGCTGGATGCTGACCTCTTCCGAGTCGAAGTTATACCGGATTACTTGGCCGATATTGCCAACTATCTGACCATGGGGTAGTGCCCTCAGCACTACACCCCGCTCCATAAATGACACTTGGTCGTTCGTGCCACCGAATACCAACTAATTGCAAGGCAGCTATACAAATTGGACCTTGATGAGGTTCTGCGCAGATGCGTACTTAACCACAAACACGAAGCTGTGATGTGGGAATGCCATAGCGGTGTTGCGGGAGGGCATATGGGGGTGAAACCTACCGTGAGGAAGGTGCTCTAAGCTGGACTGTGGTGGCCAACAGTCCATGCTGATTGTAAGACATTTGTTAAGAGATGCGATGTCTGTTAGCGGACGGGGAGGCCCTCTCACTGGGATGAGCTTCCGCTACACCCAGTACATGTGTTGCAGCCGTTCGAGAAGTGGGCTGTCAACTTCGTAGGCCCCATAGCCTCGGTCGCTAGGCATTCCAAGGCCTGCTACATCATTACCGGAACCAACTACCTCACCAGGTGGGCCGAGGCAGCGGCGGTACACGACTGCATGATGGATACAGCAGCACGGTTCATCTTTGAACACATCATTAGCAGGTTTGGTTGCCCGCGAAGTTTAACCAGTGATCAGGGTACGCATTTCATTAATGGCACGGTCGAGTCGTTGCTGGACACATTTGTGATTCAACATCACAAAAGCAGCCCGTACCACCCGCAGGCAAATGGTACTGTTGAAGCGTTTAATAAAGTTCTTGAAAAGGGGTTAATAAAGATTTGCAATGCCCAGCGGAATGACTGGGATGAGCGGCTACCAGCTGCACTCTGGGCCTA